>CM049377.1:8294110-8784110 GCA_026937815.1 Etheostoma perlongum
GTCTAAAATAACATTACCCAAACTTAGTAACACCTCTAAGTTATTGCACATTGGACCAACGTAGTCAGGGTCCGTTTTTATATGAGACTGGGTTGGTTCATCACGTAGCCTTCTACTTCTGCACTGTTGGCGTCAGCTAATGATCCCCAGTCAAGTGGAACACCTAGAGCGCCATCTGCTGGCAAAGCTCAGTCAAGCCAGAGCAACAACACCCATTCAAATCATATCAACCCAGAATCCCCTGTGCCATCTAGACAATAGACAGTAGTTACCTTGTGTTTTTACACTTTAGCTTCACTCAGTTACAATTTAAAGAGGGAGGGTTCAAATATTAACCACACAGTGGGCTTTGCTTATGTTGCCAGATCATTGTTTGTACAACTACCATTAGACAAGTAGGGCTACTAATTGAGGTAAGTTTGGAGACGCTACCTACAAATAGCCTAATCATTAAATTAATGAATATTTTGTTGGATCTCTTTTGGGTGTTTTGTAGACTGTCTCCACCGGCTGCTCAAACAGAACAATGTTATTTCTCCAGGTTGAAGAACGGTTCGTAGGTAGGCTACGTTTCTGGTGTAAAGACCGAAAAATCCAAGCCGCCACGCAACAGAAACGCAATTAATTAACATGCACAAGCATTACAGGAAGGTGCTAATCGCGAGTAAACTCCAGCGTCGTCACAGAGTTCAGAGAAGATTAGGGGATAGTTAAACATAGGCCCTATAATGGTTATCAACACTTAAGAAACGAAAGAAAAGAAGAACTGACCCTTTCTCCTTGTAAGGCATGTTGACAAGCCAAAACGTTTTTGCTGGCCGCTTTTTAAACGCCGTGAACAGGTGTTTTCAGGTGATTCCTCAGGAAAGCTCCGCCCACCACGGAACACGCGTTCATGCACAGATAGTTAAAGACATGGACCCATGACAGGTGTCGTGCCAATGTAGTTATCCCCGCCAGGATTTGTATCCCCTGGCCGCGGGAGCGCGCATGCACACAGCGGAGTTTCTGCTACATAAAATATCAGGTGAAAAACGGCCTGATATTTTTGGTATCCCCTATGTAACTTTTGCTAGACAAAAGCAAACCTCTCCAAATTGTGTCAGGTTGTTTATTGTGACTTAGTAAACACACAATAACACCCGTGATGACAGGACAGACCCTTTGCATGTTAGGGATGGGATACATAAAATATCAGGTGAAAAACGGCCTGATATTTTTGGTATCCCCTATGTAACTTTTGCTAGACAAAAGCAAACCTCTCCAAATTTTGTCAGGTTGTTTATTGTGACCTATTAAACACACAAAATAACACCCATGATGACAGGACAGACCCTTTCAATGTTAGGGATGGGATACATAAAATATCAGGTGAAAAACGGCCTGATATTTTTGGTACCTCCTATGTAACTCATATGGTAGACAGGTGAAAAAGTGTTTAATTGAAAAGCCATATTAAACTAAATTAAATTAAAACATAAATCACGTTAGAGGACAGGGAGGATACGCCTATCAGTCCATAATATTAAACGACGCTATACACATTTGACACGTCTCCTTAATGTAACAGACAAATACACGTATTTATGTAGTTAACTGAGACCCATGTTACTATGGAAAACCCTGTTGAGTGTTCCACGTCGCTATTTGTTCCATTTAATTCAAAGTGCAGCAGTTAAACAATACGAAGGGCAGCAGAAACTCCGCTGTGTGCATGCGCGCTCCCGCGGCCAGGGGATACAAATCCTGGCGGGGATAACTACATTGGCACGACACCTGTCAACGTTCATAGAATATAACTCAGTTTTCAAATCTAACCCTAATGGCATAGGCTATTAGAATAAATAAAGTTATTAAAAAAAAACTAAATGAAGTTCCTGGTATTAATTTTACTCTTTATATAAACAGTATGGATATTATAAGCAGAAATTGTACTAATAAGCACTTTAGAAAATGCTTTCTACATTTAAAGAAAATGAAAGCAGCAAGCAGCGTTGGACGGGCCCTCGCTAATCTGCGTGCGTCGGGGTTACTGGCGGACGGTGCTCCTTGAGACCGCGCATTTGCGCAGCACTCAGACACTGGAAATCGTCACCAATGAAGATGGAACTCCCAGCTGTAAGACTCTACGTCAACAGGAGGATTCCGTTTTACAGTAACCTGAAAAAAGTGTATAATATGGCCTTAACAGCCTGAAAAAGATTTAAAATATAGCATTAATTAGACATTCAGGTACTGTTGGACCATCAGAATGGTCCGATAGTACCTGAGTGACACACTGGATATGTGTTGTCTGGCCCAGAGTTGGAATGAACCTGACTTAACAGGAGGATTCCATTTTAGAGTAGCCTGAAGAAGAGTACAATATGCCTTTAAAAGCCTGAAAAAATTTCTATATAGCTTTACTTTTAAGCCCTTAATTTTAAAATCGTACATCAGAATGCTCCGATATTACCTGAGAGTCACACTGACTATGTGATGTCTATCCCCAGACTTGTAATGAAGCTGGCTTAAGAGGAGGATTATATTTTACAGTAGCCTGAAATAAGTGTATAATATGGCTTTAACAGCCTGAAAAATATTTTAAATATAGCATTAATTAGACATTTAAGCCTTTAATTTTAAAATCCTACATCAGAATGGTCCGATATTACCTGAGTGACACACTGGATATGTGTTATATTTGAAATCTTTTTCAGGCTGGTAAAGCCATATTTTAATCTTTTTCAGGCTACTCTAAAAAAGGAATTCTACCAGCTTCATTCCAAGTCTGGTGGAGACATCACATATTCAGTGTGACTCTCAGGTAATATTGAAGCATTTTGATGTAGGATTTTAAAATTAAGGCCTTTAAAGTAAAGCTATATTGACATTTTTCAGGCTGTTAAAGGCATATTTTACTCTTTTCCAGGCTACTCTAAAATGAAATCCTCCTTTTAAACCAGGTTCATTCCAAGTCTGGATGGGACAACACATATCCAGTGTGTCACTCAGGTAATATCGGACCATTCTGATGTAGGATTTTAAAATTAAAGGCTTAAATGTCCAAGTAAAGCTATATTTGTTCATGCTGTTAAAGCCATATTATACTCTTATTTCAGGCTACTGTAAAACGCAATCCTCCTGTTAAGCCAGCTTCTTTCCACGTCTGGGGGAGACATCACATATCTAGTGTGTCTCTAAGGTAATATTGGAGCATTCTGATGTCGGATTTTAAAATGAAGGGCTTAAAAGTAAAGCTATATTTAAATTTTTTCAGACTGTTAAAGGCATATTTTACTCTTTTTCATGCTACTCTAAAAAGGAATCCTCCTGTTAAGCCAGTTTCATTCCAAGTATTAAATTGAAGTATCTCCCTGTACGTATGAATGAAAAATCATGTTGTGGCCCAAATGCTAGCCTGCTGTCCTTCCTCTCGTACTCACCTCTCTAGTAACAGTCTGATTGATGTCTTCAGTCTAGACTGAAGGTAAAGGTAAAGGACGTGAACTCTTTGGCTAGTTCACGTCCAAAATCTGGTTCTTGCAAAGCCATGAAGCTTCCTGCAGGTGTAAGATGAGAGAAAAAAATGGGGCAAAGGAGGGAAGTGGTAACTTTGTGCGTTAAGACGTTTCCTGCCCCATCACCAGCCAAACCTCTGTTCACTGATCAGGACTCATCACTAGTGGTTCTCTGTTGCTTTATGAAATATCGTAAACAAACTGTATATAGTTGGACACTGAGCATTTATCCTAGTGATTTACCCCAGGAACATCTTGGAATACTCAAGGAGTGTTTGTAATGAAATTTAAATGTCTAAACCTGACAAATAAAAACTAAATTCTAATTTCAAAACTCTGGCCTACATTACAGTGGTTATAATGTGGCTGTGCAGCTGGTAGCGTCAGCAAAATATGTTGCTGTAGAAAGTTACTTTTAATTTCTTCTCCGAGCTTCAGCTTTGACATCAGCTCACTACCACCGCCATCTAGTGGACAGAAACACTGAGGTAATAAAGAAAATTTCTGATCAATAAATTATACAAATAAAATGACTCACAACAGTATCCAGATGTGATAATTCAATATTTGCCATTAAAATAGACCATTAGAATTGAATTTGTCCATTCCCACACAGGACAACTTTATATATCAGTTTTATATCATGAGAACTAGGACTGCAACTAAGTATTATTTTCATAATTTATTTTTTTTAAGATTATTTTTGAGGCATTTTAGGCCTTTAATGACAGGACAGCTGAATAAATTAAAAGGGAAAGAGAGGGGGAACGATATGCAGCAAAGTGCCACAGGTCAGAGTTAACCCTGGCCCGCTGTGTTGAGGAGTAAACCTCAATAGATGGGCACCAGCTCTACCAACTGAGCTATCCAGGCTCCCATTATTGTCATAATTAAGTCATCTTCAATTAACTGATTACTCATTTAGTCTGAAAATGTCAGGGGATGGTGGCAAATGCACAAAACAATTCCACAGTACCCAAAGGGACGTCTTCAAATTGCTTTTGTGCAACCAACATTCCAAAGCTCTAAGGTATTCAATTTACAGTGATATAAAACAGAGAAATGTTGAAAATCCTCACCTGATATTAAGCATTTTTGCTCACACAAAGATTATGAAATTATGTCAACTAAACTAATCTATTGATTGCCTAGTTGTTTCAGATCCAAGAATAAATAAAAACAAACTCAAAGTATTAGAAAACTACTGTCTTTTAATATTAAATGTTAGCAAAGAAGAAAACAGTCAACAATTAAAATCTGTGAAATGATCTAATCTCTGTAGTAGTATAACAATATTTGTTTGAGCTAGAGATTTTAATGACGAGTCAGATAGTGAACATGTCACTTCCCCTTGTCGACCCACGCAAAGAAATTACACCGAGCTTCTGGGTTGGAGGCAAGTCCCTGAGGACGGGCACACACAAAGAACTGTTTGCCCATGTTTGGACCTTCCTTTTTCACAGTACGAAGCACACAAGGTTCCCCATGGACCTTACAGGGGGGTGGTGGGGGAAGTCCATGAAGCACTGACTTCCAAAACACTAACGATGACCCTATCTTGGCACCTGAGCATCCCACAGAGGGCTGTGGGGTTAACTGTGTTGTCTTCATCGGCTTGTCACTTTCCTCCATGGTGCTGCTGCACTGCTGTTGTGAATCAGAGACAGGCTCAGTATCTCCAGGTACGCTGCTTCTGATCTCGCTAGTTGTTGGCGCTTTTTGAGAGCTCTGTGATGAGGTAACTTTATCCACACTGAGGGCTTTTTCACACTGCCTGACAGAAGCTTCAGGAGAGGGAACAACATTTGCGAGTTTGGGTTTGAAAAAGGAAAGGAGGCTGCCCTGTGGCTTTGAAGAGGTCTTGACTGTCTTAGTCTTTTTCCCCTTTGGGACAACACAGTCTGATGTTAATAACCGTTTTTTACCAAAGACGATCCCAGCTGTGGAAGAGTTTAAATTCTCCCTTCTTTCTTCCTCTTCTTGAGATCCAGGTAATGCATCCCCCTGCTCAGGCTGAATTGATTTTTGGTCCACCTTAACAAGGAAGCGGGAGAGTTTCTGCTGCTTGCCAGTGAACTCTGGCAGATAGCATGTACAGAGGAGGGGAGGCTTGGAGCTGGAGACGAGAGAGCAGCTCAGTTTCCCCCACACAGGGCAGTGGTCCGACCCCTCCACCTCTGGCCTGATGTCTGCTGCCACAAACTGCTCCTTGGCTAGCTGGCAATCAGCGAATATATAGTCAATGCGTGTGCCATAGTTGGTCTGCCGCGCTCCAGTGAGAGTGGACCAGCATGTGAAGGCGCTGGTACGAGTTGGGTGGAAATAGCGGAAGGTATCCACAAATTTTCCACTGTCGATAGGATTTGTTGAGGGTTCCTCAGATTCTTCACCAGGTTCCTGCTCATTCATTTCCTCTGCCTCTGGTATGCCACCGTGCAAAAAGCCATTCAGCCACTTCCTACCGGGGTTTTCACCAAAATCATCCTAAGTAATGAGAAAAACAAAGCAGGAGGAGTTTCATTATTGTGAATATGCATGCATACACTGTGCACATTTGGCAGAAACGTAACACTGGAAGTTTTATGCGATATTATATTATGCCCTCATATTAAAAGGACCACTGGTTAAAAGGTTTTTAACTAGTTTGCTTCCTTGCTGAGATTGATACCGCTCTCATGTCCATTAGCAGGGGGAAACAGCTGGGTAGTTAACACTGACACCTGTTTTTTCACTTCTGTTTTTGACACGATTACACAGATGAAATATTAGATTTAAAGGTGCTTTGAACAGAGCCATGCTTACCGTTTCCACTCTTTAATGCTGAGCTAAACTAACCAGCTGCTGGCTTTAACTTCATACTTACCATACAGACAAGAGAGTAGAATCAATCTTTTCATTTAACTCTCAAGATATCGAATAGGCAAAAAGACAAAATTCAAAAACAAAACATTCATATGACAGTATTCTAAACTTACTTACAACATCACTAGGGTCACAGTGGTCTATTTGCCGGTGAGATGTATTTATATCTCCTAAAACAATCACACGGCTGAAAAGTAGAAGAGAAAACAACATTAACTCTGAATTGAAAGAGGAGAGGGGATAACAGAGTAAGCAAAAACTCTCAGTAAGACTGTCAATGCAAGAATTAACGTATTAATTATGTAATAATTAATGTAATGCTGCTTTTACCACATTTTTATTTTTATTTATTTTTCCATGTGAGAAACACACCACATTTAACAACATGTAACAGCACTAAACACACACTATACAGCAATCTGGACCAGAAAGACAGAAAAACACAAAACAAAAATTCACAATTAAAACACATACACCTAAATAATAAGTAAAATAGGAAGGAACAAAATAAATGGCTTTTCCAGTGTCTAAGGATTTGTACTGCAGTGATACTGCACCTAGTGTCAGAGCAGACTCCGCTTTAGACATTTTTACCACATTGTTAACTGCCTTAAGGTTTTATTAACTCATGATTTGAAACATATATCAAAGTGCTCAAATTTGCAACAGCCGTAGGCTGCATTGTTAGAAATTAAAACAGTTCAAATGTCTGTGGAAAAGGCAGGATACACCTGGGTTCCGTTTAAGAAAGCAGGTTTAGTGAAAACTGAGTTTGTTAACCCTGAGATGAGGGATTTTCTGGGTTTTCCGTTTCAGAAAGAGAGCTAACTTAACTTGAGAGTCAGTTACTATGGTAACTGAGTCTGTGAACCTAACCTTGTTGGGACCAGGTTTTCTTCTCTCTCAGTCTCCTCTCTCTGACACAGCGCTCTTTCATTTCCGGATTCACTCATTCAGTCTGTATCAATTACATTTTAGCACAGTTTGTTATCTGCATGAATAAAAATAAATTGGTTTGTTAAGTGTTGGTTTATTAACCATGTTAGGCACACTATATGATGTTTTTGTTCCGAACATGGCATTTCCTTTTGTCGATGATACCGTTGATGAAGAAGCTGTATTACTTCGCAGGGAGTTAAACATATGTCGGGAGATGATATTGAATCCCCGACTATAGATGTATTTTAATTTCCAGCTACCTGTTTGAGCGGTATCGGTTTTCTTCCCAGTCTATCAATTATGTAGCCTACATAACCGTATCTGTCCTCATATCACTAATGCCACCCATTGTGGACATGCTCTACATTCCATCACGTTCTTTGTGTCACATTTCTTTTTTTGCAAATAGCAGTTTTCTTTACAACACTGTTGATGCGGAGCATATTAGTAAAGCCACTGCAAAGCGCCGTCAGAAGAATGTGCTTCGCTCTGAAACGTGTTTTTAAACATTTTTGTAGAGTTCCCTGGACACAAACCAGTAAGACATTAAAAAGAAATAAATGATTGTAAATCATAATTCTGTTAATGATGGTGCTGCAACCTCAGAATGGGATTAGTAGTAGTTTACTTTTTCACCCACAGGATTGCACCCAAAGGAAATTATAGGTGTAGCCTACTACCATTCCAGTTTTCACCAGTAATATTATCGGTTACCTGGGATTAAATATGAAATTAATACACTATATTAGCTTACTCATTGACTCAAGCAGCAATTTTACAGCAGCCTCCACGATGCTTTTTTAAGTAAATACATGTTCAAACTCGCCGTATGTGTAAGCATTTCCGCCAACCAGTTTGTTTGTGGTTGTTACCATGGTAATTCATAGAATAATTGCTCCATTCATACTGCCTTTTCATTGTGGTGGTGCATGCGCTTACCTCTGAGTCAACCAACTGGAATCAGCTGTTCAGGAACAGAAAACTCGGTTTCCCGTCTCAGGGTAAATAAACTCAGACATCAGGGTTAGACTTAGATTTTGTTTAACATCCTTCCTGAAACAGACCCCTGTGCCCTTATTGTAACAACAATCTTTATGTATAATCTGTGGAAACTCTCACCTCCCTTCTTTCAGTATAGCTTCAGCCCGACTCTGAAGCAACTTGTAGAACTGCAGTTTGAACTGCTTTCGCTCTGGCTTTTCAGGGTCAGCCCGTGGACAGTATACATTGATTACAGTAACAGTTTGCTCTTTGTCCTGACACCTGTGGGGGGAATACATAGTCAAAAAGAGGCCCAGTAATCTACAGCTACTTTACAAAATGTACACAAACATGGGGCTCTCCCTTGTGGTATCAACAGTTAAGTTTTGATCAACAATTATTGTAAGAGGAAACTCCAAATTGATCAAAATCTGGCTGCTAGAAAAGATTGCAAGGGGTATTTAATGCATTTATGCTTGCCATTGTTATGAGTATGTATGAACAGAGAGAAATACCCAATACAGTAGCCTACATAAAACACGAAAGAAGCAAAGTAGAATGTTTTTCTCTTACATGATTCTGTGCTGGGTGATAACAGCTCGTCCTTCATTGTCCAAAAGCTGCAGCTCCTTGCTACAGAACTCAGTCTGGTCACCATAGCACCCAAACGCCCCTTCATGGTTGGTCAGCAGACCCGTGAGACCCTCTTCAGCAGCAAATGGAGTGGCACTGTCTTTACAGTAAGTGGCAACCCCTGTGCATGTCAGGAATGGGAGGTGAATTGTTAGTTTGTAAGGTGTAGTGTGTCAGCAGCAACTAAGAACGTGTGTAACAATGGGCAGGGATCTTCTGTAAGTGGCCATTCAATTTAGTTAATTATGGGAATGGGAATTTAATTAGGGAAATTGTGTCTTTTTGTCTGGGTTAGCTAAATGTAATTGGGAAGAGAAAACAGTAGGCCACTGTTATGATTCAAAGACACAAAATGAATTGTTATGACATTGTAATGAACCTGAATAGCCGCTGCGTCCTCGACTGAAGCTGAAATAGGAGTTGTAGCCGTCAACAATGGCAGTTCTTTCATCAAGCAAGTCTCCTGTGCGGGACACATTTGGGGTTTAACTTGAGTTTCTAATAGACAGACTTCGGAGTGTTAAATTACAGCCGCCGCCACGTTTTGCAAACACCACTTACTTGTCACTTTAGTCTCTTGAACACAGATAATGTCTGCGTCCAGTGAATCAAGAGCCGTTTTAATGCCGCCTCTGAAAGTCCTTATGCCATTTATGTTCCAAGTAACGATCTTCATTGTGTTCAACCACGGAGGGTAACGTTGTTTGCATAGACAGGTTGTTTGACTGCAGCCAGAATGTGAACATCCGGAAGTAAAAAGGAAGCAAGGAGAAGTACGAGCGGAAGTGTATTTCTTCACTATTCTTTCATTGTTTCTACTTTTTTCGTGTTTGTTCATAAAATGAAATAGTTTTATTTTTTGCTATTATGTTACATTTTGATATCTGAATAACCCGCAAAGTCCCTATCCACCCAGATACTAAAAACAAAGACATTTTGGTGTAATTGCATTGCGCAGTTGCATAGCTAGGGGGGGTAAATCGTGCTTTCGGCGCGCTTTTGACGCGCTTTTGACACCACTGTGAAACCAGAGAGCCGGTGGGAGGAAGGGAAGCGGCTGTACAGTAACCTGGGCTGGTCTTTAACTGTCTAAGGCTAGTACACCTGGCTACTGTCGTGATTAGCAACCGCTGCTGTTGACTGTTCACGGAGGAAGTACACAGGGGACGTTTGCTTGCAATTGGCAAGCCCCATCTTTGAAATAAAACCAGATGGTGAGTAGCTAGTTTGGCCAATAGTCGCTATCTAGCGTTAGCTAATTAGCTTAGCTTGTCTGACAGGATCCGACTGACGTTACCACCGGAGGCACTACTTGAACCGGGGCAATGTAATGTCTATTCCGTTACGCCTATTTTCAATGTAAGTGACGTTAATTACAAAGCCAATAAGCTGTAGCTTGCTAAATTCTTCAACCCGACATTATGTGTTGCATTGTGGTGTCGTTTGCTGTTGGAAACTAACGTCACTCTTGCTAACGTTAACGTTAGCTGTGCGGCCGTATCCTGGTTCCAGTCTGGTGTCGTCTTAGATTTCGTATCACTGCCATAAATATTCATCATTTAGGACACCAGCTTACTTTGGAATTAGATGGAGCATGAAGAATACTAACATATTTACCTCATTTAATTTACTCTCGGTTGATGCGACAGATGACTAGTTTGAGGGCCAGGAGGAACAGATGGTTATGGGATGCATCACTTGGCACCGGACAACACGACTGGTGTTTCCATCTTCGGTCAAAGAAGAGGACATGAGGCAGTGGGGGAAGTCCGCCCCACCCAGTCAGTACGGGTGGTTGAAGAAACCGTAATCCTTTCTGTTTCTACGGCTAACGTTACTTTGCATAGGACACTAGGATACGATACTTCAACCACCTGTCATGATTGTGAAGCTAACATTAGCTAAGCTATAAGCAGATACTAAGGCTATGTAATGTTGCTGATGTTGAAGGCCAAATATGTTGCATCCCAGTTTAATTGTACACGGCTTTTAACTTTGACTTCAGCTTTTAATATGCTAGTTGTAGGTCCAAATTATTAGTTATTAGGGCTGTGCATCTCTCTCTTATAGGTATACATTTTAATTTGAAACTATTCAGTTTGATTGGATGTTAAAACGATTCGGTGCGATACGATGAGATTCAATCTGATAGATACATGTACACACATTCATTGAGCATGCAGCAAGCGTACATTTATGCTAATGTCACACTGAACATCTTAGAACATATAAACATCAATATAAACTTTACACACCCAAATATACACACACACGTGTATATGTATGTGTGTGTGTGTATATATATATATATATATATATATATATACATACATACATACATACATACATACATACATACATACACCAATCTACTCATGTTTATGAAAGCACACGTGGATGGATGACTGACTCACAGACTGCAGCTAGTCCAATTTATAATATCTACATGTATTCCACTCAGCCACTTTCACTGCTAACTTTAGTTAGCTAACAGTCTAGTCAGCACGTTTTTTTTCTGCAAACCCAAACAAAGGCACTGATTGGTTGGTCTTTGCCATCACACAAATGGTGAGGCTTTTGTTTAGTCACACACCCGTCTCTATCATCAGCATTGCGCACACCGCCGCAGCATCGTTGAATTGACAGCAAAACTTCAGTCAACCGATTCGTAACATCAGAACTGGGCCCTCGGCCGAATCTTGGTTCATTTAGACCGATCCAGAGGTCCGTGTGTCGATGTAGCCATATCGAGGGCTGCACGATATGATCTAAAATCAAAATCACGATTAGTTGCACATTTTTCCTTGATAAAGGAACGATAATTGATCTCATTGTTCTAAATCATCTTTTCTGAAGTCAGAATGTTCCCAGAAGAAAGACACTGCTTTTATTTTTTGGGCTCAGTTGACTTGGACTCTGTGTTTGAGTTATCCTCCATTTTAGTTTGCATGACTGACTGTTCTGGCAAAGGAACGTGACTACACACGCGGTATAATGTTTTTAAGGAGAAAGTAGGCCTATCAACAGAAATAAATTATCATCATGGGAAACAGCATCAGAATTCCGATGTTGATCATTTTCAATTAATCTTCCAGCCCTAGCCGTATCTGTGATAATACAACCAGATACTGATTCGTATCAGTGAGTCTTTACACTTGTTAGTTTTAGTAACTAACTACAGACAAACTGCAACAGTAGTTCATTTATGACTTAGTTTTTTCTAGTGGTGATTTGGCTTTTTGAGCTGAAAGGAGAGTAGTTTCCCGTTCAACCAATTCCCAAGTGAATTTTGCCTTATGCAGTTAGCTCAATTGGTGGCACAATATGAGTTATACAAAACCTCTTTCCTACCCTGGCCATTGTGTAAGAAGTTTACATAATAACCATCTTTGTGTTTTCTCCTTTGTAGTGAGTGATGAGAGTGGGCAAGTGAAGGAGGCAGGTGTCCCTGTAGAACATTGACAGACAAGTGGGAAGTCAAGCAAGGATGCTGGAGGCAGATGCAGACTCAGCCGGTGCAGCACTAGAAAGCGAAGAAGAGGCCGAGATGGGGAGCAGAGACTTGAAGACTGAGGTGGTACGGCTGACTCTGGAGCTCCAGGAGGCCACAGAAGAGAAGCTACAGGCAGCTCGCTATGGCTTGGTGGTGCTGGAGGAAAGTAGTGCTCTCAAGATTAAATACAGGCAGCTGGAAGAAGAGCATGAAACCCTCAAAGGAGAGCTACAGCAGCTCAAAGAGGTAGGAACACCCAAGGCCTTCAAGTTATATTTAGACATCAGGCTTGCGAAGTTCTCATACCCCCAGCATTCCACGTGGTATTTACCAATAACAAACTACTGCTTCATGACCTTTCTTTCTCTACAAATTGCTTTTGCACAGTAAAAGTAACCTATATTGATTTGCCTGCTGTTTAAATGAATAAGTTTGATGATGTGCTGTTTATAATTGAAACAAGCATTTCCTAAATTCAAATATCATAGAATGTATAGTGGATTTTCACAGAATGTTCTTGGATGTTCTTTTGTACTTCATGTTGAAAGACAAAACCAGTAGAAATGAAAGCAACAATGCATGCTATTTTATTATTATTTTTTTTTACCTGTCAGAAATATGCAAGCAAATGTAATATACCTTTTGCATTAATGCCGGGTATATAAAACAAAATATATTGGAACAGTAATATCAGGCCTTTTTATTTTTTAACCTGTAATACCATTGTACAAAAATTGTTTGTAGAATTACCTGCGGTCACTGACAATGTTGGCAAAATGGTAATGCAGTCACAATGAAAATGCTATCCATTTAATCTGCCCATTTTAGTTTAACAGCCAATGAGCTGCTCGCCGTGTACGTAGTAGTCTTATAAAGATACGGTTGTTGTCTCTTTATATAAGCCAGCGACCTATGCCGTGAATTTGATTGCACATCCCTTCATTGCATTTTGAATCACTAATAAAGTAGTGACGGCACCATTTGGCTAGTTATTAATTCCATTAGCATAGTTTTATTGCAAATCGTTTTGGCTGGGCTTTCTGACATGATGTCGTTATGCTAACCGAGCACCGTAAGCCTTTACACACGTTAGATAAGGTTTTATTACACAGTTCTCGGTTGATTTGTGTTTGTCGCTGTGTGCTCGTGGTGGAAAATGAATGTTAACAAAGTTGCGTGCAATGCGCCATGACGTAGGTCTCCTCCAAGGCCAGACTAATGTTAGGAGTCCCTCTAGTGGACAAAATGTGTAACGACAACCACATGTTTATAGTGGCATTGACAATGCCTGAGTAGTGTAGTACATATTATTTTACAGGCTGCATTTGAGCATTAAATATTCAAATATTATTATATAATATAAAAAAATGGTACTATAGAGAAAAGTTTGATAGCTCTAGTTGACATGCGAATGACTGATGATCATATTGTTTCCTGATTTTTAACTTTGTCACAAATGCACCAGATCGACCATAAATGTAATTAGTGTTGCTGAAACAGGCTTTTTATATATATATAAGAAGGTAATCCCATAAATGTAATCCTGCCATGTGGGCAGATTATTGTTTCTGCAATTGTTTCCTCAATCTTTTTAAATTGAGATGTTAAAGATCCTGCTTACACGCAGTTGGAAATTTAGCAATAAATGTGTGCCAGAATAACAATAAAACTGTTCCATCCTGATGATTTATAACCACATATCAAGCAAAGCTCTTTATGTCTTAAGCAACGTAGTGGTACAGAATTTCAGCTATTTTGTATAAGCTGCATAAACCTTATATCTTGGCTGTTAACCTACCTAGGCTTTGGCAGGGTTTTAGCACAACAGAGCGGACTCATGTGTTGTGAATTAGCATTACATAACCACATCACCATGATCAGTTGAGCGTGTTTAGTAGCATGTTCATTTCATACCTAATACCTTATTTCATAGTTATTTAATCTGCAGTCAGTGATGCATAATGTGTCAAGGCTACTGATTATGGCAAGCTGTGGAGAAATGCCTGCTAACCATTACCGTGCTAACTAAGATGTGTAATGCTTTTGGCTCATTGTATCACATCGGCTAGATACAAATACAGTGTGAAACGGTGTTAAAGCTGCTGCTAAGGTGTCCTGTTACCAAACTATAACAGCCATTTCCTCACTAATCAGGTTTACCATAACGTCATAGTTGTCAGTAAAGTCCTATTTCTTTTCCTTGTTTACATTTCTTCATTTAATAGCACAGCATGAATTGATTGCAAATCAGCACTGCAAATATTGTTCCTATGTTTAACATGCATTTGGCCTTCTAAATACTGCAGGCTTGGCTCTTGCCTTAACCATTTTTTGTTTGTGTAAAGGCATTTGCAGATTCTGTGAGCAGCCAGAAGCGTGCAGCTGCTGATGGAGAGTGCCGGGAGGAAAACCTGCTGCAGGAGACTGCTACTAAGGAGGCTGCCATGGCAACCCGGTTGGAGGAAGTCCAGGCAGAGCTCAAGCAAGCGCGCCTTGCTCTGAGCAATGCCCATGCAGAGATAGATAGATTGGGGGGGGGTCACCACCCAGCTAAAAAAGGTATGGTGGCTCGCTCAGTGCACCTGCATACTGGTGTCATACTGTATACTACCAGTTCCTGTCTTGTCATGATACATGCGATTGAACCCTGAACCACTGAGCCTCATTCCCAAAGTAAAATGAACTGTGCATGACAATAAGTTGTGCTTTAAAGTGATTTAACAGTGGATTGTGTTCTATAGGAGTGTGAGTGTCTGGAGGCCGAAAAGGGCCATCAGAGGGAGGAGATGAAGGAATATAAAATACGTGAGCTGCGTCAGTTGCAGGACAATGGCGAGCTAGAAGATGAGAACATATCTCTACAAAAACAAGTGTCTGTGCTCAAGGAAAACCAGGTCAGTTATTACTCACTTTTTTTTTTTTTACAAAATTTGTTTTAACACACTATACAATAGACTATTTGTGTTAGTCGAGTGCATGTAGGTGTCTGTTAACTGACTATCGTAAAGTCATTGTTGTACTGCACTGCATTCACCTTACCTGCATGAGAGCAAAACCGCTTTGCATGCATACTGGGTGTATACTGGATAGAGATTACATAAAGAAAACCTATAGGATTTAAACTACACCAGTGGAAGGAACTGTACATATCCGTTTTCAAGAGAAACTGGAATCGGTGGTTATCATCCTTAGACTATCTGAGTGTGTGACTATAACAGTATTCTTCTGAATGCAGTGATAGGTATGTTTGGGCTAAAATGTCTGTGAAAAGACCTCTTGTTGTGCTCCTTATCACATTTCAGGTTGAATTTGAATCAATAAAGCTGGAGCTGACCCAAAAGAACGAGGTGCAGGAGGAGCTGCGAGCTCAGATGGAGGAGGCCGAAAGGCTGAGGGAGATAGCAGAGAGGCAGCTGGATGAGGCCCTGGAAGCCCTGAAGGAGGAGAGGGAGCAGAAGAATTGTCTGCGGCGAGAGCTCTCTGCCCTGACCCTTAACCCCTTTGATTCTGTGGGGAACTTGGAGCTCCACTTGGATCAGCTGGATGACAGCCAGGAGGAGGGCCAGGGGGGAGAGGGCGAGGGAGAGGATCAGGACAGCGGCATTAATAATGGTCCTGGTTCTGCTCCCAGTTCTGCTCACCCTCCTCACTTGGGGGGCTCCAAAAGTAATGGCCTCATCCATCGCTACTCCACTCCACGCAACAGTGACGTATTCCTGCGTGCTCCTGCTTCTGGGCTGGTGTCAGACTTGTTGAGTGAGCTACACTTTTCCGACAGTCAGAAACTAAAACAGCAACTTCTACAGGTAGGCAACAGGACAACATGTGTCACTCTCTTAAATGTATTAATATGATTGAATTATGATAGTCAATTATCGCCACAAAAAGATAAAGGGGCAGTATTTACATGTGTTATGTAAATCAAGAAAAAGTACAATGGCAAGATAAGTAATGCCATTTTGTGAGAACTTAATAATAGCCTGTACACTACTGCTGATACTACACTATGCACCCATTAACATGGAACACAGTGTATATTTTAATTCCTCTGTGATTAATGAAACTGCATTTATGTTGTGAAAGTATCTGTTCTTATCAGGCTGAGTAGTGAGAATGTCATACAGGTTGGTTTGTATGTCTAGGCTGTTGACGGGGATATCTGTTGCTTCCTGCCTCAAACCACATCCACAGGTTGTTGGTGAAGGAGTGAGACTTTCTATCTAAAAGCAAAAAACATCTGCACCAAGCAATTTAGTCAACTCCCACCTGATACATTTGTGCCTCACATATAAAGGGTACTTAAGAAAATTAAGAATGTCTTGATCTGTCATCCCTGTGAGGGACATATATTATTAATGATGCACTTAAATTGGGGGTTGGGTTTGAAAGCTCCTACCCACCAGATGTTTGGTGTGGAGCTGAATGGGGTTGGCCAGTGTCTTACATAAAAAATGCATTAAGATTAAAGGTGGTAGGGGGAGAAATTTACGTTACAGAGAACTGTCCTGTTTTATGGAAAATGATTAACAATTAGTATTTGACTGGCTTACAACAGAAATGGATCATTATTCAATGTATGAGCAGCTTTAAATCATTTTAGCAAATTTAAGACATATACCGTATGTTCATACGTCTCAAGGTAGGTGTGTGTGTGTGTGTGTGTGTGTGTGTGTGTGTGTGTGTGTGTGTGTGTGTGTGTGTGTGTGTGTGTGTGTGTGTGTGTGTGTGTGTGTGTGTGTGTGTGTGTGTGTGTGTGTGTGTGTGTGTGTGTGTGTGTGTGTGTGTGTGTGTGTGTGTGTGTGTGTGTGTGTGTGTGTGTGTGTGTGTGTGTGTGTGTGTGTGTGTGTGTGTGTGTGTGTGTGTGTGTGTGTGTGTGTGTGTGTGTGTGTGTGTGTGTGTGTGTGTGTGTGTGTGTGTGTGTGTGTGTGTGTGTGTGTGTGTGTGTGTGTGTAGGCAGACCGAGAGAAGTCCAGTCTGGTAAGCAAGGTGGAGGAACTGCAAATGCAGCTGGTTATGTCCAAACAGGCACTCAGTCAGCAAGCAGACAAGGTTGGATCTCTCACTCAACAGCTGGAAGCTGTGCACAGCAGCCAGCTGCACAACCAGGAGGCAGACAGCAGGGGAGATGATGAGAATGGAGACAGCAGCAATGCAGCCTTCGACTATGAGGTAGACACCAAGAGCAAAGAGGTGCTGGAGGCACGCATGCGTTCGGCCAGTGAAGAGCTTCTGAAGCTGCGGGATGAACTGTCTCAAGCAGGAACTCGTTATAACACCCTGGAACACAGATACAAGCAGGAGAAGGATCGTTGGAGGTCAGAGGCCCAGGAGCTAGCTGACAAGATCCGTCAATGCATCAAGTCCAGCAAGCAGGACCAGGAGCGCATCAGTGAGCTGGAGAAGGAGATTGGAGCGACACGGAAAGTAGCCATTGATTCTGAAGGGCACTTGAGCGTCGCCCAGGAAGAGCTGCTGGCTTTCTCTGAAGAGCTTTCCAACCTCTATCATCACATCTGTGTGTGCAACAACCTGACACCCAAACGAGTCACCCTGGACTACTACCGGGATGGTGCCAGGGCAAGTGTTGGAGGAAGTAGTGCACGAAGGTCACACTACGTCTACCCCCAGAACAACTCCCAGAAGAAACCGCGAGCTAATGACATGTTTAGCTCCAAAGCTTCAGCATTGCAGTTCATGGGGGAGGTGGACAGTGCAGGAGCCAGCGGAGACTCTCCCAATTGCCCTGGATCCCCCACCCTGGATTTCAGGGACCCTTCAAATGTCCGCAACTTGGTAGCGGTCATCCGTTGCCAGATCAAACACCTCCGGGTAAGACAGCACTGCTTGTCAAATACAGTATGTCAGACATTTTTTAGAGTACTATTCTACTAGATTGTTTGTGAACGGAAAGTTATAGCCAGTGCAAATTCTCACTAGTCGAGCCTGGCTCGACTACTAAAAGCCAGGCTTTTCTTTTTGGTGCAAGTAAGACTGGGCAATATGGAGAAAGTCAAATATCACAATATTTTTGACCAAATACCTCTATCGATACCGCGATATTGTAGCGTTGACTATCGGTGCTTTCACAAAATATTTACACAATGAGATTTTTGATAAATCATCATTAATGTGGTTCTAATGACTAAGTGGGTAAAGGCAAATAATAGAACATTTACAACAGTCTGGTAAGTTCAGAAAATGACTTAACTTTACTGTAATGAAACCTTTTAAAACCAGGATAAGACAACACTTATACCATATTACGATGTCAAAAATCTACGTTATCTGGTCTCATATCACGATATTGATATAATATTGATATATTGCCCAGCTCTAGGCGCAAGCCTTTCTTCCCTCACAAATTTCTTGCTGAACCTAATGCACAGCTCAGACCAGGGTTCAAAATTAACACTCGCCAAATGCAGGTACATTTCCCATTTGGCGAGTAAATCTCAGAGGGCTGTCCGCCACAAAAAATTGTTCTGTTTTTCAGTCTACATTTTGATGAAGTTGTAGCTACTTTCTTTTGTTCATTTGATGTCTACATGTTTGAGCTTCGCGGGGGCTGGTTGACGCACGCACGCACACACACACACACACACACGAACACTGGCGCGCACACACCAGACGCCGGCCACCACTTCTCTTTACTGATAGCTAGCGTTTACCTCAGGATAATTAATTAGTTAGAAAGTGGCGATTTTTGGTCAGTCAGCCTTGCAAAAGAAAGCACAGTGAAATTAAATGTCAACCGATTATTAACCGACAAGCCGGAAATGGAGTCTCAGTTCACCTGTCCAGGAGTCTCTGACACACTTTCCGCACTCCGTGTCAACAGACAACTGTAGGCTTGTAGCGGTGTTGATTTAACTTGAGTCTTTATGTTCTCTCAGGTGGCAGTGGACCTCTGTCGTCAGAGAGGCGCGATGCCTTACTCAGGGTTCAGCAGCAGCGGAGAGTCGGAGCGGGATGCTGAAAGCCTCATGGAAGAAGTACTAAAACTCAAGTCCCTTCTAAGCACCAAAAGAGAACAGATTGCTACCCTCAGGACTGTCCTCAAGGCTAACAAACAGGTAGGTCCCAGCAAGCACTGACTATGCTAAAACGTTCCCTTCTGGTCTCTTTGGACCATTTTAAAACAATTTTAGTATGGAAACAGGTTAGTATTTCACTTTCGGGCATTTCTTTTAATCAGCCTGACCTTTCAGGGTCTTTCTCTAAATTGTAATCCTCTAATGTCCAAGACGTTGGAAGTGAAGTGTTGCCTAGAATAAAAAATAAAAGCTATCCCACATTAGTTTCCTTGCATGTATAAACCATTGTGACAATAGCCCTCTTGGTACAGAATGATTGTTGTGAAATGTAGTCTTTCTTCTGTTGCCAATATTTTTACTTATGCTGTATAAGGACCCAACAAAGAGAACAGGTCTTCACCTCATTATCTTGACATAGGCACTATGGTTGACCTGTATTGTAAGTGTCTTGTCCAGACATTTCCTTGGGCTCACATAGGTCTGTACCTTGAGTACAGTGGGATGTTGCACTACTCGGAGGTTGAACTCTTTCCCCTCCCCTTTCATGTGGCTCAAGCACTGCGTGACCTGCTTCTGTCATATCCTTCCATCCTCTTAAAGCTGATTTATAGTAGTATGTAGACGCAGAGCCTGTGTAGCATGAAACCATCTACTATGTTAACAATCTACTTGATTTTATGTTGTTCATGGAGAGCCGGAAATAAATAGGAGGAAATGCGAAGCCACAACATAAAGTAACATTTCTGTGGAGGTCCACGTCAGACTACAGCATAGGGCCCGTATCTACTTGTGCCTAGTACTACGTATGTTTGTACGACGTAGATTCAATGCAGAACTATAAATTTCTCTCTGTAGTTTACTCTCTCAAGTCTGATTTCAAGGACTATGCCTGCCCAACGTTTGTTTTTCTGATGTTATTGTGATTTTAAAACATCAGGCGTTTTGAACTGTTTATTGCATTCAGGTCATAGATGTGTTAAACTTGATTACACAAGAGGAAAAAACTGGGCGTAGGCTTCAGCTGTTAGACTCCTAATACTGTCTTCATTATCAAAGCAATATTTTTTAATTTGCCTTCCTAGCTCTAAAATATATATATATATATTATTATTAATATATATTAAGAAATAAACTTGACATTTATGGTTGAAATAATGTCCCTCAATCATGTATAGTTCAATTGTTGTGTTTCTGAATGTGGACAGGGCAGCTACACTAATTATTTTTTACCTTTTGTTAACATTGTGAAATAGTGTGTTTGTGCTGCATTCATGTGGTGTCAGAATAATAGGAAAAATGAATTCCCGACTGGGAAAATTCACACTACATTAACATTGTAAGATAGGGCATGCCTTGGCGGAGGTCTGCGCTCTCCTAGTGCCCTCCTAGTTATTTTATTAGGTTGTTTATCTTTTCATAGTTGTTTGTTTGCATTTTTTGCCCTTAGTTGAAACAGAGGGCCCTATCTTGCACCCGGCGCAGCGCAAAGTCCAACGCATTTGTCTTTGCTAGTTTAAGACCGACGCAGTTGTCAATTTTCCATCCAGCGCCCAAGTCGTTTTGAATAGCAAACCTGCGTCCATGGGCGTGCTGGTCTTACAGGGAGGTGTGTTCAAGTGCATTCTTGGCGTATTGCTATCTTGAGGCAGCGGGAAGTGATGGCGCCATTAACCAACAAAAACCTGGTATAAAGCCAATAGCACAGCATTTCATTATTTTAAAATGCCCCTAGGCTCGTGCACAGCACATGCACACTATGCCTGTTAAGCACACAAACATGCAAAAGATTAAAAATACAAATATTACGGTACAAATGCGCCAAGGTACAAATACGCCTGGCTTTTAAAGGGAATGGGAGACACTCTTGATTGGTTTATTGCATGTTACGCCTAAAACACACCTATGAATTAATGAAGACACTAAGTACAACCCTTTTGAACCATGCCCCTGGACCCTTTTACCGCAGGTAAACTAGCAAAAGTGGTACATGCCCTTCACGCCGTACGCTTAGATTGTTCAAATAGGGCTCACAGAGTTACAACAGAAGGTAAGGCAAGGCAGCTTTATATGTATAGCACATTTCAGCAACAGGGCAATTCAAAGTGCTTTACACAAAAAGTTTAACAAAAAAACAGTTAAAAGATAAAAACATAAAACACAAGAATAAACAGTTAAAAATAAAAAAAAATAAGTAACAGAAGTAACCATTGGTTTCTCTAAAAGATAATTAACCGGTAATAGGATCACTTATCGCTGTTCTAAACCTCTATGACTAGGATGTGTGCTAATACATGGGAGGCACAAAACTTAAAGTAGGGTCTATCTACAACACAGATGGGAAGTGAGAACATGAGAACTTTAAATCGTATAACTTATGTTGTCGGTTCATTTAAGCCTCTCGTTGTATTGGTCTATAGTTCTTGCAAATTTAAAGTAAGTTAACTATCCTGTTGTTTGTGTTCCTAACCTGTTAGCTAGGTTGCACTCGGCTGTTGATTCGATATAATGGCGATTGTTGAATGCCCTTCATCAAGTTTGTATTTTAGGTGCATTAATTACATGCTACAATTGTGCTGCATGAAGATAATGTTATTAATAGTGGGTTTATTATTATTTGCTAGCATATAGTATATTTATTTATTTCCTATGTATTATGGTAGCCTTTACAATGCTATTTATTTCTTTGCAGAACCACACACTAACACACAGCCATAGCAGAGCTACGTCCATGTTTATACTGATGCTTGATTGTAATAAAGCATCAACAGAGAGAAGTTGTCTCCGTCTGTGTTTTAACAGACACACATGGGGCGAAGCTGGAAACCAGAATCAGCTTTAAATACAGTCCTTATCTAGTCCTCACTAACAAGTATCAAATAATCTCACTGGAGTTACCGTTGTTATTGTTTGCGTCATCAATACCAAATTCAATCTAATTGGATGGGAATATACAGTAGCCTACTGTACGTTGCACTTGATACACCACTACAAGATGACTCGACAGATTTGGCGGCATTCATTTGCGGCAAATCAGTTGCTCCTTGATGGCGCCAACATTAGCACATAGTAGTATGGATGGCGACATGATTGAAAATGAAGAACACTGAGATTCCAGACGTTCCCCGATCATCCTCGGCCTTATCTGAGAGAGATGTTTGAGATAGTAGGCATCAAGAATGGTTCCTGGCGAATAAATGTCAGTTTGGTAGACTAATTCATATTTTATCCTTTTTCTTTCCAGAAGCTATATTTGAGCTACTTTTACTTTTATACTTTAGTAAATTTCCAAGCCTGTACTTTTTTATTTTTACTTGAGTAAAAAAGTTAAATCAGTACTTCTACTTTTACCAGAGTATTTTTTAACACAAGTATCTGTACTTCTACTTGAGTACAGGAAGTGAGTACTTTTGCCATCTCTGATCTACAATGTGTGAAGTGCATAATTAATTTCTTTTGTATATTCTATATACATCATGCAGGATCATATCCATTTGAACACCCACTTGAAAGGATGGTGCTACACTAGCATATGATGGTGCAATTGTCTTTTTTTTGCCAATGCAGACTGCGGAGTTAGCCCTGTCCAATTTGAAAACCAAGTACGAGACAGAGAAGAGCATGGTGTCAGAGACCATGATGAAACTGCGGAACGAGCTCAAAGCCTTGAAGGAGGACGCCGCCACCTTCTCTTCATTGCGAGTCATGTTTGCCAGTCGGTAAGTTTTTCTATTTATGTACAAGAAAACTTGTTGAAGTCCCGCACACTGTCCATTACGCATACAAGTACTTTCAGTCACAGTGACCGAAACGTTGTGAAATAAAGTATTTGAATGCGTAATGGACTTCAACAAGTGTGACTGGTAACCTTTACCATTTCTGACGCACTGGCTCCAAAAAAAAAAAGAATTTTGCAAAAGCATTTTTTTTTAATTAAGTACAAGAAAAGAAATTATTCATTCTATTTAGCAGTGAAAAATTATTTATTTTGTTTCTGTAACAACTTAGATTTGTGATTGCTTTAAGATGGATTTTAGCTGAAACATTTGCTAGAGATTTTCGTGCTTAGAAATGGTGCTCTTGATGTGGCACAGCCTCTGCTACCACTCATGTAATAAGCTTACCGTGCTTATTACGCCTATGGACAATCCACTGGTTCACGTGAAGATTATGAACCGCATGCTCTGACCTGTGCTGATGGGGGAGGAGGCAAGGGCAGATTTGTCCCATCACGCCAGGTCACCATAGGGATGGAGAAGGCTAATGCGGGTGGGACGTTAGATAGGGTGAAAAGATGCTGTCAAGGGTGAAACTTAGAGACCTCAACACTCATTAATCACTAACCTCTTCCAAGAATCCGGTGGCATGGATAATTGTGTGCAGTGTTGGGTTGAAAGAGTGAACTAATGATCTTTTTGTCTTGGCATTTTCTGGTTTTGTAGCGGACAGCAGATATGTTTTCATTTGTTATTGTTTTTGCATCAACAGCTAAGATCTGCGGCATTGTAACGACGTCTCTCTAGCAATTGTAAGAGCTAGACGCTTTGTAATTCAACTGGAACTATAGTGTTTTTTCACAGAATTTGTACTAGAATTAGAATTTAATAATATATCCACAATGATGAAATTTTACATCATGCTACGCAAAATGAGATATCGCAGCGTTGCTTCATGGCAGGTTTTTTTCTTCTACCCTTCAAGCTGAAAGCTTCCCAGTTCCAAAGAGGGCGCCCATGTGATTGTAGGACTTTCAGAAGCTTTGTTATCATGCCTGGAACGGCAGTGTCTTTTCAGAACCTTTTGTATTATAAAAATCATAAACGTAATGGTTATTCATCCACTTTTTGGCGTGAAAACGGATCAATTTGTTGTCTTTGCCATTTTGACTCCCAGAATGCAGCGGAGTGAGTGTGTCGACCAATCAGAGGCTGTCCCATTATTGTTCTTTGAGATTTCAATACATTTCTGAGAGACTCAATTTCTGTTTTTTTTCTTTATAGTCCTATAACAATTTATACATTCATGTGACATCTCTGCAGCATACATACCTTTACAGCCTAGGTTGTCCTGAAAATGATGTCTATAACTTGATTGTGCATTACAGGGTTGAGGCTATACAACCATTATTACAGAAGGAAACCAGGCGACCCAAACTGGAAAAAATGGCTTAGACCCCAGAGGGTTAATTGCCAGAGAAGCTTCTTAAACATGCATTGCCTGTCTAGGCCCTCTCCAGACAGTTATGAGCTGGCATTTGATTAACCGTAAGAAGGATTGGAGAACAGTTAGTGGATAATGACCTTTTGCAACAGGCGAAAGATTACAGCTTAAAAGATTTTGCTATTTATAATTAAGTTTTGTGGTGCCATCATGTGGATAGCTGGAGTGACTGCATTTCTACAGTATATAATGGCAAGGGAGTATCCAAACTCCTATTTCAGACAAATTACATTCTTATTGTTGTCATCTTCGCATTCACCACTTATTTCTTCGGCTGGGAATTATTAATAGTAGGCAGTGATCAACATCAAATTAATGAATTGCTCATATGCAAGTAAGACTTGTTTTCGCATCAGCTTCTAAACTTTGAGGATTTTCAGATTTTCTTTGTTTCAAATAGATGTATACTCAATCATTTTGTGTTTAAAAAAAAAAAAAAAAAAAAAAGTAAACCATTGTGAAGACATCACTTTGTGCTTCAGTAAGTGATCATTTGATGTTTATCTTTATTCAAAAAAGCTACTAGATTAATCAGTAATGAAAATAATCTTTCGTTGCATTCCTAGTGTTGAGTCCCGTTTAGCATGCATGTTGTGTGTCTCTGGCTTTGTGCATTAATCTGTTTTTGACTGCTTGTGCACGTTGCATCTTTTCACTGTGTACAATCTCTCAGGTGTGATCAGTATGTCACCCAGTTGGATGAGATGCAGAGGCAGCTGGCAGCAGCCGAGGATGAGAAGAAGACACTGAATTCTCTGCTGCGTATGGCCATACAGCAGAAACTGGCTCTTACTCAGCGTTTGGAGGACCTGGAGGTCCCTCTGTCTCCCCACAGCTTGAACAGCAGCCCCCGCCGCTCCAGGGCCAAAGAGCTGGCCACCAAGTCAGGCCGGGCCCCACGGAGCCCCCGAAACAGTCCTGCACGCCCCCCGCTGAGAAGCAGTCCAAGAGCTAGCCCTGTTCTCGGCGGCAGTGTTTCTGCCATGGCCACACACCACCTGCGAGGTTTAACACGAAGTCTCCACACAAGCCCTGTAAGAACCTCTCTCTCTCTTTGTCCTGACAACCCCATCCAAACAAACCGCTTGTCTTGCAGAGGCAAGGGTCTCCCACGGGACGCCACCTTCATTAGAAGTCATAGTGTCAGTGATATTATTAACACAGAGTTGAGTCCTGGCTACTCCCTGACGCGTAAAGGCTCCACCAGTTCCGTGAACAGCGAGATAATTGTAAAGAACACAGATACACAAGTCAGTGATTCAAGAAAAGGTAGGTCAGGTCGGAGAGCTTCAGTCCCTGTACGTCAGGACACCTTCATTACTACTCGCGTTGTAACTGCCTCATCCACCAGGCAGAAGTCTTCTATGTTTTCTTCATCCATTGATAATCTAACCTCTTCTAAGGCTTTGTGTGTGTATCCTAACACATCTGAAGCATGGGGTGAAAGTAAACGAAAGCCTGATCTAAAACCAAACTTAGATACTTCGGTTAGAAGAAAACAGTCAAGTTACAGGTCTAATTCTGTACAAGCAGCAGCTGCATGCCATAACATATTTCAGTCAGACGCAGTCTCCTCTCAGTCAAACGCTACATTTTCAGGCGCCCTGACAGCCACATCCCACCCTGTCCACAATCAACATGGTAGGGCCAAGATGACTGGGATCTGTAGAGAGTCTAGGCGTAGACTATCCACCTCCACAAGTAGAACCAGTGAGGAGTTGCTCATTGATGTCAGTAGGAGCTCTGGTAATAAACCTCAGGGCACACCTGCCAGGCCCCGGAGCTCACACTCTAAATCCTCTCGCAGACACTGAGATAAAGTAGCCAGCCACCAGATGTATGCTCTATACATCATGTTATAACAATTAAATGAATAAACCATATTTTTGCTATAAATTATGAAAAATCTTTAACATGTGTTTTGTACAGATTTAGCTTAGAACCAATGCATATTGGGGTTAAGAAGGATTTGATTTTTTTTTACATCTCATGTAGCTGTTAGGAATGTCCTAGTTTGCTGATCATATGTGTTGTATTGTTCCATTTATCCATATTAATTACCCTCTCCTTTTTCACTCATTTTTTTTATTTCTACTAAATATGTTTTTTGTCTCTGTCTCACTCTGTTTCTGTAGCGCTGAAACACTCCTTTCATTACTCCAAACCCCATCTTCTCCATAAGGACCTGTCTTGACTCCCGGCTACCTCCTCCTTTCCTGACTCGAGACATCTTGTCCATCCCAGATATGATGCAACATTCCCCAGTGTACCCACCAGAACCATGGATTTAAAGAAGTAAAAAAAATAAAAAAATTAAAAATTCCCGCCTCTCATCCCGCCCTCCTGCATGCAGCCTGGAGAAGGATGAAGGGACAGATGTGCTGCTCATTGCTCTGTGAAGTCATTGACTGTCTTGTCCCAAGTGGATCCAACTTCCATCTGGTCATGAGCAAGCCGGCTGTGTTGTAGTGAACCATTGGCAGTATTTGTTCCAGAATGAGAGACTTTTCATGTCCAATATTTACTGTCCTCAGACTTTGATTCAAGGCTATGATCTGTCTTTACACTCTTGCCTGTAGTCTGTCATCCTGGTCAGGGCTGTCTGGCGTCTTTAAGTGTCTGTAAGCCATTAGATCATCTGTGATAACTCTCCCAGGTAGTTGTTTTTGTAGAACAATGCAGCCTTGCTAACATAATTGCTATCCCACAAGTGAGAGCTTGCTATCGTCCTGAGATTCCTCCCTTTCCCTGGTGGTATTGTTACATGCCCTTTTTCTTTTTTTAATCCTGTGACGTGTCTGGCTCTTTGGATTTTGCCTATCAGCCACACCCTTTAACTATAGGTCAGTAAACTTAAGAATTTTCATCAATGGAAATAGATCAGCCATAAGTTCAAAGTTTACCACCTCAGGTCAAATGGAGTGATCGAATCCATGATTTGGGAGATCTTAAATGTGCATCTTACTTTGCATACTATGCAGACCAAGTCAGGACAGTTCATGCTGTTTTTATAAGGTACCTTCACTTTCATTACAGTGGCTGGCTGTAGCTATTTTACAACAGCTGTTTAGCATCGCAGCTTTTGGAAATCATCTGGGCATGCTAAGTGGCACAATTGCAAGCATCCTCCCAAACATTTGTTGTTTCCTGCTTGTGGGTTGCAGATTTTAAAATACACTGTCTTACATGACCCAATAATTTAAGTGGCTTGCTAACATGTTGGACCATTTTCTTGGTTGCATAATTCTAATAACGGTTACCATTCAGCTTCTGCTTTTTCCTCACTCCTTTAAACAGCTACGCAACAATACCCATGTTTTGTATCCCATTACTCAATGTCAGAATGCTTTTGTCTGCTACCAAAGTAAGCATGTCGTACTGAACTAGTATTACCCACAACAAGCTAGTTTTTTTTCTCCTGTGGCTGCAGCATCCATTGTTTTCATTTATGAATGCTTATAGGGCTAGCATGCTGCTGTTAGAGTTGCTGCTTGTAGAAAGATGTAATAATATTCTCCCATAATTTTAAAAGAACACAGTGCTTTGCATCTAGAAGCACATTATGGCTTCAAACAAAGAATAAGTACATTTTACAAAATTAAATATTTCACTCCAATGTGACATTGCTTTGCGAAGGGAAGCTCCATAAGGAAGGGTGTTGGATTGCAAAGGAAAGACATGTAAACGCACATGCATCTGTGGATACCTCCAACATGGGTTGCTTATAGAGTAGTTTGAAGCCAGGTCTGTGGTTTGAGAACAGCACCACATATTAACAGGAACACTGTTACAACACTTGTCTCATTGAATGCAGTTACAATTCAAATTGAATTGACCCAATGAGACCAATCATGATCTTGAGGCCACGTTTTGAAATAGCCATTGGAACAATTGACAACTAATTGCAAGAAAATGTTGACATCCATTTTCAACTGTCCAGTGGTTCAGTAGAAGAGGCCACATCCTGCTGAATTTTTTTTTTTTTTTTTAGTGCCTTGGTTTTGATCTTGTCTGTTGTTTTAGACGGCATCATATTTTCTAAATAGAAGCTACTATTCAAACACTGTAGTTGTGATTTTTTTTGAAGGTATGTTTTATTTGCCTTTGAGGAAACTCATTGAGCAGTATTAGCACTGAATATAGCGATTTCTCATTATGGTAAAATATTTTCATTTTTGAGTCAGCATGCGTTCTATAAACGTGTTAGTATTAACTATTGAATAATGAATGCAGAAAATCAAGAACAATGTATCAAACATTATAGATACATTTCCTGGCTAAAAAGTGGAAATGCTTTAACATTATGTCTTATTGCTTCGAAGGTTGTAAATGGATTTCTATATCTATTTAATTCACTCTGTGAAGATGTGTGTATAATTTAATTACCATTGTTGTATAATATTTTAACTGTATTTATGTGGTCTGCGTTCTGTATTCACAATGTTCTCACGGACGACATGCACACACTCCACATAACCCATGTGATGGTCCTCAACTTTGTATGTGTATGCAATTTCCTTTCTTTGACCTGTGAACCACTTTTGTCATGAAGAATTAAAACAAGCCAACACTCTGTTGATTGTGGTCTTTTGAGTTCAAACACAGTATTGAAAAGTGAATGTAAAAAATGTGCAACTAAAAATATTATCAGAGGTGGACTAATGCCCCTAACAGCTCATCCTAAACCTGAAGGTCCATTCTAACAGTGATGTCAGTAATTAATGATGGACTTTATAGAACTCACTCCATGCAAAAGATATAATCAGAGTCAGATTTATTAGCCAAGAATACTTACATACCCAAGGAATTTGACTTTGGTAAGTGTTCATTCTCTATACATTCAACAAATAGACATGTAGTAGTAACATACTGTACAACAGATACAACAATATACATACAGGCACATATTAACACAAGACATGTCAAGATGAGTACACATGGAGTGGGATGTAAAGTGCAAAAAGTAATAGTGAAAAGTAGCGTACAAGATGCATACTGAAATTATCAGTATTTAATGTGTAGAGAAGTGGGTGAGTGGCCAAAGTGGGGATGACCCCACTTAAGTGTTTAGTAGAGTGATTGCAGTGGGAAAAAAGCTGTTCTTATGTCTGGTTGTTTATGTGTGCGCAAGGATCTGTAGAGCCTGCCAGAGGGGAAGAGGTTAAACAGTGTGTGCAGGATGTTTGGATTAATGATGTTATATCCTGGTCCTACCAGTGTACAAGTCCTGGAGAGAGGGCAGGGGAGCACCAATGTATTTTTCAGCTGTCCGAATTGTGTGTTGTAGTCTGTTTGTCCTGTTTTGTGTTGCCTTGTGATTGTTGATAGGTTTTCACAATGAATTGAGAGTTTCCCATGTAGCCAAGTAGTAGAGTGCTTCCACTATGGGAACTACAATCCAAATTGGCCAGTGCTAACACTTCTCACTTAGTGTGTAATGTTAAAGCCTACAGATAAACCAGAAAGGTGCCCTGCCACACAAAAAAATGTTTTCTTGCATTTTATGAAATATGTTAGGTCCACATGTGTTTGTGTTATGTTGTAAATGTGAAAATGAACTGCTACCTCCTGTCAGCTCCAGCCACTGAAAAGAAATAAGCGGAGAAATCCGGGCCAATTACTAAAGCTGGTCAGTCTGATGTCATGTTACCTGAGCTCATTACTATTTATAAGCTCGCCCAGTTGCACTGGGTAAAGGATACTGATCTCATTGGCTAGTTGTTAGCTAATCATAGTCAAGCAGCTTAGTGTGTTGAATATTAATGAGAACAGGCACAAATCAAGCTGAGTCGTCCTGCAGGCTTTCTATACCATGCTAGAATGGCTTGACATTACACGTCCCCAGAGCCAGCCTCTGCCGCCCGGGTCTAGTCCATCGAGGCCCCTGATCTTCAGGCTCCCAGGCTTCCTCCGGGCAGGGTCACTCTATCTCCCTCTTGTTGATTCATACAGGGTTTTTGAACCATTCTTTGTCCGGCCCCTCACCTGAGACCACTGTGCCATCGGAGACCCTACCAGGAGCACAAAGCTCCCAACAACACAGCCCTCAGGTTCATAGGGACACACAAACCTCTCCACCACAAGGTGGTGATGGTTCCCGGAGAGGCCTTATATACAGTACGGTCAAAGGCGGAGATCACACTACATGTCATTTAGCTAAGTTTTTACCCAGAGTGACTTACAATTGCTATATACTGTATGTCAGAGGCCGCACTCCTCTGCAACAACTTTGGGTTAAGTGCCTTCCTCAGGGACACATTGGTTGATGTATTGCAGTGGGAATTAAACCCAGATCTCCCACACCAAAGGCATGTCATACTGCACCATCAAATGCACAACCAAATCATTGCTAAATACTTTATTTTAAACAATATTTCTGAACATATACATTAACATGAATGCAACATAATATTAGCAAAGATAAGTCGGTCTTTGTAAAAAACAACAACCATTTGACATTAAAACATGATATGGGGAGTATGTAAGGAGTAGCTTAGTAGTGTAGAGCACCATAAAAATTTATTGTAGACATTATTGTAGGCCCTGTTTTAGTATGCAACTTCATTTTTCACAATCTATGTAGTAGGTGGTCCCTGCTCGTCTCTAAAAAACGTTAGCAACCCTTGATCAATAGGACGACAGTTGCTGACCTCATGACTAAGATTGGTTCAGACAGGCTTATCTGACATACAGTTCCTGAGGCCTTCCAGAGAGAGAGAAAAAAAGCCCTTTGGTGTTGAAACCCTTGATCATTCCTCAGGTCAAAGGGCCCAATGACCTTTGGTCTCTAAGCTGACTGTCGGCGCACTCTTATCTGACAACCTCAAACTTCTCCATATCAATACATTGAGTCCTAAAATCTAAAATGTTAATTCCCCACTGGTGTTTTCAATGTATTATATGGGATAATACCACAGGCTACTATTTTAAGGTAAAACATTCCACTAAATACATGTGGTCTGTCTAAGGTATGGTATGTGATGGTAAAAGCATTCATTCTAGTTAAGTTTTACTTAACATTTTCTTTCTAGGGAGGAAAATGATAGGAAGTAAACAGAGCAGTAGTGCAATTGCTTTGACATGAAATATGCTGTATACTCAATCTTAGTCTACATTTGAATAAAGTCTAACGTCACAGAGGTGACTCAGCAGTTGGACTAGTAATTTAAAGTGCAATAACACAGAACAAACAACCAAAGCGGGATTGCACATGAGTAATCTTGTGTAATTGTTCCTCTGTGATTTGTTAACTTCAAAAAATCCACGGCAGATAGTGAATAAGTGCATAAGAACAAATCCCTCTTTTATAAAAAAATGTATTAAAGTTCAATTAAAGCAAAGAATTAACCTAGTGCATTACAATACAAACATAATGCAGTATCACTCAAAGCATAACCTCTAGTCCAAAGCATGTGCAACAAAGATTAGAGCCCTAAATGAGTTCTGAGTGTCTTAACCCTTGTGTTCTCTTCCTTACTCAACACTATTTCAAAACCTATCAAAAAATTGAAAGTAGCGATTTGTACTTGCCAAAGAGCGTTGGAATCAATCATGTTATTTTGGGTAATTACAATTGGGTAGTTAAAAAGAACATTGATATAGGAAAACGGGTCAGTTTGACCCGAAGACAACATTAGGGTTAAAACTATTTACAGATATCAGATATCAGATTACATTTCCTAATCCATGGGAGATTATTTCTGTGAGCACGGGACAACATATTCTGGAGCAGTATGTCCCAGATTAGTGCTTCCTAGCAGAACAAATTTAATATGTGCCAGACTTCCTTGTGAGGAGTTAAGTTAAACAGTCTATTTAGAAAACCTAAATAGACAAACACGAGGCAATGACGCATGTGTTCTTGTACTGAAAAAAAGGCAAAGGCACACTGTCATCAAGAGTGCAGTTAGGGGTACCTAACAGTTCCCAGTTTATGAATCTAATTGCAGAGTGGTAGTGATGAACAAGAGATCTTAGGCAGTTATGGCAGTTTATACATGCATACAGACAATCAGTAGCCTGTAAATCCAGACCCAAATCTGAAGAATTAAGGGTCTGGCATCGAGTGATGAAAGTCGCCCATCTCGAGGGGGGCACCAAGCGTGCATTTGAAAATGTCACTGCACGCAATTGGATAACACTACGACTGATCACAACAACAAGTATCCAGAGCCCCATACGCTTAGCTACCAACAGAGCTAACTGGTAGATTAAACTGTCGTCATCTGTTTAGCTTGCCTCTGGCCCCGCCTATATCAGATACACCGATGTGACTGGTGCAGCTCAACTACAAGGGCATAGTTAATGAGCAGCATTACTCAATGCCAGAGTAACTTGCTGAGCAAATTCAAATTGTTCTCTTGCAAGAACTCAGGATTTACAGGGTAGATAATAAGGGCCATAGCACAAAATTCTGGGCTCTGTAGAAAGGCATTTTCTATGGGCCCCTCCCCCACATCCACAGCTATTTGTTCTAGCATCTGCAGACACTATCACATGATCTAGGACTGAGAAAAACATGCTCTATGTCTGCAGAATGTGGAGTAAGAAGTCCTATTTTTACACATGAAGTTTAGCATCACTTCAGGTTCCATAAAGAGTGCCAACATTATATAATTGAGATATTGTTCTTAATTTAGACAGCAACATTTTGTTTGACTTTGTTCTGTTTTTAAAACAAAAAGGTTTTAGTGCTCATGGAAATTGTTTATTATTTCTATCTGAACCAACTAGGGGGCCTACACAAGTATACTAGTAACACTCACAGGGGCAATATCTACTTACTTTTTCCTTTGAAAAAGTAAGTAGATATTTTCCTTGTACATTTTGCTAACACTACTTACAGTAGCCTAAATACTTTTTTAGTCAGTACAGGACTTTCCCTTAACTCAGTGTACAAAGGAAGGTCCTGAATGCAATTTTAAACTTTAAAAAATGAGGTAATACTCTTCATATTAATGTATCCTTTATATATATATACTGTATATATATATATATATATATATATATATATATATATATATATATATAAAAATTTATATATATATATATTTATAATATAATATATACACACACATAGATAAATTGAGTTAATGTAATTTCACAGAAAGCGTTAATGTACTTTTAGTCTCTTCTTTTGTGTTTGTTATGATCAGTTATTTCAGATAAAGAAGAAGTCAGGTCAGGTTCTGATTGGCTGCAGGGACCATAGACATAATAAAGAGTAGACGCCGCATTGGCTGCTGAGCGCGAGAAATCCAGCCGCCATCTTGGACCGGTCATACTCGTTACTTGGCAGCAGAAGATACAAGATGCCAGAGTACTGTGCAGCATATTCCTGCTCAGATCGGCGGATTTTTTTTATCTTATCTCTTTCACTTTGGGTTCTGTGAAGCATTTTGTAGGCCTATATGTGTTTTGAAAATTGCTACATAAGTTAAGTTCCAAAAGCAGCACTAATGTATGCTTGTGTTGTTATTACATTGGGATTGTCTCTGGTTTAGTTGGGATTTGTTTGATAAGACTTGCACGTTACTCTTATAAGATAGATAGATAGATAGAGATATATATATAATTATATAGCCTTTTCAATAGCAATGTGCTTGAGTACAGAGTCAACACAACATAAAAGAGGTGTATCTGTCCAAATACTTATGTAATAAGAGCTGAGACAGCTGGTCATTTATCAAATATATCGAAAGTCGCAATAAGTATGCAATATTTAGTTTATTTTGTGGAGCTGTCCTGTTAACTTTATTTATGTATTTTATACTGTCCAACCAGTAGAACCCGTCCTGTTCTGTAGACATGGTCCTTAGTTATTTATATTATAACTTTATTTATGTATTTTATACTGTCCAACCAGTAGAACCCGTCCTGTCCTGTAAACATGGTCCTTAGTTATTTATATTATAACTTTATTTATGTATTTTATACTGTCCAACCAGTAGAACCCGTCCTGTCCTGTAAACATGGTCCTTAGTTATTTATATTATAACTTTATTTATGTATTTTATACTGTCCAACCAGTAGAACCCGTCCTGTCCTGTAAACATGGTCCTTAGTTATTTATATTATAACTTTATTTATGTATTTTATACTGTCCAACCAGTAGAACCCGTCCTGTTCTGTAGACATGGTCCTTAGTTATTATTATTATTAGTATTTATACCTATTATAGCCTACATCATATATGTGATGTAGGGGTATTTATACCTATTGTAGCCTACATCATATATGTTATGTAGGGGTATTTATACCTATTATAGCCTACATCATATATGTGATGTAGGGGTATTTATACCTATTGTAGCCTACATCATATATGTTATGTAGGGGTATTTATACCTATTATAGCCTACATCATATATGTGATGTAGGGGTATTTATACCTATTATAGCCTACATCATATATGTGATGTAGGGGTATTTATACCTATTGTAGCCTACATCATATATGTTATGTAGGGGTATTTTCAAATACCTATCATTTACAAATGATAGATACACCGAGGATGTCTGGTCTAGGGTGACCAGACGTCCTCGGATTTAGGGGACAGTCCCCCGTTTTTGTCCCCTGACTAAATACAGAAGAAAAACTACCTCTGTCCTTGTTCTTTTTTTTTTTTAAAGACACAACATTAGGTTTTTCAATCAGATTTATAGTCAAATTGGAAATATCCCCGTTGCTCTCCCTTTTCGGGGATTATGTTTCCAGTTTTGATCTCGGACGTCTGGTGAATTTATATCATATCAGAATATTCTATTACTGTTAAGCACACTATGAATATTAAAATACGCCTAATCATGTGTCCTGTATCATAGCTACATGTATGACCTTTGTAGCAAAAAAAAACATGAAAATCAGTTCGGTATTCAGTGAGATTGATTAATTAAACGCGCTGACAGCTCATTGCACCTGCCAAACACATTACACTGTGTGGAGCGGGTGACCGGTCCAAGATGGCGGCCCCAAATCTCGTCAGCGCCAATAGGCAGTAGCGGTCGATGCGGCGTCTACTCTTTATTATGTCTATGGCAGGGACCATCGACCATCCCCTTTAAATGGAGAGGCGTGCTTATCCAGGGCATGGCTACGTGGGGTGTTTTCATGTACTACGTGCTAGTGCTAGCCTGCATGAGTACATATTTGTCCTGCAGTGGAAGCAGTTTTTAGACGTGTTTACATTTGCACGAAGAAAATGTCTTTTAAGGCTGTGGGCGCTACATTAACCCGTACACTATTGACTAAAGGACACAAGACTGCTCCTCTTGCGCAGTCTCCCCAAGTTAACAGACTTTCTTCAACATGTAGAGTGTCCGCTGCAGACGCAGAGAGAGAGCAGGGCTGCGAACAAAAAACAAAATTTGGCATCTCGAAAGGGCCGAGTGGCGAGCCGGCTCACAGATGCACGACTGGTGATAAGAAACGACCCAAGGGGCCGGAGCCCGTGGGTGCTCCCGGTGTGGTTACTGGTGTTAAAAGACGGTCACACACCTCCACCGCAGCTCCAGCGAACCCGACGTCCTACCTGTGGGCTCGTTACAACGATACGAAACGGCTGGTTCACGGTAAGCAAAGAGTCGCCTCTTTGTTACTTCCCACAGGTCACCCCCAAATAGCGTCACGAGTGGGAACATTTTGTTAGTTTAGCGTTACTTGGATCGGAGTTTGTTTTCTTTTCAATCTTTCAAAATGGTCCTAATCGGACAGATGGCAAATTAATGCTGACCCTTCCAAGCCAAACACATAGCTATTCGGATGAACTTTAAACCTTTTCTGTTTTAAATAAAACTACATGTCAATAACAAGTTCCTCTATTTGGTCTTAAAAACGGCCCTAACGTTACGCTAACGAAAAAAAACAATTAGCTAGCTTATAGCTTATATCACATTAGCTAGCTATAAGCTTATAGCATATAGCTAGCTAATGTGATATTTTCAAATGTTATTTAAATGTAGTTATAGAAATTCCTTACAGTGAAAAAAATGTTGTTTAAGCAGACCGTTAATTTAGTATAATATATCATCTAACGTTACATTTGACAGAAACGAAAGATAGTTGTTTTTTTGTAACAGCTAGCTAGCTAACGTTACTATAACAAAGTCTAGCAAACGTTAAAAATATAACAAAAATAATGGTCAACAACTTTAAAAAAAGGAGTAATACAACTGTATAACACCATAGAGTTAACGTTTTTTTTATTTTACTTAATATAATACCGGTAATATAATATTGCAATGTATCAAAAACATTTACTTTTAAGCGCTGTTATTCTCTCCACGTGGCCCAGTTCTATCTCAAGTGTGTTATCATAGAGGTAGATAGATACAGCAAATAACAAGATTAGTAACAATAGATCTTTGTTAATAAACAAACAAACACAATTACCATTTAAAAGACCTTCATTCAAAGTCTTACTCAAGTAAAAATGTACTTAAAGAACAGTAAAAGTACTGTTTTTGCAGCATAATGCCCTACTACAGTGCTGTTATGATATAGGACTAGTATTAGTGCATCATGCATCACAATTTATAAACTGATCATATGTTTTTTATGTTTCATATTTGTCATGTAGCTAATATGTAGCTGCCACATACATGTGGAGTATTAATATTTGCCTCCGAAATGTGGTGGAGTAGAAGTATCAAGTAGCATAAAATGTGCTCCACATCCCCCCCCTTTTTTTTCTGCACTACTTACATTTTATATGTTGACACTGCAAATGGGTTGCTTAAATTTCGTTGCACATGTACTGCATTTGTGTATAATGACAATAAAAAGGCTCAAGTAAAGTACAAGTACCTAAAAGTTGTATTATAAGGACAGTACTTGCATAAATGTACTTAGAGACTGGATACATGTTTTTAATAATACTTTAGTGGATAATCAATGTACATTTCTCCTTGGATGATTGCATAGGTTTTTTTTCTCTCTCATTAACTTAATTAAATCAAAAGATGAATTGTGAATAGAATTTAAATTTAAGTTAGTCATGCAATCTCAGACCGACTAGGTATTTCTTAGATCTAAACTTACGTGATGTGACTCAGCCCTGAAATACAGGCATTTCCCGAAGTAGAATGACTGGAGGAAAACTAGTTGGTACACATATTTCCTGTTGCACAGCTGCAGCCCTCCTTGAAATATCCCAGCACAGACAGCCTTGGCCCACTTTCTCCTATAGACCCACAGTGACAGTCCTGTGCTCATATTCCAGCCAGGGTATTAGAAGCTGTCCCTGGAACAGATTGTAAACTGTTTAATATGTGCTCATCCATTAGCTGCAGGATTGTTGTACTTATCAAGTGTACAACAGTGGCTAGCAAACTTCTAAATAGATAATGAAAAGAAAAACTAAAAAAAAAACTCTATTACAAGAGTTATGCTAATGAATGCTATGCTCACCAATCAGGGATAAACAAAATCCAGTACAAAAGGGCTTTACGAAATGTTTTTTTTGTTTTTGTTGGATAAATCTAGTTCTCTGAAGTCACATTATGCAACCTTTTGATGAGTGTGCCAGCCCCCACTAGATTGAGAACAGCAATGGAATTACTGCTGTCCTGTCAGAAGGTTTCATAATACAAAAGAATAGTACAGATTTTTTTATTTTTTACATTTTGAATGGCCTAATCCTTCCCTTCCTCAAAATGAAAACAGCGACTTGTGTCTTGTTCCCTTTTATCTTAGTTGTGGATTTCTTTTTGTTCTGATCTGTATTTAACTTATTTAATTTGAATGAGTGTTTCCCCATCTGCTCTCAGATGTGATCCCACCAGGTGCGTGTAACCTTCTCAACTCCAACACCATCTACGCCAACAATGAGGTTGACCTGGATGAAGTGGACATCTACGGCTTTGACTATGACTACACACTGGCTCTGTACTCAAACGCGCTCCACTCAATGATCTACAATACAGCGAGAGACTTCCTAATCGAACAATTTAAGGTGTGTTTTACAGCAGCTGCATGCAAGTACTGTATATTGTCAATAAAACTGCTTATCGATTCCGGTTAATTCATCCGTTTTTCCTCCTGTTTGACAGTACCCGGAATGCATCCGCAAATATGATTACATTCCCAACTTCACCGTTCGGGGTCTTCACTATGACATCCAAAAGGTACATTATTTTAAATCACAAATTGCCATTCCCATTGCAGAAAGAGAAATGTTTACATAATTTCACTGTACAGATAATTACAACTAAAACTCTTTTCCTCTTGTAGGGTCTTCTGATGAAGATTGATGCCTTCCATTACATTGAGCCTGGGACGGTGTATCGGTAAGAGGCTGAAGCTGTATTGAGTGTATGTTAAGTAACACTTATGCCACCTTGTTCTCCGCCAAGGAGGTTACGTTTTCAGTTTGACTTGTTTGTCTGTTTGTTTGTCAGTAGGACTATGAATAAACTACTGGCCATTGTCATAAACTAGGTGGAAGGGAGAACCATTCATTTTCGAAGCACGTCAGAGACACGGGGCCAATACACACATTATTTTTCACTTTTGTCAACAATGCAAGATAGGGGCAACCCCTAGTTTACCCAGTATAGAGTGTGCGCCCCATGTAGGCTGAGGCCTTGGCAGCGGCCACGGGTTTGAATCTGACCAACAGCCGTTTGCTGCATGCCGTTCCCTCTCTCTCTTCCCTCTCCTGTCTTCAAGCTGTCCTGTCAATAAAGGCCATGAAAAAGCCCCAAAAATAATCCTAAAAAACAACGGCTCGCATACATGGAGTGCCACAAAAGACTTTGGACTCTTGGCTCCACATAGACTTGTGTTTAGGCCTCCTTCCTTCTGTCTGTGCATATGTTTGGTCCTGTGTGTCTTGTATTTGTCTCTCTGTCAATGTCTTTTGTTTGCTTGTTATGAAGGTAAATATGGTGCAAAAGGTAAGAGCTTGTAAAAATTGTCTGTTTTTGTGTGTCTTGTTGGTAAGCTGCAGGCTCTGTTCCTGCTGTTGTGTCTTTGTTGCGTCTCCCCCATTTCTGTCTTTCCTCTCTGTGTTTTGGTCTTGGGACGCGTTCTTATGTCTCAGTGTATTGTTTGTTAATTGCATAATAATAAAAAATATTTGATCACAAAAAAACGGCCTTGGCTGAGGTCTGCGCCCTCCATTGTGCCCTTGTAGTTTCTTTATCCACATCCCTGCTGCTGAAATCAAAATCATCTGTTTATCTGCTTATCTGATGAGGTTGTGTGTGTTTTTAAAGCTCTGTTGAATTTATTTCTGTTTGATGTTCCCAGCGGACTGAGCCCAGTGCCTGACGAGGAGGTCCTTCAGCTCTACGGGGGGACCTACCATGTCCCCCTGCAGCAGGACAGTGGCTTCTATGGAAAGGTGACAAGGATAGTTTTAACATTTTAGTAGTGTATAGTAATATGAATACAACTGGATAATCTAAATCAGGTCCTTCCATTTGCTTTGAGTGTTTGTAATAACTTGTGTGGCAATAGCTGCCTGACATTTATAATAAAGTTATTGCACTTTGCATTCAGATGTTTTCTTCTCTGTGAAACACGTGTTTGGTTTGGGACAGATGAGAAAGCTCTTCTTAACTTTGTGGGCTCAACACATTTGTTATAATCTCAAACAGGCATGTAGTTCAGGATTAAATCTGTTACTGTCTAGTATTGCATAAACCCAGATTATGAATTTTGTAATCTTGTTTGTTCCATCGTCGTCATGACTCAGCTGGAAGGTGGTGTTCCAGTCCCTAAAAGCTACCCGCACGAACTCTGTGTCCAACAAAATTATTAGTTTTTAGTTATGAGTTTTGTGGGAGCCACACTCAGTCAAGAAAAGTAGAAATCTCTATTGTGTCTGACAGGCATAAAGGACTTGTTTGCTAATTAGGAGCAATTTGGACTCTGATGATTGAATCAGGCTCACATGGGTCTTTTAAATGCTTTCCTACAGCAGGAAGTATGCCTCGCCATCTTCTAATTCTCCTTGAAACATTCCTTTCCAACTAGTTTTGGCGTGGCTCTTATCTATCTCTTAGTGGGTCGTGGTTCTAGTGAAAATGGTTCCTTATGTGATTAACAAGTGTTTATTTTACAAGTTCACAAACATTTACCACATCCCAAGTCATTACCAAGCATTATACTATTTTTTTTCTATCACAGGGACCAAGGGTTAAGCAGTTCATGGACATCTTCTCCATTCCTGAGATGACTCTCTTGGCTGCAACGAATGATTTTTTCATCACTAGCGGCATTGAATACGATCCAGTTCACCTCTTCAGGGATGTGTCGGTAAGTGTGCCCCCAACTCTCGCTTTATTGAATGTTACACCCTGACAGATGGGGCTTCACCCTGTAACTCATGCTGAGAAGTATACTGACCCAGTGTATTTGACTGTTACACATACTGTGATTCTCCAGCTGGAGGCTCAGGAATCTGCTGAGCTCTGTACACGCTTTTCTTCTTGGTGGAACACAGAACAATAGCCGTTCTTTCTCTCTGTCCTGAGATACCACGGTTTCCAATTGCAGGGCACTACAGCTCTGCTTTGATGGAAGACAAAACTGTCAGGTTCTTAAGCAAAATACTCATGCAAGATCAGCAGAGCACCATGACATTTGTAGATCTGTTGTGAAGACCTGGTCAACTAGCCTGACAAGCCAGACCACATCAAGATGTTAGGTCTGGGAACTCACCATATGCAGGTCTCAATCCGAGGGGCGGGATAAACAGTTGTCTTTCAAATTCCCTGTGCATGCAATAGGATAGCGCTACAACCAACCAGAGCAGTAGTTGATAGTTTAACTTTTGCCGTATCCGGTGGGCAAAACTCCAAACACATCTTCATTTTTTAGGAATGACTTCAGTGCTTAACTTCAAGTCTTCCAGAGTCACGGCCAAAGCCGATTCGAAAGACCGAACCGTCGCAACTTTTATGTTAAGCCCGCCCACCGACTGTATACACGATGTGATTGGCCTGACCAGAATTTGGTTTTTCCAGCTCACAAGCCAACGGAGACTTTCTAGACTGACCCTGGCTGCAAATGACATTTGCTGCCGCTAGGGTGCGTCTAGATTTCTAGGCTACTGTATAACTGTTTCCACAAATGAACTCCGGACTGCGTCCAAGGTATTGTAATTCTTGTCATAGTCCGGAGCGTCCCCTTCACACATGTAGCACACAACATGGATGTTGCTCATGTCAAGTGTGTCCTCACTTACTGGAAATACGTTTGTTTTAGACGATGGGCGGTGCTGGGTAGAAGGTGCAGCAGACAGGACATGACAATGATTACATTGAATCTCTGCGCCGTTTATAATTGTTCATAAACCACAGAGTCTCTTGGTCTTCCTTGAATTTGTCCATTTGTGGCATCAGCTATTACCAACAAAAGTTCCCAAATCCCGTTGTCTCTCCCGATAGACATCTTCATTGCGGTCTTGATGTAAATCACCCTCAGATGTTTGTTTACTCCCAGTGTTGCACGAGCGGCATGAAACACCATAAATTTTCACACATTTGGAACAATCAGAGATTACACTGATTTTGTTCTAGGGAGCTGGCAGGGTAAACACCGTTTTAATGTCCGATCCGACTGATTCGGACATTTTCGTTCTTGCCTATGGCCATGTCTGGATAATTTCATGTTTGAAAAAGCAGCTTATGTAATACTTCTTTAATCCTCAGGAAGCAATTGGCATGGTTCACCTGAAAGGCTACATGTACAAATGGGTCATGAAAGATCTTGGTAAGAAATATTTTTCCTTAGTTTGTATCAAGCCAGCACATTACTGCACATAAATAATATTACAGTAACATTTTGTGCCACTGAGCTGTCTTTCTTCTCTTCATAGATAAGTTAATTCAGAGAGGAGAGGAGACGGCTGCTGTTTTGCATCGATTGGTCAGTCACGGAAAGAAACTATTTCTTATAACCAACAGTCCCTTCAGCTTTGTGTAAGTGTTGGCTATCTGTCAGTTACGAGTCCAGTCTGATTCATAACGAGCGTAACAATCTGTTATTCTAATGGTGTTTTTTTGTTTTCTACCCCCGTGCGCAGGGATAAAGGGATGAAACACATGGTGGGGAAAGAATGGAGAGACTTCTTTGATGTTGTCATTGTCCAAGCAGACAAACCTCACTTCTTCACTGATTGCATCAAGTGAGTAGTTGTTTGGGAGAAAGTGGTGGATCTGGTTCAGAAATGCCATTAATAATTGTTACCCTTTCAGACCCTTCAGGCGCTTGGACAGTAATGGAGACCTTCGGTGGGAAAAGATAAACACTTTAGACAAAGGACAGATCTACAAACAGGTCTGTAGCACCTTATGCTACTGTCTCAAAGCTAAATGTGTCCCTATGTTTGTGCTGTCCCAACCCTCTTATCATTATTAGGTGTTCTCCCTCCATTTTGTAGTGTGTTTTTACATATGACATGTTTTGTACTTGTTGCATTCTGTGTGTCCTAATGAACTAAAGAGAATGGCCTGTGGTTTTCTTTTGTGTTCCAGGGAAATCTGTTTGACTTTCTCCGACTGACAGGCTGGCGAGGTTCGAGGGTTCTTTACTTTGGAGACCATCTTTATTCTGACCTGGCTGTAAGTGTCAAAGCATGCGGATGAATCACTGCGTTAAGTATCCACAGTATGACTAACGGTTGTTGTGACAAGGATGTTTTTCTATGCATTTAATGCACACAATGTGTCCTGTTTCAAAGTGGGTGAAAATCATTTTTCAAGATTTAAAAAAAACAACAACAACAAATAAAACGTATTCATTATTTAGGATCCAGGCCCTGTTAAACACAGACGTGCAGTGCCAAACACACTGCCAGATGCCAACTGTCTCCACCTATTGCACAATTCTGAAAATTTCCAATCTGATGTTTGGGTGGGGCCAGAGGGGGCTGCGAACAGCAGATGGCAGTAAAGACTCTGCTAATTGTTATTAGCAGAGGTTTTAAATTGGATTTGAAAATGACTAAAGTTGGGACGCTCATTGGTTCCATCTGTGTGCAGAAATGGGATTATCTGAAAGTATGTAAAACGTTATCTGTAATGTGATTCATAAACCAGCAGCAACACTTTTTATAATGTATTCAGTCAGCTGCAGAAAACCACTGATTGACTCTGTAAAGGTGAAAGTAAAGACGCCTGGTGACGTAAATGCTCCTGCTGAGTATTTTTGGTGTTTCTGCTCAGGAACATTGAAAGATGAGCAAATGTGTGCTTTGACAAGGATTACTGCTTCAGGAACCAAATATTATTCCTGTGGATAAGATTCCCCTGGAGTCCTCTGCTGCTTCTCTCTTAAATAAAGATGCGGCGTCTTGATGGATTTTTGTAGAACACACTGATGACTTAGCTTTGTACAGGCTAGTGTTTGACCAAAGCCATTTCTCTGGTGGTAGGACCTGATGTTGCGACATGGCTGGCGAACAGCAGCCATAGTGCCAGAGCTGGAGCAGGAAACCAAAGTGGTGAGCACCAAGCAGTACGCTCTGAGCCTCACCTGGCTCCAGGCGTTAACGGGCCTGATGGAACGCCTACAGGTGAGAAGTGAATACCCTTTATTCTATTTTTACGCCAAATAACAGCTGTGACACACCCGAAAATACCAGTCTTGACCAACTCCAACCCAAAATGTGTTAAGCGTTAAAGGGGACAGATTTTGACATAGCTAGCACTTATTCATATTTGATAAGCCTCATATTGCCAAACCACCATATGCACTGACACTTATTTCCAGCTGTTTGTCACTGGGTCTTAACTAGTTTTGATGACATGTTGACAAAACAGGATGTCAAAAATATTGTCCGAACGGTGTGTGTTCTCACCTTTTTTAACTGAAGGTCAGATGATAATTTGGTCATGTATCTGTAAATATTATGTTTTCATCAAATGTTTTTTTTCCTGTATAATGGGCCGTGATTTGTTCATATTGTTGTTTTCTTTATTATCTTAGACTCATCGGGACCCAGAGTCTAAAGTGGTGTTTGAGGAATGGAACAACGAGAGAGACGAACTCATGTGGGTGCCATTCATTTAATCCATCACACAATGTTATGTACACCCCCCCCAATGAACCTAATGACCTGGCTATTATCACATAATGGTGCATTTATTAAAGAACTGGACTGACGTACAGTTCGGAGGTACTTTCAAGTTCTATGACACTTTATAACTTCACTATATTTACTTGACAGCTATTGTAGATTAAGATTTAAAAAACCTACAATGATCATATAACATAACATATGATGCTATTTTACAGTAAATGAAACTACCTAATTGTTAAAATAGTTAGAATTAGGTAGAGTTAATAGAGGTCTGCATATTTAGTGCAAGTCTTTCACTTGTAATTGGGTATTTTTACTTTGTTGTTTTGCTACTTTTACTCTAGTAAAGTATCTGAAAACACCTTTTACACATATGCATTTACACATGCCTAGAATGATTTTAATGTGTATATACCCTAACTTTTTTTAATGTGTTGCAGGGTGATGACAAAGAACTTGTTTAACCCTCAGTTTGGCAGCCTGTTCCGAACGTGTCACAACCCCACTTACTTCTCCAGACGTCTGTGTCGTTTCTCGGACATCTACATGGCCTCGCTCAGCTGCCTTTTAAATTATGACGTCTCGTACACCTTCTACCCCCGCCGCACCCCCCTGCAGCACGAGGCTCCTCTGTGGATGGACCAGCTTTGCACAGGCTGCATGAAGACACCTTTTCTGGAGGAGATGTCTCACATACGATGAGATTTCTGTGCTCTCCTCAGTGACTGTCCGATGTTTCCTATTTTAGGCCCGGCAGACGTATCTTAGTTTCTTTTTATATAGCTATTTTTCTTTTTAGTCAAGAAGGTGCCGCACAACTCCCTCTAAAGGGCAAATGATCCCTGTTCTACCCAGTGACCCACTTCCCTGAGGGGTTCACTAGAGGGGGCTGTAGATTTAGCTGCTGTTCAGAGAGCATGTGGTTCAATATTGACAGACAGTTGTCTGGTTGCAGCCTGAAAGTGATGAGAAATTGCTGAGCAATAAACCGCTACAGACGCACAAATAAACCAGTAAAATCTGACACAATTATGTGTTGATTGCTTTTCTTTTTTTTGTGTATATATACAAGCGCAATGTTGGGAGGGGCTTATAGACGAGAGGTTAAGACTTTTCTATGGAACTTTTCAGTTAATGAAATGCATGTAGATAGTTGCGCGTGTAGTCAAGCCTCTATCAAGTTGCCTTCCTTTTTTTTGATTGGTCCGTTGGTTGCTAGGCCGCGCAGTCTCCATTCATCACCACTGTACTCGGCATCACTAACACATTCACTTCCAGCTGCCTGCTTGAAGACAACAGCAAGGTACTGTCCTCTCTGCATGTATGAACACGGGGAGTAGTGGTGTTGTTCAGTGGTGTGGTGTGTGTATAGTTGCAGCTGAATTCAAATATCTTGAGGAGCGAGTATAGTGGTATTGGTCAAGTTTTGAGTAGTTATGTCCCGTGCAGGAATTGTTGGTGTAGCTGCTCCTTAGCGCTGAATTGCACGGGCAGTAGCTCATCGCTACGCGGATGTTTGTGTTGTTACGTAGCAAAAATCTTTGTTGCATCATCTTTTCATTCCTCTTCTTGTTTTACTCGAAGAGCCAAAACTTTTGTTTCAAGAGTGCCCGTTAAAAACTAGGCTATAACTAGAAATTGTATTCGCTGACATCATCGTCGCGTGTCGATTGTGGTGGGATTTGTTTTAAGACAGTTTTAGCCTTGTTCGTTTTCTAAGAGACGAGATTTTATCAGATATTTCCCGGGAGTATATGTTTTTAGTTTGACTTGACGTGCTTGATTTAAATTTTTTGTGGGTGACCTGAAGGAAAAACCCCTCTTCGTGCTCTGTGTGTTTCCTATCAGAATACAGCGCATGCAGATGTGTCACGTGTGGTTATTTTTCCACCCTACTTTTCCAATGCAAAACATATTGAACTGCATGCATATTCTATATCTTAACAAGGCTATCATCGGCAAACTGGGGTTACAGTTCTCGATCTATATTTCCTGAGTATAACTATGTTTAAAGGGTTCAATAATAAATACATTATGACAATCCCAAATAAATACATTTAAAATCATTTGGACTTGGATCAATTGGAGCTCTGTGTGTGTTTGTTACTGTGTGTGTGTGTCTGTTATGTCCTTAACCAAGAGGGTTTTTTTTTTCTTCACAATAGCATTTTCTCCAATGTCATTTCTTTTCATAACGTCACAGTTCCTGCAGCTTTGCATTCTATTGAGTATTTTTTAAACACCTTATGGCATAATTGAATGGCAATTTAGTTATGGTTGGCACCTCAACTATCCTGTTCAAGCTTTATAGATTTATGTGACACTTGATGACAGAGTGAATCATATAGGCTGTTGATCCATAAACCACATTCCCATTAAGGAGCTGCAGGGTTTCCTGTTTCCTGCACTAAGTGACTCTATCTCTGTTTGCACATCAACACCTCTTATGACACACTGCTTGATGGCTGCATATTGCATCCAGTGTTAAATCCTCTGGGTATGTTTTCTTTTCTCTTCAGGGTGAAACACTTCACTGTGTTCCCCCCTCTTTGATTTGTGTAGAATACAGGTCTCCATTTATTCAACCCGTCAATAAACATATTTTAGGCTGTGTAACTTGAGGAAATCTCAAGATTTAGAGCTTTGTCTTTCCTCAATTTGGAGTACCTATTTACTGACAATACTGAATATTTGTTTGAGGTAATTGAGAGGAATGATTCATTGTGTTTATTAATGTCATTCTAAGGTCGAGAGAGGGTATTGGTTCTTTTTTTGTGTTACAGTACATCTCTTAGAGTAGGATTTCAGTATTAGTTGGATTTCCCTGATACCAGCATCCTGTTTAGACTGCATGATACCCAGAGCGAGAAGGTATCAGCCCATATTGATTTCTGACTGCTGATCATTTTACATGATTTTGAATTTCAACTCACCAAAAAGATGAATGCTTGGAGTGTTGTTTATTCTGTTTCAGTGGTGCATCTGTGTATTTGTGAGGTTGACTGGTGTTCCAGTCTATTTCATTGGGCTGCCTGCCTTTAGTGAATACCCTAAGCCTGTACCTGAGCTGCAGAAACTGCCAGGACTGAACAATGTTAATGTACTGACCTCTTTAAATGTGTTTAAAGCATTTGGCACAAAAGCCTAAAGCCCCATTTTAGTGATAAACAAGTTAGTGGTCATTTAACAGAGCTAGTTTTTATTATATTATATACTGTAATATAGAGTTGCTTTATTTGAAACTTGCGTAGGACAGTCCCTAAAATGATTATACAGATTTTTAGTGTTCTAAAATCAATCCCTTCTCTGCCAGTAATCTTCACCCACCCTCTCCTGGAAACCCTTCACCCTCCAGTGCCTCCATCCTGGATTTCTATACACAGCATGCCATCCATTCACAGTTCCATTTCTTCATCCTTTTCTTTCTATCGCTCCACTTTTCCCTTTTCCATCCTCACTCCTTCATTTCCTCATCTCCCGATTCTTTCCCACATCGAACCCTCCCTTCTTCACATCTTTATGCTTCCAGTTGAGTGCCTCCGTGTCTGTCACTATGCGAGCTGTGGGAGGCTGCGGACTCCGATGATTTGTGTGCTCTGGCAGCCAGTCCCTCCACACAGCAGCCTCTTCTATTATTCAATGTAACGGGACCGTCACTTTCTACAGATGAGCAACGTTTTCTGCTCAGCGTAGGAAGATTTTCCTGCTGCAGATGATATTTTTTCACCAGCAACAATAGAAACCCTACAGAGAAAACAGACTTACACGGTTTGTTTTACTTGATCGTGACTCTTGGATCATACCTTTAGAGGGGCTCAGCCCACAATGAGATTGTGACACTGGCTATTACTATTTGGCCAAGCAACAGAAAAAAGGCAGATGGTCTCGCATTGGAGAGGGGGCTGCAAGGCAGACAGGTATTGTCCCCTGCCAAAGTCCTGGAGTTAACTGATTTAGTGGGAGTGATTATGTAGAAGTGGATGTACAGTTATGAAATATACACTATAAATGTTAAATTGGGAGGTTCACAAGTTTTTATTTGCACCACCAGACCAGAACTTGGCATTGTACATGCAAGGACTTAAAAGCACGTGCAAAAATACACTAAATGGTGTTTATGGTAAAAGAAAAATGGTTTAAAACTGCTAAGATGGTACTAAAGGGTGTGGTGGACTTTAGTCCAAATATTTTGTGTGCATATACAATTAATTTAAAGTTCTAATTTGTGAAATTTTCATGTGAATAAATGCATCAGTGACACTGACCTAGATGTTTAACCAATTACAGAGGTCTGGGAAAACTCACTTGTTTCTAACTCCACACCCACAGATTTGATTTATTTCACACTTATAGTAATCAGCCCCAACTGACACTGACTCAAGTGACATCATTTGAGGGCAATTAAAACTTTGTGTAGCTCCCTCTGGAGCCACGTAGTACTTCTAAGACCTGTAACACTGTGTAAAATAAGTAGTGTTACCCTTTGGGCCTGTTGATCTTTCATCACCTTACACAATACTGCTGTTTATATAAAAAAGTAAAAATCACTTTGCTAGAAACTTCTATGCTTCAGGAGTTACCTTAAAGTTGAATTGATACCTAAACCTACCTACCTCAACCCTTGAACGCTCTGTTTCATCCAGTTGTTTACTTGACCCTTTAGCCCATTTTTTATCTGTTTTATCCACCTCAATTGCCCAATAAAGGGTTTGAGAACCGGGCCATCCCTCCACTTTGCTAATATTGTACATACAGTATGAAAAGAAACCAGGGGAAGAATCAGAGCTTCACCTAGTCAGTTTCCACACAAGCTGTTCCAGATTTCACATGGATTATTTATATGCTGGTTTATTTGAGGCCATTGGGTGCTACTGAGACACTCTGCAGCTCTTTCATCATCATACATGTAGAATGCCCCTTTGGCACTGTATCAAACATGCAAGCCTGTGACGATGTGCTCTTTGGCTGTGCCATTGACTTTCTACTGCTCACTTACCCTCTCATGCTTTAATTTGATTTCTGATATGTTATAAATCCCTTTTGTAAATACAACAGCCCTGTCTATGATGTCTGAAATACAAGCCAGTTCTGTAATTAATATATTCAGAGGCACCAGGGATGAGAAGCTGCATTAAATGAAGGCGTATTGTGTCATAGTGAAGCTGGGGAAAGCTGGTAACATAGAGAAAATTGTATTAGCAACTACATTGTTTTCATTATTTTGTCCTGTTTTTTCATAAATGTGGCCCCTATTTCTCCTATATTAAAAGTCATTGTGTTGTTTTTTTCTTAGGTGACGTCTTAATTATTGTTGTCCCAGGCACCACAAAACAAACAATATTTAAAACCTCATGTTGATACTTATGTTTTTTATTTTTTTAAGAAATTTGATGCATAATTCCTACCCCCCCTTGTTGAATTATTCATTTGCAAATTACATTTGTGTGCATTCTCTGCTCAAAGGAGGATGCCAGTTGGACCTCTGCAAACAGCTCATTAGAACAAAAGTGTTCAGTCTCTTTGATTGGCTCTGAATGAGTCAACTCGGCCTCTGCATCTGCGCGGCTTCTATGTTTACTCATCACAAGTTGTCTTTGTACTGTTTCCAGTCTGTTAAGTTTCTCTATTCCTAAAATGTATATACAGTACATAGGTGTAATCACTGAGTTTTATTTGAATTGGTTACTCAGTGCTATACCTCACATTCACACTCTTTGATATCGGCCTTATTAACATTCAGGAAAGTCTGAAAGGAGTCTGTTCTCCTGAACCATACGAGTTCCATACGAGATAACTGCTGTTTCCATGCAAAGGCTGATTTACATCCCAGGAGAGGGCACTGTTACCCTGCATTCTCATGAGCATCACTTACAAACCAGTAATAAAGCACAAGCGTGTATCCTTAATCTTTTCAACACTTTAAACGCACTCACAATATTGAAATAACCAACTTTCTTATTGACCTTTCCAGTGCAAATGTTTCTGAATTCCAAGAACACCTAATCTTGAATTGTTCAGTGCTGCAGTAGTGGTCAGTGGTAATGAAATAAAAAAAAAATCTGATTTACTATTCGTGCCTTCAGTTGAAAGCAAAAGATATAAAACTTGCCCTTTAGCTTTTTAGCATTTCTCCACTGGCCGAGGGATTTACAGTTGAGTTTGTCTTTGCTGTGGTGAGTCATCTATTGATCACCTGGCATGAAGACCTTCTCGTTGCAAAAAACAACCATCACGGAGCTGCTTGGTACACAGCGGAGAGATAGCATGTCACTATGGATCCATTAGAACTGAAAAAGATCTTTTACTGCAACAATGATCAATGAGCAACATGTCCCTGTAGCTGTTACACGGCATCAGATCCTCGTCTGAAAAAGATGAACTGCTGAGTAAAAAAAAATAATGGGGCAACCTCTAGCTCACCTGCTAGAGTGTGCACCAGTCATTGCCAACAGCCAGGGTTCGCATGCTACCCGAGGCTTTTTGCTGCATGTCACCCACACCCCACTCTCCCTCCCATTTCCTGCCTCTCTTCAGCTATTCATACAAAGGAAAAAGCCCTAAAAATATCTTGAAAAACAATGAGGTAGATGGATGAAAACAAAAACGTGCATAATGACTAACAATATTAGCCTACTCATTATAGCAAGTCTCTCACCAATGCAATGAGAAGACTAGGATCAATATAGGGAACTGCTAATTGCATTCAAACCTCAATAGAGTGGAACATAAAGTGGGATATGGCTTGTGCGATTTGAGGACGTTGCAACAACACTGCTTTTCTTGGGCTGTAATAATATAATATCCTGGCCCTCTAATGAAAGGCTGCAGTGTGTGTGTGAGGCTGTTTGTAGTGGGGCCCAGGGGCCTGAGGGGCACATGACCTCATTGGGAGGTGGATGCTTCACTAGGCTCGCTCTACTCCTCCCAGTCAGACAGTCAATAACCCGTACTGTAACTTCTTTCCAACTATGTAATTTTCAGCTGTCTGCCAGAGGAGTCTACTTCCCAAGTCTGTATACAAAGCAGGCAGAGGATGAGAAACTGATGCTAATTCTGCATCCGCTAAAGAAAAAGTGAGGAGTGAATTACAAAGCAAATACAAAATTTAAAAACATTTCAGTTCCTTTGAAGTGACAATAAAGTTAAGTCAAGTCAAGTAATAGACCTTCCTCGGTTCAGTGTGCTTTGACAGGCAATTTGAACCATCCAAAACTAACAAATAGTTACAGCTTTTAATATTTACATCTGCCGTGGCCACAGTCATGCACTCTTATGCTCAGCCAGCTACTGAAATTGTAAAAGTGTAATGAAAATGAAACGCTTGCCCAGATAAGGCTCAGCTTATTTCCTCATGCTTCAAAGCACAATTGCTCTTTAAATATTCACTCCCTTCAAATATTTGTATGGCACCCCTTTTTCCGCAAACTCACCCGCTCCAAATATCCAAGTGTATGTGCTACCCTTGTTCAGCCAAGTGTCTGGAAAATATTTAGAATATATACACTGGCCACAGGCAGTGTTTTTATGACGATACACTTTAAATATTGTGGAACAATTAACCCGGTTCTTTAAGGGGCTGTTCACTAGCTCACCTTCTACCTTTTTAGAGTAGAGGTCCACTCCAAACAAAAACATTGACTGCCCGACTCCCTCACCCCAAATATTTACAACTACAAATGTACAATAACTTCACCTAGAAATAATTGATCATTTAACCCTTGTATGGTATTCATGTCAAATTCAATTTTTTACAGGAAGAAAAATGGTACAAGTATACATTTTTTCTACTTGCAAATCAATGGCCTTACCTTATTTTCTGTAGTAAACATGTATTCCTGTCTCAATTCAGAAAATTATTCTGGGTATGACCACTTATGTTTTTTCCAAGATAAGAATGATCACATAGTGGATTTTTAACATGAATTATAACTTTATGACAAAAAACTTCCATTTTTAGAGACTGATTGCATTCCCTAAACATATATGCTATATCAGTTGTTTGAAATTAAGATAAAGACAATGTTTGTTAATAGTTTATGAAGTAAAATTTTATTTCAAAATTGTTTTTAAAACCCCAAATAAGTCAAGGGTCAATTTAACCCGAGGGATATGAGAGGGTCCCGAATGTCAAGACAATTCAAGGGTTAAAAAACGAGGTTGTTATTTTTGTTATCAGTTTGAGCTATAACAGAAATTATTTCAGCCAGAGACATTTATGTCTAACTGAATTGACCATGTAAAGCAAATTGTTATACAGTTAGATCTAGTTTTGATAGTTTGTTTCAGGGACCACTCAATGAATTTGAGCAGCTGCTGAGAGAGATTATTCCCCAAAAAAATGTATTGCACTCTGATTAATAAGTAGCAGGGAGCACATTAGCCCGCTAAAACAACAGAACCACTGCAATCTGCCATCCTGAAACCATGCCACAAATATAATGCAATTCCACTTGAACGGTAGTTAAGCCCTCCTCATCTGAGATGAAGCTCAGACTTCATCCTGGCTAACTTCAGATAAACATGTGGCAGGATACCAACAGTATTCTGATTCAAGGGAAATATTCTAAACTTAATGTAGCCTACCTGACTTGCATGAACCAACTGCATGTTGCAGTTTCCTTGAATGTTCCTCTCATCTGAGATGTAACAAAGGAAACTGTGTGTTCATGTAGGACTCCAACGCTCATCAGAAAACACATTTTCAAGGCCCTAAAAGTGATATTGATTACAAATATAGTTTAAGGGGCAGATTACACCCTGTTCTCAGATGCCTCTCATGTGGGCCATTTTGCATCTAAAGATTATTGCTCCTTGGCTCAGTTTTATTTCCCTTCCTCTGGAGAGCCCTCTGTGCACCATGTTATAAAGTGCTATAAATAAAATTTTATTAATTTTACTTGCCCTTATTTGTTTTGAAGAATTGTTTATTCTGAAAAAACAAATTGAGACCTATAATGTACTATGTTGTAAATATTGTTTTATATGCTGTATCCAATAAAATATATGGAAAATACACAGTACAGGGCAAAGGTTTGGACACACCTTCTCATTAATAAAGTTTAAAGTATAGCGCTGCTGGCTCAATAGGAAAAATAGAACAATTCATATTTATTCTCTATGTTTGTTCTCATTAATATTTGATTGTAAGAGTGGAATATTCTCTATTCTCTAGCCTTTCTCTGGAATCAAAGCAGGGTAAGTAATATATATTTAAAAAAATGTTTTTAAAAATATATAAATATATATGTGTATATATACACACACATATATATTTATATTTTATATATATATTTTATTCATTTATTTATTTTTTATATATATTAATTGCCCTGCTTTGATACCAGAGAAAGGCTAGAGAATAGAGAACAAACCACTCTTACATTATGGAGAAAAATCAAATATTAATGAGAATAAACATAGAAAATAAATATGAATTGTTCTATTTTTTTCTATTGAGCCAGCAGCACAGTACTGCATCCTGAATCTCCCCGTTGCTTTATGCTATATGCTTTATATATTTATGAGGTTGGTTTAGCCTCAAACTCATTAAACCTCCTACACATTTAAAAGGAACTGAGTGATAAATTACGATGCTCCTCCTTTGCACAAGTTGCCTGTTGAATCAGCGTGTGCTTCCCTTTAGACGGGCACAACAGAAACAAATTTCCTGCCCCAGGAAAGCAGAGCTGAAGGTGAATGAATGATCTTTGCCTCTGCTCTGTCCACTCCTCACTCCTCATATATCACACACCTACTCTGCCTCCACATCTGCCCTGCTACAGTACTACTACTACTGCTGCTGCTTCTTTTTCCACACTGGAAATAAATGATTGAGTTTCCCATTCACAGAATGAAGTGGGAGGAGACATTCCACATTTGTTTACACCTGTAGAAATGATAGCATGTATCAGTGTTTGTTTATGGAATAGCAATGTGTAGCGTGTTTTGTTTTTGTCTGGGTCTGTGTTTTGTTGGTGTTGCAATGTCAGTAGGTTCTGAGAGTCTGAGGACGTGGATATCAGGGCGGCATCTGCTTTGCCTTTGTCCTCTTAAGGGTCTTCCTGCCAGTCCACTTCCTTTAAGGCACAAGAGGAGCCAGAGCTGGCAGGAGCGGGCTTTGTTCCTGAGGTGATGTGATTAAAGGCCTCTGTCTGGGCTGCACCCATTCAGATGGCTCGCACACGCCTCCTTTACTTAATTGAATTGTCGGGAAAGTAGACAGGACTGAAGGCTGAAGGTAGCACCAAGACTGAAGCCACAAATCAATAGAGTCAGTGACACTAAAGCTAGGCAGTGGCAGTGCCAAAGATAGAAAGAACAGCTAGCTGTTTGAACACAGCAAGTGGTTTTCTGATTGTTTCAGCTGATTTAAAGCAACTGAGCTCTGAGCTGGTCGCTTGGTTAAGGATTTCTTTTCGTGTTGGATAAGTTATGAACATTTTTTTTTTAAAACAACTCTAGCAACTTTACATATTTATATTCAATTTCTTAATCAATATTACTCCTTTCCATGCATTTGTTTGTACTACTTACCCATTAGTATGGATAACTACCATGATCTATACTGTGGCATTATTTATAGGTGGATGTTAACTGAACAAATGTTTTTATTTATTGTGTTTTATAGGGTGCCTTTATAACATCTGAGCTGGAACAACAAGGGATGGCAGTTCATTCAGGGAGCATGGACGTACCAAATATGATGGCAATAGTTTTTTATTGACAGGTCTGGGATGACCAATGTAAGGAAGCTTCATCCTCTGGGAACCATGAATGTCTCGAGTGAACATCATGGCAATCCACCTAACAGTTTCTTTTAAATGGTGAATCGACCGCCAGACAGACAGACAGACAGACATTGGCATCCCTAGAGCCCATTGCATGGCTTAAAACAAATTGTCAAAAGAAAAAAGCTAAAATGCCTATAATCAATGAAGCCTTTATCTGCCAAAAATCTGTCTGGTCAGATAAATGACGGCATGGCCAAGAGACAAAGTGAGGTCTATTACCAACAAAGTCAGCCAAGGACAATGATGCTGTGGTGTAATGTTTTAGAAAAGAGCTCTCTGAGAGGAAATGTGTGCTGTAACTGTGTGGAGATTATGTAATTGTCTATCAGAGTGATTGTGATTGTTTGGTGGGCGCATTGATTAACGAAGTGCTCATTTACTATGATTGCTTTGCAGTTAATGTGATGAAGACATTGTGGGTCCATTGAGGAGATTAAGGTCCTGGGTTGGTGATATTTTATTTAGTCATGAGTTAGGGTCAAATTAACAGCTGTCAACTAAAAACTTTGCTTTTCCCATCGGACACAGCTGACTCTGTCCTGCCTAACACTGTGAGTCTGTTTCATCCGACATAGTGCAAATGCCTTGGATTGAATGTCTATCCGATAGCTGGCTGATGCTACACACTGAAATCCTTCAGCCTTAATGATGTCACTGCTGCCAGTGTATCAACAGTGTCCAGACATTTACTCAGTTTTATCAATACGGCTAATTAGAATGTAGGATAACTCCTGTAGGGTAAATACCAGAGGTGATAAATAAAACAATTAGGAGGGAGATGATTGAACAGATTACAAACTTGTTCACCGAGGTCATTACCTACAGTATGCAGGAGTGGAGCTAAGGGCATCTGTAAAGAATGTTGGCCTGTTTGTCTGATGTCTACATCTTGTTTAACCAGCTGTATTCCAGTGACAGAGAGTGTTGCAAGACTTTTTCTGAGTGAACTCTCACTATGCCAAGAACTCCTCCCTGTTTTGCCTACAGCTATTTATTTAAATGATCAAGTAACCAACTGTATTGTGACTTGTGGCACTGCTTGGTGGTTTTAGGGATAACAGTTGCCAACACCTTTCATGGTGTTTTCTGTGATCTTGATGAATAAGAGATAGCATGTAGCCTGTACGCGAGAAAGGCTGCCACCAACACTCCTGGTTCCCTGGGAGACTGGCATGGTCAGCAGCCCCCCCCTTCCCCTTTCCTCCCTCATCCTCTTGCCGTTTCTCCCCGTTCTTGTGAAGGAGGCGTGTGAGCAAGGAAGAGGCAGGGCACATTAGCTGAGGCTGCGGGTGTGGAGCTCAGACGGCAGGCTAAGCATACAAACACACACATTTCTACACACACATGCTCAGTCAGCGCAAGTGACACAAGTGCTGGCTCCATTGAGTTGACTGACTCACTGCTATCCATTAGCCGGCATGCCGCAGAGAAAGAGGAGTTTCACTTTTGGAGCCTATGGAGGGTAAGATTGTGTATCCTAATAATTTGTATTGTGATTGATTATTATTATTGAACAACTGATACCTCTTTACAACACACAGTTGTCATTTTTTGTGATTGTATGTGTGTCTATGTGTTTCTGTATCCCTGTTTGATGACTGTGCAGATTCTGTGTCTGTGTCTGTATTTGTGTCTGCATGTCTGTGCCATTTGCACTGGAATGCCATTGATTTAAAACGGCTTTTGTCTGAAATGTCTCAGTTGTCATTTTTGGGGCTTTCTATCATAGATTGGACCTAATAATACTGCTGTTTCTGCTTGAGGATGAGTCATTGAGGGTTATATTCTGTACAGTAATGTATTGTAGAAGCATTTAAGACAAGGTGACAAAAACAACAAAGAGAAAAGTAAGTAAGGTTCAGGTTACAGTACAAGTATTACTGAGTATGGCGGATGTGAATTGTATGTTGTCGTTAAGCACTCATGTCCGCTGTGTTTTTATGTGGCCCACTTCAGACTTTACAGGATACTGGACAGCAGACGCACAATCAGCAAAGAGCTTTTTAATGGTCAAAAGGTGAACAGGTGCCCCAATGCAACTGCATGTCTGACTGCCTTTATTCAGGGATAGGTTTTGTGTTTTTTTTGTCTGTCATGTCAAGTCTGGAATGCCGTTAGCTGACATCTAGTGGAGACAGTAGCTGTAAGCTGGGCGTTGATTTTGGCATAGAGGCCCATTTGTATTTGCTGTCAATGTGTGGTTAGATACATTATACATATGCAATATCAAAGGTCATAGTTTGGTAATAATTTCCTATGAAGTTTCCTGGGAAGAACTATATAATTTGGTATGCTTGATATGGAAAATAGAGACAGATACACTTTTAACCACTTATATTTGCTAAAACAACAAGTTAGTTGCCATTCTTGTAGTCTCGCTTTGCCAGACCTTCCTCCACAGCACTGCGGAGGAGGGTCTGGCTAGTCCACACAGCATTCCAGGATGGGAGAAAAACGTGCTCTGGTTAATTGGCATTTCTTTAAACCAGTCACAATCGTCATGGGCAGCACTAAGTGACGGAGAGAGCCATGGTGCTGCTGCAAAATAGCCTCGGGAAGGAACTTGTTTTGGTGGAAAGTTTACGTTCAAAGGTTACAGCTGTTACTCTCAGCAACAGTTCTGCACCAGTAGGTGTCTACCACCCCTGGGCCTCAGGGAGCATGATGGCATATCACAAAAAAAGCATACATCCTAAAAAGGGCCAAAAATAACTCAAGTTAACATTTGATATAGCAGGATTAATTGATTTATCACTAAGTTTTATGGGCTCATAATTGACCTGTCAGCTCCATTAGATGCCCCTAAGCGGTCTCCCAATTGATACATTTCTAATTATTTCCAATTGTTTGCTTATGTACTCTAGAGAGTCCTTTAGCTAGTGCAAGCAAAATACTTGCTTTTCTGTTTTCTGTTGAGCAGCAGCATTGAATGCCTTTGCACTTGGCATTTGGATAGGTCAGTGTGATTGCTTACATCAGTGAGTGATCTGTGATACACTTTGCCCCCCTGCATCCCTCTGGCTGTGAACTCAGTGCCTCTGTTCTCTGTAGATCGGTCTTTATTTGTTGCTGAATTCTTTATAATTTTGCCATCAAGTATTTATTGAGCTGCCACTTAATTTGAGTAGTTATGTTTTAAGTCTTTGTCTTGCTTTGAGCATGTTATTATGACCCTTTCCTTTCTTATTACTGGATACTGTAATTTGGCAACAGATATGTTCCATCAAGTGTGACTATAATATAACACTAAGCTTTCATATCTGTTTATTTCCTGTTGTTTGGATCTGCTCTTACATGTATGTTGTATGCCATACAGATATCCTGTAGCTACATACACTACCGGTCAAAAGTTTGGGGTCACTTATACATTTCCATACCACTCCATTATAGACAGAATACCTGCTAATTGGGGTGGGGGGGGGCTGATCTTTAATGCAATATCTACATTGCCCATTATCAGCAACCATTCATCCAATGTTCCAAAGGCACATTCTGTGTACTAATCTATCCATTTAAAAATAAAAAATTAGAAAAACATTGGAGAACCATTTTACTATTATGTAAGCACATAATGTAATCTGAAAACGGCTGCCCTGGTTAAAAAAACAATGCAACTGATCTCAGCTGGCATTCTGTCTACAATGGAGTGCAATGGGAATTTCTGTGTGACCCCAAACTTTTGACCGGTAGTGTATATGTCAAGTGAATTTTATTTATATAGCGCCCCATATCACAATAGAAGTTATCGTATGACACTTTTCTTTATTGGTCTAGACACCGTTAACTTACGGAGATCCAAAATTCACCCATGAGCAAGCCCTGGCGATGGCACCAAGTAAAAAAAAGAAAGAAAAATTACATTTATTTCTGTTTCTTCATAAACTTTTAAGTCATGAAATAAATACAGACATATGATGACAATGATGTTGCATGTTGAAGTGTTGCATAGAAACATTGGAAGAATGCATGTTCAAAAACAACCCGGTGGAAAGACACATTGTTTTGACATCTTAGCAGGCCTGAGTTGTAGTTGGCATTCATGGTCAGCTGATGTAGAAATGTCAGCTTAACAAGACTACAGACTCGTTGGGGGAAAGGTGTCTCTCTGTGTTAAACTGATTCGTAATAACAGCGTGATTTTGTACAAGATTTATCTAACCATGTTTCAAAGTTGTTGTGTAGTTTGTGGCTCCAACAAAATGCATTTTGCAATTTGTTTTTCCTAGTGGTGTCTGAAAAACAAGAGACTTCTATCGCTGATGATTTTTGATTATCTAGTGTCTAAGGCTTATTGTAATGAATATTGTACTTACAGGAAGACAACACAGAGAGGGTCTTTTTGTTATACAAAGCAAATGTTTGCATGACAAAAGATGATTATTAGACCTCCAGGCAGGGCTACTTGAGAACAGGAGGTCACTCAAGTACCTTTCTAAGGGCAGTGGCAAAACAAACAGGAGCTGTAGAGCAACCGGAGGGCTCTTCATTGTCTACTCAGTCAGTCCACCTTGCATATTTACTTTGACATTCACATTCATGATGGCAAAACAGCCATCCACGGAGAGGAATGGGGTGGGCCTGGTGAGCTGCAGTTAATTATCTAATGCTCACAGGGCTACCAATTGTTGAATTATTTTACTTCTGATAAGAATAAGAACTGTTTTTCATTGTTGTCTTGTACTTTGCAAGTCCAGTCATGTCACACACTGCAACTTTATGCTTCCTGGCACAGTAAAATAATCAACAAATGATTTAGTTCTGATAAAAAATAGCACCAACAAGAGAGCAACAACTGGTCGACTTTGGCATGATAAGGTAATTTATAAGGACATTAATAATATAAGCCCAGATAGATAGCAGTCCTTGTGTGCATAGGGAGTTAGATTTAAAAGTCTTGTCTTTCTTTCTTTTTTTAATCCTTTTTTTTTAAATTACCTGTTCTTCTTTATATAACCAGTTCACCTCTGGCTGCATATTTTTGTTACATTCTTTCTTAAAAAACTATTTCGTAGAAATATCTCTATCTTGACGTACACCAGATTTTTATCAGACAGCATGTTTGTCACAGTAAGTCACTTACCTTATTATGTCAACAATTCCTGTAGCTACAATAAAAGCCCTCCAGTGGTTTGCAGATAAAAGCTTTTTATGTGAAGCAGCTGTTTGCTTAAACAGTAGATTTCATTAGGAGAGCAGATTAGAAAGCAGAAATGTTCCTGGATAAAAGGAAACAACAGGAAACAAGGAGTGACTGTGAAACAAAAGACTCACCAGGTAAGGAGTTACAATGAAACCTAAACTAACATGCATGTATTTTGGAAATGGTCATTTTATTTTATAGTTTTAATATGTCAAATTAACACCAGTGTTCTTGGGTGTACACATAAACATAAAAAGAATATTAAAATTATATTAAGCTGATTAAATTAAACAACGTGAGTCTGAGTTACACAACATCACAAACACTAACCATTACACTAACAACACAAAACACGTGATTTTTGTTAGGTAGATGGGATAGATATTGCTGTGCCTTCTAGCTGCCAGCATATCTGTGGTACTAGTGTGTGTGTGTCTGTGTGTGTGTGTGTGTGTGTGTGTGTGTGTGTCATATACACTGTATCCTACTGTACTGTAGCTAAATGAGGACATTCAACAAGTTTACACTCATTTTTCTGTCAATGGGCTCATTCAGTCTGCGTGGGTCGAGATACAGCATACAGTCTAGATTTGGTCACATTCATGTTTTTGACCATTTAACTTACCATAAGCGACAAGTGAAATGTATGAGACATTTCTAAAAACATATTGTTTTCTAAGAAGAATGCACAATCAGACATTTATTTCATTTGTAAAAAAGTACATAACGAGTATTTTCTGCAAATTCTTTTTTCGGTCTGTTTTGTTGTAAACAAATATACGTAGTAGCCGTCAGTGGTACCTTATAAACAACACAATATTCAGATGAATCATTGGTTAAAAAAAGGGAAAAGAATTGATTTGTAAAAATAGTCGCGAAAAAATCAAGGTACATACAATTTAAAATTTTTGTTCCCCAACCCTAGTATCCAGTTCCCATCCTAACTGCAGAGTCAGATCCTAGCATGTCTTTACTGTATGTACTGTTGGTGTTAATGTGAGATAAATTGAATAGGGGCACATACTGCATTTGTTCTGGCATCCACCTGCCTTTTGGTCAGTCCACTACCTTGGTCTAGACTGAAATATTTCAACCATTAGTTGATGGATTGTCATGACAATTTACTCCGACATTCATCATCCTTAGAGGATGAATCCTACTGACATCGGTCACCTCTGTCTTTCCTGTAGTCAACAAGCAGCTTGACATTTTTGTACTTTCTGTAAAATATCAATAACAACTTTCGAATGGATTGCCGTGACATATTGCACACACATTCATGGCCCGCTTGAACAAATTGTAATTACTTTGGGGATCCTGTAACTCCTTTTATTCAGCCCAATCATCTGCTCAACATTGCAGTTAGGGAAAAACCTTGGTTTTAGACCAAATTTAATTTCTATGCAGCCTCATTTCTGTGTAGTGCGTGTTAACATGCTAAACTAAGGTGCTACATCTAAAACAATCTTGTCATTCTGAACATGTTAGCATGCTAATGTTAGCGTTTATGTCAAATGGGCCTCAAAGGACAGCCTCACAGAGCTGCTATTGTAGTAACTCTATAGTCTAGTTGAACCCAAGTGGGGCTTAAATGCTAATTCTATAGTGCAATGTGTTCAAAATTGAAAATAAAGGTGTAGTCTTTATTGGGTGGACCACAGGAACCATGTGTGACACTCCTGTTTTGGTTGTAGATTATTAAGGCCCACAAAAAACTTTAGTCAGCATACTCTGAACTCGTGCTGGGTGAACTGGGTGTAACACTGATTCCACCTAAATGTGTTATAGCTGTAGGGAAGAGGAATAGTTTCTGTACAAGCTGGGTTCACTGACATCATGTTCTTAGCATTTATTTCAAAACATCAGTTAATATAAATGTCTCTCCAACTTGTGTGAAAGCATGCAGACTAACAGCACTGAACATATCCTTTAGCATTATACCTCTTTTCCAAATGGTTATTAAAAGAGATAATTCATGACGAGAGCTAAACAAACAGCGAGGATCTAAGAAGTGAACTACTAACGGGCTGTATTGAATGGCTGATGGGATGTGACTATGTGTTCAGGTATAGTCCTGAACTTTTATGATAATTTGGTTAGGGTGTGTATGTGCCTCTCATATGTTTTTTAGATATAGAATTAACACTGCAAGAACCTGTTACTTCAGCAGATTTAGTAGCTGAACAACAAAGTTGTTTGCTGTAAGCTGGATTTCATCCGGGCTGACTCCTCAACCCTGTTTGATGACCTACTTGCCATGAGCTGGGTTCCTGACTTGATATTCCGCAGGCCTCAGCTAATTTCTGAAGTGAAGAAAATGTTTAACAGAGAAGAAATTAGGAAATTTGGAGTTGCACTTACAGTCAGATTTAGTTGAAGTGTGATGGCCCTGGAGTTTCTAGGACCCGCCTTGAGCCTTCTTATCCTTCACTGATATTTGTTTCCATGGAAACCAGCTCATGGTTGATACCTAGCTGAGAGAGAAGCTGTGCCATGTGTTCCTAAATGGTCAATCTAATCTTTCTGAAACTAGACTTCACAAACTGTTCTCACTGTCAGATTTGAATGTGCAAATTTGACTTAGCCCACAAATGCATTAGCACACGCAAATTTGTTATAGCCTACTTAAGTTCGCTCCAAACGTTCTCTCAGAGAGGAACAGAATAGTCTTTGGGTTTTTTTGCATCTTGCTGTTTTTGGCTCTGCGATTTTGCTTTATATTTGCGCTACTCTGCTTAGGCCAGGTTTGCTTTCTTTCTTGTGTTTCATTTTGATGGGAAAAGTGAATGATTGTTTTTGATGATTGGGTGTAGACAGATTTATTTAGCGATTGCTTTGACTGAAAAATAATAAAGAGTAATTATTATTATTATTACACATACATTTTTTCTGTACTTCAAACCAAACTACTCACTATGTTCAGATAAATTGTTGATTGCAAAGTGACTGATAAGAATGAAGGCAAGCAGCTTTTCCTGTAGCCTCTACAGTAGTTTCAGGTTTTTGTCTGTTATCTGAAAACAACCTTGTTATAAACTTCTTTAACTTGTAGCAAGATATTAGATAAGTACAACCTTTGAATGTGTATGGAGTTATTTTTGTTTCTTTATAACCCAAGCAAAAAAAAGTTTGAGAGCATACTTCTCACTGCAATCAATATGTTGATATGATGTCTCAGCTCGTGGGTATCATGCTCGGTTTTGTAGTTAACGGTACGTTTTATTGCAAATTTCCTGTATTGGCTTTGGTATTTCAGTTTGCAGCCTTTATCCAATAATCTTGACACACCCTGGTTGATTTCATTTTATGAGAATTCCATGAAACCTGAGAATGGGTGAGCAGCACAGGATGAGGTTGAGAAAATGTTATTCTTAGTGATGCAGTAGGCTACAAATGAAAACAGCTTTCTTCTCCACACACTCAGCTTCACAAGGACAGAGCCGACGGCCCATAAGTATGTTGGCTCTCCCCCCAAGGGCCAGTATGCTTTCCACTTAAGATGAAGCTCTAATTTATCTGCACACTTGTGTCTGTCAGACTCATTTAAATTAACACTGGTGCTAGATTTGACATACAAGAGTGCCACAAAATCCATCTCAGCCAGTGTGTCACGTGGGGACCTGGGGTTGATAATCAGCAATCATCTGCACTTATGGGAGTCAGGCGACGTCCTACTGTAACAAGCCTGTTGATTTGTGACTCCACAGTACAGTGAACAAACAGACCCCCAGGGCCTGTTTCCTCTCACCAACACAGTTTTCTGAGAAGGAGGAAGCTTTAAGCTTTCATTTTCAACAAAAGAAGAAGTGCAAACTTGTGTTACTTTTTGTCCAAAAGTTAAGTATTTTTGTGCAATCAATGAAACTTTTTAATTGGTCTTTTCACATTAATGAAAAATTAAAAACTCCTTCTGTAGCCTGACTTGTGGGCTTGTATCTATGATTTTAGCCATTCTAGTATCATAACTCTAGGGATGGCAGTGTCGGTCATCATTTTGGTCCTGATTGAATAAAATGTACTTTAAAATGGATATCTTAATGCTCTTCTCAACATGGGAGTGGACAATATGCTTGCTTAATACAAATGTTTATTATTATTATTATTATTATTATTAATTATAATTAAATATCTCTGCATCAGCCGTTTGCTTGGCCAGAAAGTGGTGTTTGAGACTCAACATACACAGGTGGTAATCTAAAGTACACGCAAAAAACAGACCCTTTTCTTTATCAATTTCTTTGTTTCTCAACGTTATTGCTGCAACGCTTACTGATTTCCCAGAATACAACTGGCTGGATTGTCATGACATTTGCACATTCATGTAAACTAAAATGGTGCATGCTGGTGCTAGCATTTAGCTCAGGGCACCACTATGCCTTAGTGCTGCCTCATACAGCTACCGGCATGCCTGTCCACTTATAAGTCTACTTTTTACCCTTATTTCTCAAAAAGCAAGAAACACTGTATGATCTGTTGATTCGTTGGCTGTTCCTGTGTTGTGCAAACTGATCATGTCCGGGAAAAGATGTGTAAGAGGTCTGAGCTCTACATAGGGTGGACAGTAGTCAGCAGCTTTGGCTTGAGGGCTGAAGTCGAACATACAGCGTCAGGGTCAACAGCAAGGAGAGAAAACAACGTACAATCTCATTTACAGCTTGGGGATTATGTATTATGTATTTGCCTTATCATGAAAATTTCTAAGGGTCAATATATGACACCGGAGGCAGCTAAGTTAACCTAAGAGACATACTCAACACTCCGTTTTCCCTGTGTCACCACCACCAGCTATTACAAGAGACAAAGCCACAGCCAAGAGTAAGTCACTGGGTGATAGTTATCAGTATCAACTATCCTTAACCAATCGTTATCAGTATTAAATATCCACTTTGTTGCTGCCAGTGAAATCATGTGCTGCATCCCAAAAGTTTTTTTAGTTTATGATTCGGATGTTTTCCTATAAGAAGTATTTGTTCTTTTTGTGTATCAGGTTGTCAAAACTCCTTTCCTTATGGACTTAACAATCACAATAAATGGCTTTCTGGGTGATGAGCAGAAGGAAAGCATAGCTTTTCATGAATTTCACCTGTCAGACATGAAGTTTCTCCTGCACAATCAGTGCCATCTATTGGCAGAAACGGTACTCTGCAACTCTGAGTTTCCATCGCTGCCTCATCTGGTTATTGTTTGCAGTGATTACTGCTGAAATATGTTCATCCAGAGACGATTCTAGACTGACAGAGAGTAATGAGCTTCATAGTGTGATTTCAAACCAGGACAAGACTTGTTTTGTCTCAAGAAACACCAGGCTAGTTATCATCCTTTCATCCTTAGAGGTGCAACATTAACAGATGGCAGAGTTATTTCAGGGCAACCCAGCCCACTGCATAACCAACCTCTCTCAGTTCAATGGACATCTTGTAAGTGGAAAGGATGGCCCACTATCACTCTGTGTTTTTTACTATTATATTATTATTAGTCTGGGTAGACTTAGGTGCGTGCAGACAAGAGCATGGAAACTATTAGTACCCCATCATATGCCACCTTGTGCTGATGGATTCTAATTTCTATCTATATTTGAATTCTTATGAATCTTTGTGGAGTTATTAGCATATAGCTGGCTTTAAATGTTAAATTCCTCACCTTGATGTTAACATATTTGCCAAGCAAGTTTTTGACAATTTTCAGTGGATTTTAGTAGTTTTTGACAGACATTACCACCAAATAAAGACTAAAAATATTGAATTAGAACTGTTTTATAATAGATGTACTGTGTGTGTGTGTGTGTGTGTGTGTGTGTGTGTGTTCCTAGAGTGGACAAGACTTTCTCCAAGGCCAGAAGCTTATGGTGAGTTTTTCTTCTGTTTTTACTTTTTTCAGAAAATAAATTATGACAGCACGTTGACACAGTGCCATTTTGTTAATCTTTGTCATTCAAAATGTTATCAGGTTTTCATTTTTGATAAATATACACAGTGGATTAGAATTCTTAAAGCTCTCTGAAAAATTTGTTCAATGTCACTGACTCTGACCGCCCTTGTACGTTTGAAATGTGTGAACCAGTCCGCCGAGTAGAGTGAAAGTGAGATGAATGAGCCTGTTGAAACGTAGAGCAGACGGGCAGTAGTGGGGAAACAGATACCCAGTCCGTGCTGATTTATCTGCAATGCTGACAAGGTTGGAGTGCTGCTGTGTGTGGCACATGGTGGCAGGCAGGGATCTGAGCATGCACACCTCTTGCCACTGCAGATCGACCACTCTATTAGGTGTGGTGGCACGAGTGTCTGGCCCTCAGCCCCCTCTGTCTGACTGCAGCAGGTTAAACAGTGCCTCGCCGCAGTATCATTACATCTTCCCTCTGGAATACAGATACAGGAGGATCTCTCTCAGCAGCCAGGCCTGCAGTACTCAGCAGTGGCTTGGCTTGTTTGCAGGGACTGGCGTCTGGCCATCGGGCTACCACTGCATCAGGCTATAACAGAACTGCACATCACGGTAAAAAGAAGAGGAGAGAGGACTGGAGAATCTAAAAGAGGATACAAAACAGAACAGGGGATAAAAGAATTGTGGGCGTGAAGAAGAGGAAGGACAAAGGGAGTGAGTGTATAAGATGACATGAGAGGAAGAGAAAGAAGAGAGCAGTGTGATGTCTGCAAAACAAAATACATTTAGAGTTCAGCCGAGTCACACAAGCCTTGTTGCTTTGTCATGCGTTTAAGAATTCTTTAAAGCAAGGAGGAATTCAACTAACACTGCTGAATGAATTTGGAGGATCCTTCCCACTGTGTTAACAGAACTTGAATTGTATTGCATCAGTGTTCATACCTAGCAGGCAAAACGATTTCTAACAACACAACCTTTGGTGAAAGGATTTTTCATTCTGTTCAGCCTAAGGACAAAAGTTAGATAAAAAGAAAAATAACTGGGACAGCCCAAGTCAAAATCTTCCTCCAGGTACTGTATTTTGCACAGGATGTGACTGGAAATTAGAACAGTGAGCTAAATCCTCTCACAGCAAAAACTGTAACTGCACAACCCAGCAAAATGCCGTGCTCACCTTTCCGAATTGGAAGGCCAAGAAAATTCTGGTGAGTTTCTTTTAACCCTGCCTGACAATTGTTTTGATGACAACTGCATGACTCGACAGTCAAATCAATTTATGTGCCTGATGCACGCGTTCCTCCTAAATTGCCCCATACCAACACTCAAGAAATGAATTATGAAACCAACCCTGCGGCAGCAATGTACTCAGGATTATCTATGTCATTTAACAGACGCTTTTATCCAAAGCGACTTACAATTGCTATGTATCAGAGGTCGCACACCTCTGGAGCAACTACGAGTTAAATGTCTTGCTCAAGGACACATTGGTTGATGTATTGCAGTGAGAATTGAACCCATATATGTCCACAGCGTTATCAATCAATCAATCAATCAATCAATCAATCAATCACTCAATCAATCAATCAATCAATCAATCAATCAATCAGGTTGGTGTGTTGGTATAACACTGGGACATTTAATTCACAACACCCCCATGCAAACACTATGCTCACTTGTAAACTGACTGCACCTCATTTGTCTCTATCTTAATCTGTAAATAGCCCCACATATAAGTAGAAGCACTGTATGCTGGAAAGTGGTTGAATGCTTTATGATTTCTTAGAAAAACCGAGAAAGACAGAGCAGCAAACTGGCTTAAACAGCTGTTTCTATGCGCCTTGCCCTGCTGATTTTGGGCTGACTGACCCTAGAGAATACGTTGCCAGAGGTCCCTCACCAATGTATATCTATATATAGCAGCAAAGAACTAAAGTCACTTGCTTATTCATAGATTCTGGATATTTCAATCTTGTTTTTGTTTTTAACCAGGTAACAAATACTTTTTTGTGGGTAAAACCACACAGACACTAATTATTATTCAAAGCGGAGTATTTTCATATGTTGAAAAAACATGTCTGAAAACATATCTGAAAGGGCCGCTTTAAGTTGCAGAAGGGTTCAGCATTGTTTGATGGTTGTTTTGCTTTTGGTTGCCCTGCCCTCTGCCCTCTAGTGGTAAGAAGGTGAAAACATGCATAGTACAGGTGCAGTCTGCAGTAGTCCTAATAATAATTTTCCTCATGTGGCAGTTATGACACAGACAATGTGTGTGTGTGTGTGTGTGTTTTAGAGTGATCAAATATTTATTGTTTTACTCAGTGGGTAATGCGGTTCCAAAAACAGGTTATTTTAACGTTGCTGAATGACCTTGCTATTTATTCCGGATTGTATGATCCTATACACCGTTCTATTTTTATGATGCTTTCTAAATTCTAGGCTTATTTCATCCTTTGTGTCCCGTTTCTGCCCATAAACACTTAAGAGGTGTCACTGTACATAGTCCTCTGTTTGTGTTCATTCATTTTCCATGAGATGTCACTCTGCATCATCCTCTGTCTGTCTCCTCTGCACATGTGCCCACCGCTACGCTGTGAAGCCCGGGCTGAGTGTCAGAATGCCTGTGCACGCTCATCTGTGTGTGTCAAGCTGAGTTGTCTAGAAGAGCGGACATAGTGGGAAAGCAAACTGTCATGCCAGATCAGCCTAGACTGTCTCTCTGTAAGTCTCTTGCTGTCTGACCAAATTTAGCACCATGCTCGCCCCTGGTTCTACCCATCTCAATAATCCAAATCCTAACATGTCATCCACCATCCAGCAACAGCACACAATGTCTAAAAAAAACAAACTGAAACTCTAATGACAGCAGGCTGTCGAAGGTTGATATGAGTGCCAGCCAGGCAACTTTGACAGGACATTCCTTTTTTACTTTATCTGATTCTTGAAGCTTTTCACTGGCAAAGTTGTTCTGCCAGCTTGTTTCAAGTTCACTTTTTTGTCTTCAGAAAGTCTCTTGCAGCTTCAGTATCTTCAGAAGACAGGGATTCAGGTGTTGAAGAGGCAGCCTGTGTCTTTATTCCTTATGTTTTGCATCCCCGAGCATACATTTGAGGATGTGTGTATCCCTCATGGTGGTCTGTTTATTGACACCTGTCATGGTGACGACGGTGTGATAAGCCAGTGTCAAGAGAAGGACTTTATATTTCCCGCATTTCTCCTAGTTTTTCTCTTCCAAGAGAGAGAAAATTGTTGCATGATCTTATTGTGGAGGTTCGTGATAGCTCTAATATCAAACACAAAAGAACAAAAACGGACTCCGTAGTGACCAGCCTGTCGTTGAAAATGCACATCTGCATCACTGTGATTTCCGCCAGTTTCCAAGGATATCTGCACAGTGACATTGTGAAAGATAAACAATTTGGAAATCAGGACCCATTGTGAACATGCTTTATTCAAAAACACATGCTGTACCTGGGTTTTTAATGCATACTGAATATGGCCAGCTGTCAGGGGACGTGTGGGCTCAAAAGAGAACCCATCAAGGAGTCTCTTCACACGTGTATCAGATCCCACAGATATTTTATTATTTAGAATTCCAAGCATGTAGCATTTGAATGTAGTGTTTTTTTTATTCTTCCCATGAATACAGTGGTACGTCAAAAAAAAATTCTCATACCTTTAAGTAAAACAGTTGATGTGTTCTAATGGGTTGATAAGAACTACTGAATAGGATTTCCATATCTGACTGTTTAATACAAAAGGACTTTACAGTTCTCTGTGAAACAAACTACTTGTAAGGCTTTTTGTATTTTGTCCAATATTTGCTATTGTGGCAGCGGGGACTTTTATAGCTATCGGACAAAAAGGCCCAGAAGGTTTTGCATTTTCCATAACAAGTTGGGGAAAGTCCTGGAGTAGGTTTTTGTTAATTCCCTTGCACACAGAATAAAATAAAGCTGGCTTTGACGATCGTATTAAATAGAATAGAATAGAATAGAATAGAATAGAATGCCTTTATTGTCATTATACACAAGTGCAGTACCTGTGCAATAAGATTGAAGCAACCCCTTTACAGTGTCAACACGAAATATAAAAATATAAAGTATAGGAAGTACAGAGAAAAAAGAGGGGGGGGGGACCTGGTGCACAGTCCTGAGAGCAACTATATACATATATAAAATAGCTTTGTATACACATTGTGTGAAAAGTAGTTAAGTATTAACAACAAATGAATATTGCACTGTAATGAAATGAAATGGTTAACTACTAAATAATAAATAAATAACTATTGCACAGAAATGAAATTCAATGGTTAAATGTTGTGTTACATATCATATACAGTATATTTATGTAGCTGAACTTCCACCACAATAAAAAAAATAATTTTGGAGTGGAAATCAGATCTTTTCATCTGGAAAGATTGCCTTTGAGGTGCATTTCGAAGCCACACACACACCGGAGACAATCATTCTCACTTTTGTTTGAGTGCTTTGGGTCAGTCTGAGGGGGGGGTTGGGAAAGATGACCCCGAAAACGGGCAATATTAGGGTCTATTTGTGGGTCAGGGTGGTAATTCATTGCTTCTCGTGTCTCTGGCTGTTGGAGGACTGATAGTAGGTGAGGCAGCAGGTGTTGCTACTTCATGACGGATTCAAAAAAATCAAACAGGGAGGTTGGTTTCTAATATCTGAGCTGTTCAGGGTCAGCGCTGTAATATTAGATGACAAGGGGAAACAAGATCAGTGAGCAGCATCGTTAAATGTGTTCATGTCTAACCTCTGAAGTCTATTACACACACATATTAAACAGCGGGCTTGTTAAATGATTTGTGTTTATGGGTCTGTCGACACAGTGCTTATAAATGAATTAAGATCAAACCTCTGGTTCACTAGATGGAAGCTGATGAGGAGGTGAGGTGTCATTTTACACAGAGATCATCATTATGGATATTCCATTTTAATTTATTCATATGCTGAATTGAACCCATTTTCAGAATCAATGTTGGCAATCAATTTATTGGCAAGTAAGTAACTTACAAGGCATTTGCCTTGGGGGTTGGTGCATACATAAAAGTAAACATGTTAAACATGAATATGGAATAGACAATCAATACAGCAATAAGCAATAGCGGTATAGCACCAAGAAGAAATTGGCATTTAAGCCACCATGGAAATGTTGGTCTGGTTTTCACTTTCCTCCGGCTAAAATATCTCAGCTACTGGTTAGATTGACATTAAAATGTGTTCAGACAAAGGATGAGACACATTACTTTTACTCTTGTGCCACCGGCTTGTTGATTTTTTTCCCATAAACGTCTCCACAACTTTTATACGGATTGCCATGAAATGTGGCACAGACTCTGTCCCTGGTGTCCCTGTCAGGATGAATAAATAACCGTGGTCATCCCTTAATTTCTCATGTAGCGCCACCATCAGATCAATTTGCTGTGTTAAGAAACACAAGATTGAAGATTCAGGGCTGGTATTATGTAACATTATTTTATGTTGTCACTATTTGGCCCAACTGAGCTGGTTACACAGAAGAGATCCTACTGTGAGAGAAAGAGGTCCTTGTTAACGTCATCAGGAACATGCTTACTTTTTATCAGCTTCACATTCCGCCTAATGTTGTAGCCAACTTATCCAGTTCAAAAACAAGACAAACATTCTGCATAATTATCAAACCAGTCACAATCACAGTCACAGTGGGGTTCTTGTGTACTGCAGAGAAACCTTGGTGGGGATGTAAAGTTTCTTCAAAAGTTAGGAGGCAGTTGGCACTCCTACTTTGCCTTGCAAACAGGATTGATTAACACAGAGAATTTGTTTAAGAGTGACTGGAGGCGGGTTTCAACATATCTAGAAACAGCAGGAGAACCTTCAGATCTCTTATGTAATCCAAAATTTTGCCACAGGAATAATGAGCATCTTCGGTGACTCCACATATTTATATTTTTGTATATAATATCTAGGTAGTGCAAGTGATTAAGTGAAATAATTTACCATGAATTGCCATGGTAAAAATATAAAAATGAAAACCTGGCACTATCATATTTTTTTCTAATATTATATTTAATATTTCTTACCTTTAGCTGTGCGGAAATGAAGTTGAAAGTAAGGACAGTAAATTCTGCTGGAATGATGCATTCATGTACACTCAGACAGCTTGTGAATTCAGTGCAGTTTTTCAGCCGACTCTTGCGACTCAGTGCTGTTTGCACCCCCCCACCCTCCCTTCTACCTCCTGAGATCGACCACCGCTAATTAAATCACAACCTGTGGGAGACACTCGGTGCTGCTTATGCATTAATAACCATTCATTCATATTTCAGGATAGCAGCCTTCCTGCCTGCTGGAAACCTATGATGTGTTTCTGGTGTATAATGTGTCTGTGAATGGAGATCCTAAACCTTTAACTGCCCTTAGGGGTCACCCCACACCCAACTGCGCCCCCCCCCCCCACACACACACACACACACACACACATTATACAGATTACATTCTTAGCTGCTTGCTAGGTTTGTTTTGCCCAGCATAACGACATGAGCATGAATCAGGAGGAACTTTGATTTTAATTTGTATGAATTTAAATATGTTGTATTATTTAATATAATTATGTTGTTAAAACTTGATGAACAATGAACAAACAGTTGCTGATTCTTGATTGGGCTCGCCATGATCCTTTCAGAATTATAACATCCAGCTTTAGCCGGTTCTTTGAGCCCGTGTCCTGCATTATTATTACAGTAGCCTGCTGCAGTGATCCGTGTCAAAATCACTCAACGCGCAAAATCTGCCTGCCCGATAATGTGTTTTCATCTAAGCACTATTGACAAAGGCCTCACACCGTGGCTCATTGACCCCACACCCCCCTCGCCCTGAGCTTTTGCTTTTTTGTATATAACAGGATGTCCAGTCTTTGCTCAAGGGTTGAAAAGAGAGATAGAAGGATTATTATCCCACTACAACAGGAAGTCTCTACAAATTACTGCTAATCTGGACAATATTAAAGCTTTGTCCAGTGATATACTACAGTTTTATCTTGCACCAGTAAGCTTTGGACAGTGAGAGGATTATTTATTTTTGTGTCACAATACCCAGATCCTAATGGAGCACAGAAGAGTGTGCTGTAATCCCTTGTTAGCTCTTCATCTCAAACACATACAGCACACACACACCTTCCTGTTCATTGAGTAGCTGCACAGATTAATCAACGCTATTGCTGCATAGAATAATGTTTAGCTGGGACTTAGCAGGATATTGGTGACATTATTCACAGGCCTGCTGGAAACTGTGGTTGGTAGCGTGGTGGAGGAAATGCACATGTTCACCGGGGGTTGAATGAGACTCATTACAGTAATTAAAAACATTTCCATGCATGCTTCCTCATCCTGCACAATGAGCATTAAGGAAGCTGCAATTTCTATTCACCTTTGGGAGCTTAATGTTGGATATAATCACCTAATTCAAGTCATATCATAATGAACATGAATTTGAATGTGGGTGTTATTTTTTGTTTTTCACGTGTGGCTGATGTGGTTGCCACAGCAACAGCCCTAACTGGCTCATGAGGCAGTGTAGGGATTGAAGGCAACCCCCGTTACCCTATTTAGCTCTGCTTTCCTTTCACATCTGAGCGGCAGACTTCATTCTTGCCCAAAATGGATAATGGGGGGAGGGGTGTGGGTTTTACACTTTGAAGGGGATAGAGGTGGTGATGGTGTTGGTGGTTGGGGGTGGGTGCGTGTTTTAGAGTCCCTATTTCGGACAAGTACCACATCCTGTGGCCGGGCTGGCTCAGTTGTTGGAGCAGGCGCACATTTACATGGACGTTTATGCGTCAACGCAGAAGTCCAGGGTTTGAGTCCGACCTGTGACAATTTCTTGCATGTCTTCCCCCTCTCTCTCTCCCCTTTCTCACCTAGCTGTCCTGTCCATTAAAGGCAGAAAAGCCCCCAAAAATATGTGCATGTCTTCATTTGTATGCGGTGGCTTGAGAGCAGACAGAGAGGGTGGAGATGAGGAAGTGACAACTAAAGAGCGCATATGTGTGTGTGTGTGTGTGTGTGTTTGTGTTTGTGTGTGTGTGTTTGGGAGAGAGGGGGACTGAATAGGAGGAGAGAGAGAGTGAGGGAGGAGAATTAGCAGCACAGAGGATACTGGGAGTGAGCGATACTCATAAAAGCTGAGAGTGGTGGCTGAATGACTGATAGAAAGCAGCTAGTGAAGTGACTGAAGCTGGGGAAAGAGAGAGAGAGAAGAGAAAAAAACAAGATAAGCAAAAACAGAGAGAGAGAAGAGAGAGAGAGAGAGAGAGAGAGAGAGAGAGAGAGAGAGAGAGGAGGAGCTTAACCAGAAGAGAAGCGTTGATAGTGAGTCATTTGCCAAAGTGCCGGTCACTGTCTGGACTTCCCAGGGAGCGCCCAGCTGCCAATTCAAGTAAGTTTGCTGCTCCGCTCCACGCAGGACATCAGGTCGCCCAGTGCTGCATCGCTACCCAGCTGGGGTGTGTTATGTAATTTGTTGTGGTGTTGGGATGAAGCTGTGGCTTAGTGATGCAAACTGATCTACAGGAGGGCTTACGTGGTAATGCCACACAGAACAGGCAGGTGTGTGTGAACAGCAGTGTGTAATGTGTGCACCGCAACATGCTTGTGATGAAGGACAGTTTGTAATGGACTGGGCAGGACATTTCTTCTGTCACTTTTACTCTCATGTGTGTTAGTGGGAAATAGATGGTATATATATATATATATATATATATATATATATATATATATATATATATATATATATATATATATGTGAGGCTATAGTTATTATGTACTGAGTTTTGTACGCACAACACACTACGACAAACAGACGCATATGAACAAGTATTACACAATATCTACTTTTAAACCAACTGTTATAAACAAAAGCATTGTCTTTCTTGCGCGTGTGTGTGTGTGTGTGTGTCCTGCATCCATCTATTGTGTATCAGTTTTAAATAAGAGTTTTAGGCAGCTGATGCCTTGCCGTATCCTGTCCTCCCATGGGAGAGCTGCTGCTGAGGTTCCTGCCTCTTTATTTATTTATGTTTATTTAGCTGCTGAGAAAAGGTTAATATTCGTCATTTGGGTGATGCAGTTGGGAAATATTAGGCAGCGCTATGTATTAATGATTTAAACTCTCTCTTCTTCACCTTTTATTTGAGTAAAAAAGTGAATGTGAAAACAGATTTCCGTCTCAGTCACTGACCCTTTTGAGCAGCTGTTTGTCTTATCCACATCCTCAGCACCAGACCAACGCCGCTCCATACATTCACTCTTATAACGTATCACTGTGTCAGCACAGACAGCCACACAATCTACTCAAATTGTTCAAAAGTTTCATCTCATTGAGTTATTGAATGCATTGAAACATATTTCTCTGCATGTGAAGCTTGGTGCATTTTGGCTGGTGGAGAACACATCACCTTGTAGATATAGCGATATGTATATATTTCATTGTGGCTGCTGTAGAGTATTTCAGATTCACTTTCATAGCAATCAATCACTTTGTGTGTTTGAAATTGATTGATTTGATCAAACAAACAAAATGAAAGCGTGCTGCGCGTCCTGGCCAGTTGTAGGTTAAGTGTCAATAGGGCACCATGTTCAGCGTGGGTATCGATCAGTGGTCCTGTGGGGGTAACGCTATCCTGGTAGAGATATTGAGTTTAGAGCAAAGGATGCATGACCGTACTATTGCTCTGTTTGGCACTAGCAGTGTGCTACTCACTTGGGTTTGAGCAGAGAGATGCTCCTTTTGAATAGATGTAAAACTATTGGTATTGTTTTCCTAGATTCCTGAAGTATTTGTGAAAAGCAGCTCATGCACTAAAGGAAATGAAGCATCTGCCTAGGGTTAGACTTAGATTAGACTTTTTTATGAATAACGTTTCCTTTTTATTATAAATGCAGAATAAACCATATTTGGACTTTTTGTGTGCTTGGCATAAAGTAAGGAAAAAATTAAGGAATTTAAGGGTAAGGAAAACAACTGGGTGGAATGTGTGTAGCACATACTGTATATTTATGCATTTTAGACAAAACAGATGATCAAAGAGAACATAATTGATTTAAATTGCATCCAAAGGTTTTTCATTCTTTGCTTTTAAACAGTCCTATATTAGAGGTCTTATTTTGTTATTTAAAATGTTAACCATGTCAAATTTCCCCACTTTATTATGTTTCACTTTCTAGAGACAGAAATAAGAAAAAAAGAACTTCTCAGTAACACAGAATCACAGGATAATTTAGATAATTTATCAAAAAATCAATAGCGGGAAATCCTGAGTCTCAGGGTTTAAGGCAATTGCAATGCCAGACCTCACTCCGTTCTGTTGCTCAAGAAAAGACAAACATTTCCTGAGTTAGTCCTTTTTTGTTGTCCTTTTGCTTGATCTCAAAATGAGTGACCTTTTCTGACTGAATGCTCCCTCACATCTGTCTGACTGTAGGAAACAAGATGGGAGTGACCCTCGGATTTCTGCAACACTAGAGCCCCAGCTGTTCCAGCCTACACTCCCATACACCACGCCACCATTCCACAAGGTAGGAGGAGAACAAGCAGTGGTGGGGGGGGGGACCTCTGTGTGACCGTTCTCTGATCTTTGTGTCTCTGCTCATCTTGTTTCTATACCTGCTTGCTGCCTGGAATACACTTGCTCGGGGTTCTGTCTGTATTTAATCACTCATGTATTAGACTCCGACTTTCTGCTTGCAGAGTTACTTTGATATTTATTCTTGTCTTCTTTTGTTTAACTTATGTAATTAGAGTGTGCAGAGCTTTGTGTCTGGGATGGTTTGCCAAATTCCATTAATACAAATCTATTTTTAGCAGGAAATTGTCAGCTTGATGACAATTTCTCAAGCCAAGTCTAATTCCGTCAAAGCAAACAAAACACAGCACTGTCAAAAGCCCCCACCATCACATAGGATGTGGCACCAAATTGGAAAGTCGGTAACCAGTCCTTGAGTTGGGTTCAATTGTTATCCAGTTGTGTTTATGTCATCCTTTGCAATGAGCCAGTTTTACTTTAGTGTTGGCTAAAAATAATCATCTATTTTTGTAGGCTTTTTATAAGGGTAAGCCAAAATGTGCAGATTTCTGCTCTTCTGAAGTGTGAGTTTTAGTCTGCTATAAAGTTTTTTGCCAAATATTTTGTTACATTTACTGCAAGAAGGTGTCATTTACTTTCTCCAAATAAGTTTTTTTTCTTTGGAGGAAATCATAACAGGTATGACTACATGTCTATGATTGCAGATTCAGAATATAAAGGGCAAAGCGTGTGGATATCATTTTAATACATTTGTTTAAATTATCAGGACAGAGTCGCTATCATACCCATGTTGCTGTCAGAATCTGCATGGCCACCTTTTGGCATGTCTTATCGTTATAATGAATGACTAACGTGGAAAACCTGCCAGGGATATTTTGGTAACTTAGAAACTGAACAAAGTTGAGCTTGGTGGTGATTAAAAGTGGATACAATCTCATTCACGTCAGATTGGTTTTCATAAGGTCTCTCACACTTGGGATGGGGTTTACGCTTCTCACAATCTGACTTGATCTGAGTAGAGCAGTGGGAGTTGAAAGGGAAAGGGATTAAAGGAGAATTTGGAGCTTGGGTTGTCACCCTTTATCACTGCAGCACACACCATCTGTAGGTGCCGTAGACTTACAGTACAATTAGTCAGACATGAGGAGAGGATTCTTTTGAAACTTCTGTGTTAGCAGATTGCATGACATGGAAGCCAAATACAACCACTAAAATCCCTGATTAAGTTATTCCAAACTTGGCTCATAGTATTCCCTCCCTTTGTCTTCACAGCCTTGAGGAGAATCAGCAGAGTTACTTACTTTTCTGCACTCTATAAGGTGTAAGAAGCAGTAAAAATGCACTTTAATATTTGATCTTTGTAACCCCATTTTATTCAACCTCCTCTGACCTGGATGGACAGATATTCGATGAACATATCAAGGGACAGCATGTTAATGTGATGTAGTATAATAAGGGCTTAGTGGGGCAAGACTCAGAGGGGAGTATCACTTTAATCAGAGCCCTGCCAAAACCAGGTCAATCTGAAATTAAGCCCACCAGGTCTTATGGTCATTGCCTAATTCAAACTACACTGCTATAGTATGCTTAGTTGTTGAAAGTAACAAAGTACATTTACTCAAGTACTGTATAGGGTATACTTTACTTGAGTATTTCCATTGTATGCTACTTTATACTGGAAACCAGTATTGTACTCTTTACGCCACTACATTTATTTAACAACCAGTTACCAGTTACCAGTTAAAAGTAAGGAGTTGTAGATCCAGATCAATAATTATAATTCCAGTGATATAATATATATTATTCTGAAATGGGAGCCATTGCATAAAGATTACTTTTACTTTTGGTACTTTAAGTACATTTTGATGCAAATATCTTTTTTCTTAAACCTTTAATAATACATCAGGACTTGTAACAGTGTTTTTTACACGTATTGCTGTTTTTACTTAAAGGTCCCATATTATGCTCATCTTCAGGTTCATACTTGTATTTTGAACTTTCTACTAGATGTTTGCATTAATGACACATTATTTTTGTCATGGGTCTGATATGGTGTTTCCCAACGCTTCATTACACTGACGTTAGCGTCGTTAACACCCGGCACTGGAGTTAAGTGCTGGCCTGGTTCAGATTGCTGTAATGATTGTGGCTTGCTGCTACGGTAACTTTATGTCTCGGGGCTGTTATCAGCTGTCATCCCAACTGAAATCTCTCTGCGCCGGGGGGTGTGAGGCAGACCGGCCCTGGGTGTGCTAAATGGCTAAATTAGCATTAGATTAGTCGTCTGTCTATACAGCTAACATTAACGTTACTGGTGAACTGGGTTAGCGCAGTGCTGTCAACTGTAGTTAAAACAAATAACTTTATGAGCGTGTTGAACGATGTTGTAACCTCCACCAAGCATTAGCATTAACATTAGCTACTTGTCAACCAACACATTGTAGTATCGTTAAACTGGGTCAATATTGAAATGTATCAATAAATAAGGTCTCTGCTGTATTACTGTGTTCCAAAGTGGCATGTAATTAATAACAGAATTATGCAGTGTGGCAAAAAAAGCAGAATTACGGTTATGAGTATTTCTTTCTGTGACATTGTATGATTGACAAATAATAAACGTATCACCTGGGTGACCATGTTTTGATGAAATTACAAGTAACTAAAGGGTGAAAGGTTATGTGACTGACAGGCTACTAAAGAAAACGTCCTGTGTCAAAAATAAAATAACAGATTTCTCTGGGTTTGAAATGTGGTGGGATAGTGTAAGAACACAACTCACAATAATATATAACATAGTTATGTTTTTTAGAACAACAGACATTTTAATGCAACAATTTTACATATTATACCTTCAAGATCTGAGTAGTTGCATCACTGGCAATTCTGTAATAATGTTGCATATTTTTGTGATATATTACACAAGCAGACTCAAAATAGTCATAATTTTCGGAGTTTGAATCACAGTTCCTTACACACACACACACACACACACACACACACACACACACACACACACACACACACACACACACACACTCACATGCACACACACACACACACACACACACACACACACACACTGCCTAGTGCTTGTGGACAGTGTTGGCTTACTATTTTTATTTAAGCGTTACCATAAACCTGTGTTGACAGTGAGCTTGTAAGCAGCCATAAATTAGCTGGAATTACAACCATACATACTGTTCTTAATTTCCCTCATTTTAATGATGAGCCTTTTAGGTCTCATAATAAAAGTTCTAAGCACTGTGTGCTAGCCAGGCTGTGGATCCCCACACCTCCTCCTTTCTGGTCATCTCTGCCAAACGTTTTTTTTTCTGCTGAAACAAGTTTTCAGGTTGTTGTTTGTCTCCACTTTGCAGTTTGTGTGTTTATTTAGGTTTCTTTTGAGACTTTTGTCTCCTTTACTCTATCCATCTCCTTATTTTCCATATCCTTTTGTACACAGCTGATGATCACTTTAGCTTTAAACACTCCTTTTATATGTTTTATATGCCCATAGTTCCTCCTTGAACCCGAGATTGTTTAAGGACATGTTTATTAGGGTAAAAGAGTTGGACCGCACCTTTGGCCACGTGTCAGGATAGGGAGATAAAGAAAGAGGTGGATGATATGTGGTTTGATTATTCTCCTGCACTGTTACGCAGTGACAAAGAAGGATCAGCTGAGGACAAGACACCTAGCGTTAGTCAGAGGATTACTGTTCTAAACATGCAACCTGAGACATACACTTGATAATGTTCTGTGTTTAGAGCACACACTGGGAAAGCCTCTGGATCTTGTCTTCCACATTGTCTGATCCAACTCTGTCAGTCATGGTTGCAGTCGGCAGGGATGCAGCTTTACCTTGGGTGTCACAGTGGGACACAGTCAACTGTCAATTGGACAAGGGCACAGCAGTCAGAGAGCGAGTTTAATCCAAACCCGTTGAAGTCAGTTGAGAAATCTTTTGAAGCTGCAGGACACTGGTTTAAGAGAAGTGAATAATGGCTGAAAATCATGGCAACCACTTCAATTCTCCAATGGTGACAAAGGCACGCTGGAGGAAAACCAGCCAAGTAAGTAGATTTACTTTGGAAACATGCTGGATTGAAAAACATCACTGAATTTCAAACTATAGAGGACATTTACAAGCCTTTCTGCAGAGGCATGGACAACTGCCTCTCTAGAATAAAACTAAAGTTTCAAATGAAAAAAACCTAACAGTTGATGTTGCTTGTTTATTGAAGTGATGAGCTGAAGAGAAAGGGGACCATTTCTAACAAAATAATATTTAGCTCAGCTCCTAATCTCTGGTTAATATTGTTGAAGCTGGGGTTATTTACTTTCAGGGTTTGGGGCAGACTATTGTTTGCACATGGTGGAGGACTTTACTCATACTCACCGGAAAAGCTAAGACGAGATTGCTCTGTACACAGACTGACTATGCAGGCTTTACTGCTGGCCTGTTGTAGTTCACCATTTTCTGCAGTAGTTAGAGTCGTCATGCTCAAGTGATGCGTGTGAGTTTTGTATGTGAACATTTTAGGGACAGCTGTGGTGGGGATCTAGCCTATGGGGAAAGATATAGGCAGGTGTTTAGCGTGGAGAAGCCGTTCTGTCACACATGGCTGTGTAATAGTGTGACAAACCACAAGAGATCCCATGCTGCTATCAGGTAAAATGTAAATTAAAATAAATACAAGTAAATATAAGGCTATACTCTGGGGTTTTGTGAGTCATGTGAACAATTGACACTGTACAACTCTGAGTAGAGGGACAACCGGAAGTATTTGAAAGAAATGTTTTAAGCAATTAACCATTGTGTTTTCTTTAGCAGCTAAAACACACAGTAAACACTGTTTTATCACTTTACTAGGTTGTGCATCTTCCTAATTTTATGTAAAATGTTGATAAACGTGAATTCAATTCAGTTTTTTAAAGAAGAGGACAGTTCACATTAATACAATGCATGGTTATATGTGGGTTTAAAATGCCAGAATTAGCCAAAAGGCTATTCTTCATCTTAAGTCTGCGGGCCTCAACGTTAAAAAAGCTTTTTTTTTAATGCAAAAAAACAAAAAAACAAGAAAGCAAGACAACACAATACAAATAGATGACATATTTCCACTACAGAAAAATGTCACATTACTTCTGTGTGGGGTTTCTGAGTTCCCCAGCTGGTTGAATGCAGAGGATTGTCATCTACTCTATATCTATGATTAATGTTGTTAAGCAGGACAATCCCTCCAAAATAAGTCTATTATTCCTGTCTTTGGAGTTTAATAACTTGTTCATGAAGTCTAACAGGGAGATAGATCTCTCTAGAGGTGTAATTCACCTCTGACACTATGTAGACTAACATGCAGCACATTTATTTGCACGTGAAATATACCCTAACCTATAACCTAAATATAACAATGTGTCATGGTTCTTTCATGTCATCTTAATGAATTATTCAAGCCCTGTTTGTGGCAATGGGAAGGGTTACCACTTCAATAATTATTAGTACATATTAATACATACGGTATTAGGTTTTAATAAGTTTAGAAGCAAAGAGAAATATATTTATATTTGTACATACATGCAGCACGGTGGCTCAGTGGTTAGCACTTCTTCCTCACAGCAAGAGGGTTCTGGGCAAGAATCCAGCTTGTTCCGGGCCTTTCTGTGTGGAGTTTGCATGTTCCTCCGGGTGCTCCGGTTTCCTCCCACCATAAAGACATGCATGCTAGGTAACAAGGACTTACACCGGCGCATTTACAAAAATGTTGATTAATGTGCATTGTCCTAATCAAATAAATAAATCTACATCTCTGTGACCCCAAACAATATGGAAGGGAGGTTTTTCTGTCACTGGATGGAGTGTGCTAAACAGATTTGAACTCTAATAATCAGACTCACTGCTATATATAAAAACAAAAATTAACCTCAGCACCCAAGATGAACTCAGAACATTTCATCTCACTCTCCTCTCTCCAGACTCCTGATTTATTTGCAATGATTGAAAAGATACAGGTAAGATGACGCGTTGATCTTTGTATTTTGTCTCGGCTTTCTGAGCTGTACTTACCAAGCAACTAACCAGTGAGTGTGTCTCTTCTTAATACTGCAGTACTTTGGCCCTCTCCTCGGCTACAATACTTCTGTACATTGTGTACATGAAGCATATTGAGGTCATATCTGGTTGTTTCAGAGGAGATTTGTCAGAGCGTTATATGTGTTTTCAGCTGTTAACATTCTGGTTGTAACACTGGCTGACAGCGTTGTTGGCTTATTATCACCTCCAAAACTCTCTGCTGGTTTCTGACCACTTTGAAAGGAGGATTTTTAATCCTGTGATCCCACACTTAATGGGCTTTATGATAGAGCTTATTGAAACTCTATAATGTTTTTGGTGCATTAGGACAGTCATAATATCTTTCAGTGCCAACATCTTTCCTGTCTGTTGGCATAACTTAATATTAGAAAAAGAAAATCCTTCTTCAACCAGGGGTGTGATTTAGGACTGTGTTTTTTCCACAGTCAGACTTATATACAGTATCATATATGATGTATCATAGTCTATGACATCAGGCTCAGGCGCCATCATCATCTAGCCCAGATTTAGTATCACTGCATCTCTGCGTTGTTCCTCTCTTTTACAAAACTCAGGTCTAGAGGGTGTTTCAGTGTAGGAGCATCACTTAGCTCAGCATCTTTTTTAATCCCTGCCATCTTATTACCACACTTCCTCTGTGTGCTAACAGACGTTTCAGTCAGTCCCAAATGCCTGCTCTTTAACATCCTTTAATTGTCTTTCGGTATCTGCTCTCTCTGTGTGTGTAATATGTCTCTTTCTGTATCTTTCCATCTGTCCCACTCTGACTTTGCTTGGTTGCCTTAGCCTGCTGCCTATGTGCCTGCTGCCTATGTCTGGGGAAAACTGTTTCATTATGTAATGAGGTTGATCATTCTTTTTTTTTTTTTTTTATTGTGGTCTTTAAGGACATGATTGTTACGTAAATTGTTTTGTATGTTGAATCATGTTTGAAGTTAGGTATTTGTGTTGACTTCTTTGAAAGCATGTCCAGTCGCTCTGTGGATGACTGAGTGTGAGCCTTTTCTCTCTCTCTCTCTCTCTCTCTCTTGCTCTCGCTCTCGCTCTCACTCTCGCTCTCTCTCTCTCTCTCTCTCTCTCTCTCTCTCTCTCTCTCTCTCGCTCTCGGGGGTGTCTTTTCTCGTCCTCTCCTCTCTCTAGGGCAACAGGATGGATGAGCAGAGGTGCACCTTTCCTCCCCCACTCAAGGTACGATTCTCCATGTAGAGACACAGTATTATTCACATGGCACGTTTATTGTTTTGCGACTTCTACACCATTTCTCGCTCTGACAGACAGGCTGATTACTTCTGCACACTGGAGCAGAGTGTTAGGCATAGTGTAACACAATACTCTCAAGCCTTGTCATCATTTTTCACCAACAGAGTTAGTTAGGATTCAAAATCATATACCTCTGATGCTACGCTCTGCAGACGGACATGGTACAATATTAGCAACAAAGATTTTAACAAGCTATGATGCTAATTTAATGCAGTATTTTAAACCATCAATGTGCCAAATAATGGCAATACTTTAATGCATTAATGCATTGATTCCTATGTAGTTACCAAACAGCAACAGTTATGCAATTACTCTGGTCTGTGTCCTTTGGGATTACAGAGCTGGACAATGTGGTTGTTTTTATTCTTTGATGAGAAAACAAAGCTTGTTTTCCTCTATTTTTTCAGACAGAGGAGGACTACATTCCATACCCAAGTGTCCATGAGGTAGGATGACGATGTGCTGCAGTAGCACTTTTCACCATTTAGTGTTTGTGTATCTCTGAGACATCAGTTACATTTTATTTGTGTCCTGGAATGACATTCACATTCACACTGTTCTGTTTCTGTTTCTCAACCTTTGTTATATGGCATTTTGGGGCAGGTGTTGGGCAGAAAAAGCCCCTTTCCTCTCATCCTTCTCCCGCAGTTTGGGGGTTACTGGATTGAGGGGACTAACCACGACGTGAGTGACACAGTGGAAACAGAACAGCTGCAACCTCAGTCTCCGAACACACGCACCAAGCTGGAACGTAACACAACAGCTACGATCTTCCGGAAACACTTCTTGGGAAAGGTTAGCCACTTTGTCACAACAACATATTCTTAACATATAATCATTTATTAAACAAGTTCATACACATGCATTTGTTTTTCATAATGAAACATTTCCTCCATCTTCTTTCATGTAGTTGTAAATTTGCTCTCAATTCAAATGTATTTTGCTCTATTATTTCCAGCTGTGGATGCATGCTTTAAAGCAGAAATACAAATTATAATAAAAATAATTAGTGTATGTAAATATGTGTCATCCTTACACAGGATTTTAGTTTGTAATAATAACAATAGTAATACAAAACCAATCAAAACTAAAAGAATATGACTACATAAATCGTCATCATCATTTCATCTTCCCCAACATGTTCATGTCACAATTAAATTATATTTAGCTTGTTAGATTGTGGTGATAGAACAGCATATCTGTATTTCCCACATATTTTCTCTGCAGAAACTAGATGCAGTAGCTGTATGTGTGGTTCTCCACCATTGCTGATTAGTATTTTTTAAAGATTATTTTTTGGGCATTTCAGCCTCTATTTTTGACAGGACAGATGAAGACATGAAAGGGGAGAGAGAAGGGGAATAACATGCAGCAAAGGGCTGGAGTTGACCCCAGGCCCACTGCGTTGAGGAGTAAACAGCCTCTATATCTGGGTGCCTGCTCTACCAACTGAGCTATCTGGGCACCTCCATTGCTGATTAGTTCAGCATATTTCTAGATATCCTTCCCATCTTAGCTCAGCTTGTACATCTTCATCTATCCCTGCTATTAATTCGATTTTTCAACTGAGTTTGTTCATAGTTTTTCCCATGTTCAATTTCTATGCTCGCAATCATGCAATGATATGTAATGATAGGAACATGAAAAAGTCACACTAATTAAACAATAAAAGCAGTTCTAAAACTGCCTTAACAATGATGTTACTGAAGTCATTCTCATAACGCTTCCTTCCTCTTCAAATGAGCCTCATTTCTCTCATAGAATATTTCACAATCAATTTCACTTCTTGCTCATTATAGTAATAAAATGAATGAGCAAAAAGCATGTCCCAGTAGAATAAACCACTAACAGCGACCAGACTCCCTGTTTGGCATCTCACACACACATTTGGCTTTGCCACCTGTTACATACTAATAATTACGAACAAATTTGATCTGCCTTTAGTAGGAAAGCAACAGAAGAAGGATATGGGGGTTAATGACCGGAGAACATGTGCCGTGTGTGTGTGTGTGTGTGTGTGTGTGTGTGTGTGTGTGTGTGTGTGTGTTTTTGGACAGAAACTAATGGTCATATCCTTGTACTGTGCCCTCAGGAACACTTTAATTACTATTCAGTGGACAGCGCCCTTGGACATCTGGTGTTCTCTCTAAAATACGATGTGATTGGTGACCAGGAACATCTCCGTCTGATGCTCAGGTAATGCTCATTACGAATACATGGTGCAGTATAATGTGTTTTTTCATTTACAGAGAAACATCTTTAAATCTGTTAACAACAATATTAATAATAACATTTTAAATATTTGTAGATATATATGCAGAATAATCCACTTTCTTTGTTCCTAAATACCCAGTATTGACTGGATAAGTGAATACAGAACGAGAGTCATAAAGCAAGAAAATGTCAACAGCACTGTCATTTCCACAGCAGAGTAACAGATGGACTATTTAGGCCAGCCAGTGGGCGGGGATGGAGGGAGGGTAAGAAGGCAAAGAGAAGCAAGGGTGGGGAAGTTGCATGATGGTCTATACCGGATTTTTTCCCATCTGATCTCACATTATATGGCTTTGAAACCACACTGATTATTTCATGACTTCACCAGGACCAAGCTGAAAACCTACCATGATGTGATCCCCATTTCCTGTCTGACAGAGTTTCCCAATGTGGTCCAAATGGCCAAGGTAAAAAAGGTATTATGCAGCGATTGATCTGCTGTGATAGTATCAAACCACGTTGTAATATCCTCTCTCTCTTTTTTTAAATCTAAGCTCGTCTGTGAAGAGGTCAATGTGGACCGCTTTTTTCCTGTCCTTTATCCAAAAGTAAGATCTCGTTTAGTTTCTATAGTTGTTGCTAATGAATGTGTCCTTTCCAGTACCACACACATCTGACATTTTCAATAATATGGCTTAAATTGTTTAAGTCTGTCTTAAAACATTAATCAGGCGCCCACGGGGAAAACTGTCTGGTGAAATAAAAAGAGGGAATTGAAAAATAAAAACACAATAACTACATTTGTCTAAGTCGGACTGCTAAAGCTTCATTTTAGCTTCAGTTGGACATTTTGTGGATATGTCCCCCATTACTTACATTGTTAGCAAGGTCTGTATAAATCCGGAATGGTTACAGCAAGCAACATCTGTTTTAGTGTTCATATGGGCAACTAACTATTCTTTTAAGACAGACTTCCAAAAAACTGGAAACCTATCCGTTAATATTTCTTGTTTTTTTTTACAGGCTTCAAGACTTATTGTCACTTTTGATGAACATGTGATAAGCAACAATTTTAAGTTTGGGGTCATTTATCAAAAGTTTGGACAGGTGAGCTATAAAGTTTGGATTTAAACTAATACCAAAGATGCAATTGCTTGATCAGAGATTGCTCTGTTAATGTGCACGCATCCTTTACATTGTATCCAGGCTGTGAAGAATGATAACGTATCAAACATTGCAATTTCTGATTTGTTTAAGGAAGCTGATTATGTCTTAACTGTGTTCAGTCCAGTCAAGCCCAGTAACTGTAGCTGTCATCAACACTCCCTCTCATTTTTGAGGCAATCACAGTCCTCTTGTTTACAATGTGGGGGCAGAGGATCCATTGAATGCTTTGTTGAGGGCACTTGTACCTTTAAATGGAGACCTCAGTGTGTAGAGATCTGCATGACTGATTCCTTAAAGCCTGCAGTAGTCTAAATACATAAATAAGCCAAGGACCATCTCACAAAGGCAATGAGGGCCCTCTGCTCATCCTTTCGGACATTTTCTATTCAAGGGGGGTGCTAAGTGGAGAAAGGCATGATGGTTAAGTAGGCTTATTGCATACGAAAACAAAACAGAAATAAGAAGCTTCTTTTTAGATATTTTTTTGTGTTAAGCTTTTGATTTCACATCACTATTCCACTTGCTTTCAATAGATGATCAACTGTCCATCTCAGCCGATTTAAAAACTTCTGCTATACATCTGAAATGCAAATGAAGGTTGTTTAAACCAGAGTGCCAAACACACACTGGAAACACTCCACTTCCTGCATTCAGTTATTGACCCGAATGATCTGTAGCAGTAAAAAAAAAAACACACCTTACATAAAATACTCATCGTGCCATTGCTGGCTCTCTAATATGTAAATATTACCCCTTGGGATCCATTTTCTTTTTGCTTCTCAGACATTGTTCTTACTGCTTTTGTATTTCTATTGCAGACATAAGAGCTGTTATTACTGGACATTAACATTGTATCATACAGTACACAGTCTACCCACAAATCATCCCCAGCCCTGTTGCTGAAATCATTTTGTCCTCCAAGCCTTGAGGTTTAGGAGTTTTTGTTTTGTTTTTACTGGATACAGACTTCAGAGGAAGAGCTGTTTGGCAACAGTGAAGAAAGTCCTGCCTTTGTTGAATTCCTGGAGTTTTTAGGAGAGAAAATTGAGCTGCACAACTTTAAAGGGTAAGGATCAATCTCTGGTTTAAAGGCACTATGTATACTTGACCATACATTTCATAAGGGAATTTCCTCATTGTGGGATGAATAAATTATTATCTAATCTAATCTAATAACATGATGCCAACCACAATTCACATTCTGTCATGCTAGCTACAGGAATGATGGTCATGCTGGACTGGGATGGTGGAGAATATCTTGTTAGATGTTGTTCTGTTTTCTGCAGTTTCCGCGGAGGGTTGGACGTGACTCACGGGCAGACTGGCGTTGAGTCTGTCTACTGCAACTACCGTAACAAAGAGGTCATGTTCCACGTGTCTACAAAGCTGCCTTACACAGATGGGGACACCCAGCAGGTACTGCAATACAATGCCAGACTAACACACCTTTCATGATTCACTGCACGCAGTCAGACAGGTTCCCTCTGGTTATTGTAGTGCCACATTTTGCATGTCCCTCCCAAACACCTGCAGCATATATTGGCAACAATACCCACTGGTAGTAAACATGAATCACACATTTAAATGTATGCTTTAGGGTCTGCATATGCAAGCAGCACACTTTCCTCAAAGTGATTTAAAGCACATCCTCCTTCTCCGCCTCACATGGTCACACAAACACTGATTAATTAGCACAAGCTTTTACACCATTTGCTGTCATGGTTTGAAAAAAACACAGATGAGGCAATACTCCAAATACAAAAAATTAGGTATACTCTATATGTTCAGTTTCCCCAGCTGGAACCCCAGGGGGTGTTGTTCAGCATTAGCTCCTTTGAGCCAATCAGTGCTTGCTCAGGCTGTCTTCAGGAGAAACAGCACTCCCTGGCGGTGTCCCACAATGTCACATGCATTTGCCTGTGCGACAGGGAGGAGAGTAATTGAATAACATCTATAGTCTGCATGTGGCTCAGTGGTAGAGTGGTCGCCTGCCAATCAAAAGGTTGGTAGATCAATCCCATGTTAACGTGTCCTTAGGCAAGATGCTGAACCCTGAGTTACCCCTGATGCTGTGCCAGCGGATTATAAATGTGTGGGAGTGTTTATCTGATGAGCAGGTTGCACAGTGTAGGAATGGTACTATGTGAAAGCACTTTGAGTAGTTGTTAAGACAAGAAAAGCGCAATATAAATACAGTCCATTTACAAATCAGGACTAAATTATACAGTGAAAATCTTCTTTATAAAACACAAATACTGTATACATACTGTCTTTTCCAATCCCTCAGTAGTTTCACACAGTTTGTTAGCTGTGTTCATTTGGCCACATTCTGGATTTGCAAGCTTTTGTGTTGTTATTGGTGTTAAAAAAGTATTCTTTGAATTAAACTTGGCTTCATCAACAAAAGGGTTTCTTACTTATTGTTTTCCAAATTCAGTTCCAGGCAGCATTAAATGTGTCATCATAATTGTGGCATTCTGAAATCAGCAGATAACTTAACTCTAAGTTAATTTGTCACATGTTGCTACTTGTCTGGTGTGTTGCAGTTGCAGAGAAAAAGGCACATAGGGAACGACATTGTGGCCATCTTATTCCAAGAGGAAAACACTCCCTTTGTACCGGACATGATCGCCTCCAACTTTCTCCACGCCTACATTGTGGTCCAAGTGGTCAACCCCTGCTCTGACAATGTTCTCTACAAGGTGACTTTTTTCGCTCACTGTGGGCTGACTTTGCTTTTTTGTGATAGATACTTGATTAAACTTCATCTTACTGTTAATTTGCAGGTGTCAGTGACAGCACGGGATGATGTACCTTTCTTTGGCCCGGCCCTCCCAAACCCAGCTGTCTTTAAAAAAGTAAGAGAAAGAACATATTTTATGCCTTAGCTTTTGCATCAGCCAGTGCACATTCCCTCTCTTGGTCATCATTGTATTATCCAACATGATGGCTTGTCTCTTACCTCTTCTTTTTTTCCAGAGCACTGAATTTCACGAATTCCTTTTTACAAAGCTCATCAATGCAGAGTATGCCTGCTACAAAGCTGAGAAATTTTCCAAATTAGAGGTAAGTTGTTTAAAAACATTTTTAAACATTTCTGGCATTTTGAAAATATCCTTTGTTTCATTTTCCTCTGTTTTTGTGTGTGTGTGTGTGTGTGTGTGTATGTGTGTGTGTGTGTGTGTGTGTGTGTGTGTGTGTGTGTGTGTGTGTGTGTAAGGAACGAACGAGGTCGGCCTTGTTAGAGACCCTTTATGAGGAGCTCCATGCGAACAGTCAGGCCATGATGGGTGTTGCAGGAGACGACGACAAACTGGAAAATGGGAGTGCAGGAGGAGGGGGCTTCTTTGAGTCCTTCAAGGTAACTGGAGAGGCAGCAGCAGAGGCTGGGGAGTCAAACTGACAGCTTCACTTTCTGCAACTCGCTGCTTCAAAAAAACAACATGTTTGCATAAACAACGTCCTTTGTAATTATTTAAAATCTACATTTTAGTTATGCCAGCACTAAGATAGAAACACTGTTAATAACTTTTATCTCCATTAAAGTAGTTTAAAGGGAGACATTTTGGGAATTACAATTATTGGCTTTTTTGCCAGGGGATGATAAGATATTTTTGCCTAGATGATAAGATTGATACCACCTGTGTCTGTGTGTCTGCTAAATTTAAAGCAGTTAGCTTAGCTTAGCGGATAGACTGGAAATGGGGGTAAAAAGTTGGCCTAGCTCAGCTGATCTTTGGACAGAAGAAACCACCTGTAAAACAACAAATTGTGCTTTTTACACGTTGGCTTTTGTATGGATTAAGTCAAATTAGATATGTGTTAATTAGCAAGCATTAGAGGTGCCGGTACCTGGATCTTTGTTATTTTCACACACCTAGGCTAGCTCTACCCTCCTGATTTTGATCAACTCTTGGCAAGAAAGCAAACAAGTGCATTTCCCAAAATGTCAAACTATACTTTTAAGTGTCACTGTAAGCTCTTTATTACCGCACAAGAACAGTATCAGTACAGTCAAATTGGCATCTACACTAGGTACAGTAACCAGTTTTTGTACAAGATGTTTCTTTTGTGGATGTAAAAAAAGGGTGTCTTCTCTCTGGCAGTCTCTCAGGATTATTTTTATCTTTATGCAAGCTGTGGGCTGAGGGTTTATCATTCTTCCTCTCTATCAATCTGTATTAATTTAAATGAAGAGAAGCTCTGCTGCTCTGTCCTGTTGGAACACACCACTCTTGGCTTCCCAACTTTTCTTCTTTCTGCCTCCATGCTGTTTTCTGCTGCTGTGCTCTCCGCATGTGCCAGTGTTGAGTCACTAGTCCATTATTTACATGGTTACGTCATCTTTGTATGTCATAATATCAAAGTGAATGGATAGATTTACTTCACCATCTGATAATTTTGCCTCTTCACTCTGTCTGTTCCATTTCTGCAAAGAGGTGCACTGGGCTTTAACCTCTCATGGCTGTGTTTCAACTCAGTGTGATCAGACATCTGTCAGCCACTTGGTCCTTCTACTTCCCCTCTCTTCTCTTACCACCTATCTAACATAATGACTCATCGGAATACCCCCTCTGGGCATTAAAGCTTAGCAGTGTTCTCTGTGGCTTCCTTGTCTGTCAGGATTAGCATCAGGCCAGCGCTCTCTGCCTGTAATGGTCAGTGTTCAGGGACAGTCCCGAGGCTCCTCTCGGCCTGCACGCCTTACAGCGATGCTAAGTGGTCACAGGGGTCAGCGCCATCTGAATGTATCTCCTCCTCCTCGTCTTTCTCTGTAGCGGGTGATCCGCAGCAGGAGCCACTCTATGGATGCCACGGGTCTTACTTTCAAGAAGCCACACACATTCTCCACTAGCTTCAACAGCAGCTTTAACCACGAGCCCGCAGACAGCCCCAAATTCCCAGGGATAGTAAGTACAGCCCCACTCCTTCTGGTCTTGAGTGAGGCCAGTCTCGCTGCCTCTGCCTCCTCCTAAGCAGTTCTACGTGAGTTCATGCCCCCTTCTCCCTCACTGGTCTGCTGCGCTCACTTCTCACAGAGAAATGCTCGCATGGAGCACTTATGCCTGGGTCTTAATCTCTGCTCTGGTTGCACATTGCCTTCCACCACAAGATGAAGTGGCTAGACACTCATATACTCAAATGCTTCTAGGGCACAAGGTGAACTTCTACCCAGGGTTAAAACTGCTTCTAATACTTACTGTGTTTATCTGTGTTCTCATTATTTAAATCCCCATGATTCTGCATTGTCCTTAAGGTCTCACTTGAATTTTAATGAATGTGGGTTGAGTCCTGTGTGTGTGTGTGTGTGTGTGTGTGTGCGTTTGGCCTTTTTTTAAATTAGGAGAAAATTAGTATTTTTTCTCAACAAAACCGTGTGATGGCATCTTTTTTGCATTGTTTTTTGCGTTTATATAATTGGTTCTGTACACTTTAAAAAGTTGATCGTTGAAAATATATTTTTCAACTCATAGAGAAGCTTTTCATCCTTCAGTCAAAAGTAAAACACAGTCAGTTGTAGTTACCAAGGTCTGTACTTAACATCTGTGCATATGATTGCTTGTCTGATATACTCTGTATATTTTGGAGGACTGCAGGAAGGACTTTTTAAAGTAAAGAAAAAATCATAAAACACCCACATTAATACTGTAGTTCTAGTTCACATTTAAGATTGCCATCAAAAATAACTAACCATTATTATTAACAAAAATGCTATATTAATGAATGTAACTCAGCTGCTGTAGTCCGTCCTCTGCTGTTGTTGTCTCCTCTTCATCCTCTTCCTCCCAGGCATACGGCTCACATAACTGACTCATCACTTCTCTATCCCATTCGGCTGCCTGTGTTGCACCCATGGAGCCAAAATGTCCCTTTTTGTATTCTCCAGTTAACATGTGCTTTGTATCTTAATTATGATTGCATGGAATCTCATATTTGTGTATATCTCATGTTTTCTCCCCCCCCCCTTTTGTCATCTCTCTCTCTCTCTCTTGCTCTCTCTCTCGCTTTCTCTCTCTGTCTCCTCTTCCTGTGTGGCTCAGTCATTGCTTGTCCCAGGCAAAAGTCCCAGTAAATATGGACGTCGAGGCAGTGCCATAGGGATAGGAACAGTAGAAGAGGTTCATGTCTAATTATAACTACTATTTAACTACTCGTTTTTTCTTTTTCTTTTTTTCTTTTTCTACATGTCTCCACTACATCAAGCACTTTTCTCTATACATTTCAGCACTCTGTATTTACAATAGCATGCACTGGAAGCATTATATAAAGAGCATTATCTCAATCTGTGATAAAATCAAAAGAAGATACAGATATTCTCCTCCACATTCTCTCAGTAATTCATAGATTTGTCTTTTCCAATATTTGGGATTTTGCATAGACTACCATCTATAAATCAGAAGAGCTAAGTAGCACATAGACAGTAAAAGTCATAGGCTCCCTACGCACTCATATTGGTTTTCTTTAATTCTTACTGTCCTATCTCCTTTACAGTAGCATGTGCTTGCCTTCTGTCGTCTTTTACTATTTTGTGTTTTAATTCCAGGATGCTTTGATTCTCTATTTGTTTCAAAATTATAAATATTAATTATTTAATTCCTTACAGAGAAATTATCATATATATATATATATATATATATATATATATATATATATATATATATATATATATATATATATATATATATATATATATATATATAAGCTCCTCCTGCTCTTTGAAGCCACATTAAGTTAAAAGGCTTTTCAAGTTCTTATTTTGAGAGCTTTAAAGGGAGATTGAATGAACAAAGCAGTCGCTGAGAAAGCATATTTAGTGGTAAGCCATGGAGCCCTTAAATCCATCTTTCATCTCCTGCCTTAGTCTGCACTGCACTGGCTGAAAGACCACCGGGGCTTGACATTAAGCCGATGAGTGCACATTTTAATTTTTTTAATTTTAAATTTTTTGGGTGATAGTAACAACTTGAAAGATGCAATGCAATTTGAAAGGTTAAGACAAAATAACTCCATTCAGAAATAAATTAATACATTGAAGCTTTTGAGATCAACTTAATATTACTCAAATATATTTTCAATATCAGAAGTATTTTGACTCTGACTGTCTTTCCTCTCTACCTGGCAGTCTTTGATTGTCCCAGGGAAAAGCCCAACCAGGAAAAAGTCTGGTCCTTTCAGCTCCAGGCGAAGCAGTGCTATCGGTATTGAAAACATCCAAGAAGTCCATGAGAAGAGGTGCAAAAAGAGTTTGGCACATTCTTGCTGTATTTATTTATAATGTGTACCCATACACCATTTTATATGTTCTACATCTTTTTCACCTAAAGCCTTGTAATTGCTAACTAATAGGGGTGGGAATCACAGGGTACCTCCTGATAAGATACACTACGTGGCTCACGATACACATATCACAAAAACAGCAATTTTGCAATAATCAATATATTGCTATACAATCCTATAATGATACGTCATGATATCGGTCGTACCGTAAAAAGGTTAAGTGCAGGTTTTCTGTCTTTATTCACTGCAAGTTCAAACTATTAGAGACAAGTTTTTCAGTCTGTTAAAATATTACAGAACTATAGAGTAACTATGGATCCGGACTTTAGACTCAAACGTGGCTGGGGCATCTATCTGCTGTCCGCCATCCCGTTGTTTATGGTCAAGTTTTCCTCATTCATGTGTTGAGCGCTACCTCGGTGAGACATGAAGTAGCAACACTTGGAGCAGGGAAATGTACTTAACAGAGCCTTTTTATTCATTAAATTATCTTTATTTGGCGCCAGCGTATCGATTCACCTATTGCACGACGAAGCACGACTTATTGCCATATCGAAATTTTGTCCCGCCCCTACTAACAAACATTGAGAATTTACTATTTATTTCTCATCAGTGCATGTGCATTTATTGTATTGTATTCTCTTTGCTTTTCCTGATATTTTGTACCACATGTCTCATGTTGCAGTCGAGAGAGCTCCCCATATACCCAGAAGACCCCTGACAGCGGTCACGTCTCTCAAGACCCCAAATCTGACAACTCATCCAATCAGAGCTCCCCCCGAGGTGCTTACAACCACCAAGAACAGGTGTGTATAATAAAATAATAACTCAATCACATGGATAAATTGATCATAGAATTCATACCTTGTGTTGCCATACCTGTATTTGTGTAACCGCTGGGACAATTCTTGGCTGTGGCAGCATGTTGAATGACTGTGTCCTATACATAAGATAAAATCAGGTTTGGCTGTGCTGGAGAGTGATAACCCAGGGTGTAGTTCTTATCTCGGTGGCAGGGCCCCATCCATCCCCGAGGGTCATGACCTCTCCCGCTCCTCCTCCAACGCTAGTAGCTTTGCCAGTGTGGTGGAGGAGAACGAAACAGAGGCCACAGAGGACTATGACACAGGCATGGTGAGTGCCCAGAGCATACTAAAAAGATCCATGTCACCACCGGACGCTTTCTGTTTGAACTGCTGTTTCAGGACAGTTAAAAAAAAAAAAAGAACACTGAGAAACAGTTAAACAAAAAGCCATAACTGCACAAAGATAAATCATTTAGTGAATGTCTTGTTCTTTGGTATGTCTGTATTTTGTGTTTATACCTTCTTTAAAGTTATTCACTTGCTTGTTTTGCACCAAAAGTACTGAATTACATTTTGTTACATGTTACATGTACAATGACAATACAGACTATTCTATTCTATATTTGTCATGCAAGAAACAATACATGTACATATGGGTAATTGGCTTGTCTTTAATGGAGAATTCCGGTCAATTTCAACATGTAGCTCTGTTTTTTTTTTTAATTTGTAGTGCTGTCAGTAGTGAGACAAATGAAATAGTCAGTGCAGTCTACACCAAGTCATCCTGCTAGATTTAGTTTTTTGCTTCGAACAAACAAAAGTAACAAAAGTTGTGTTAATCAACTAGTGTGGACTTCACTGGAAAACAGGAAATAAACAGAGGTATGTGCAGTAGCTGAACTTTAATGCCTTTCTGTCACATCAACTGCAGTCAAATTCTCTGTGTTCACTTGGAAGGAATAACTGCACATGGCTAGGTACTGGTAATGACATTTTAAGCATGTTCAGAGGCTAAAAAAAAAGTTTAAAACTTGCCTGTTTAAGCCTGTTAGGTGCTAACTCTAGCAGAAAAATACCTCTGTGTAGACCGCACCGATTGTTTTCATTTGTCTCGCCACTGACAGCACTACACATTTAAAAAAACAGAGCTACATGTTGAAATCGACCGGAATTCTCCTTTAAGTCGAATATAGTACATGTATGTTTTGCTGCATCTCTCCTCTGCACACTCTCCAGGAGAGTCTGTCGTCTGCCGGGACACCACACAAGCGAGACTCCTTCCCCTACAACACCTGGCTAGAGGACAACATCAGCAGCACCTGTACCAGCAGTCATGGGAGCTCCCCAGGTGAGACAGGTGGGAGTCTAACATATATGTAAAACATATAATGGCTACGTTATGTAACTACTAGTTTGCTCATTTGTACATTTGTTGATTTATTTGTTTACTTATATAAATACTTCTGAATAGGGGTAGGAAACACATAATTGACCAATGCACAGTGGAGGAGGAAGTATTTACATCTTTTAGTTAAGTAAAAGTACTAACAAATAATCTGCTATAAATAAAGGTTCTGCACTGAAAATCTTACTTAATCAAGAGTATGTAAGTGTAATCTGGAACATGTCGTTAAAGTATTACAGTAAAAGTCCTCAATGCAGAAAATGGCCTCTTGCCAATTCATTTGTACACTTTTTGCCTGGTTTCTGGGAAATGTGTTATAAATAAACTTGGCTTGCTTGCTAGCCTCTCCGGGAACCATCACTTGATCGTGGTGGAGAGGTTTTGTGTGTCCCTATGAACCTGAGGGCTGTGTTGCCTGGAGCCTGGTGCTCCTGGTAGGGTCTGCCATGGCAAAGTGGTCTCAGGTGAGGGGCCAGACTAAGAATGGTTTAAAAGCCTCATGCATCAACAAGGAAGAGGAGGAAAAACCCACGTGGAGCAAGCCAGAGGCCCAGCATGCGTCTAATGGCCGGGTTTGCCACGGGGATTATATCTCAAACCTGGCCTGGGAACGCCTGAGGCTCCACCAGCTAGAGCTGGTTAATGTGGCTTGGGAAAGAAGAGTATGAGCAGGTTATTAGGAAGGCTTTCAGAGAAGGCAGTAACACTGTAGATGGCAGTAATATACAGAGATGGACATGTTTCTTGATAGAATTTAACCTAGATACAGCCTAGATACCAAGTATACAAAACAATTGGGCACCTGGGTAGCTCACCTGGTGGCATATACAGAGGCTCAGTCCTTGATGCAGCGGCCTGGGTTTGATAACTGTGATGGACATACATGACTGGCTTAATACACTGTTGACTTCTCCTTCAGGGCCTGGGAAACCTGAACGAGGGAAGGGGACAGACGTCCGTATTAAACTGGAACGACCACACGACCATCAGTCCTCTTCGGTGAGTCAACACCACCTTGGACTTTACTAAAATCTAAATTACAAACCAGCTTTTAGGGCTTTTGCCTTTATTAGAGCAGTTGAGGAGAGACAGGAAATGAGGTAGAGAGAAGGAATAACATGCAGCAAAAGGGCCTTGGGCCTGAACCTACATGGGGCGCACGTATCCAGTGAGCTGGAAGTAGCCCCAAAACCAGCTACCTTCAAATCACTGTTGTTGCTCTGTATGATTTTGTTTTATTGATATTTTTTATTGCTTTTTGTGTGCTGTTGCTCATGTTTGGTGCTTGTTCTTTGTTTTTGTTGCTCTTTGTGCGTCTTCGTGTGCAGAACTGTTAACTCTACCCATCTGGTTGTATCCTGGATATCCATCTTCAGGTTAGACTTTCCTCAGTACCCTCTCATTGTCCCATAGTCTGAACCCATGGATTTAAACTATGGACAGATGAACCAGATCTACTGTATATATATCGATGATGCTTGTGTACTGTATATGTACAGGTCAAGTTAATCATAAGACTTTTACTGAGATTACTGAGAAATAAATCAAATCAAGAACTTATAGATGTTTTGGCAAATAACAATTTTTAGTCAATAATATGAATAATGATGTGAGTAACATTTTTACCAGATATCTCTTTTATTCCTAAAGCATTCCCATAAGTCACAATCCCACTGGGAGGGGAGACAAGTGCAGGCGTCTGCCATGACCAATGATGAGGAGGACAAAGATGAGGAAGATGAGGAAGACTAGAAAAGGCAGGTGGAGCCTGGCCAATCTGCTGCAGGGTGCAGCATATCCAGAAACCTGGAGGACAATGGGGAGGAGGACACACAGAGAGGAGCCAGCTTTTGCACAGTGATGTTTCCTTCCACTCTTTTCTTTGCCTGTTCTGTTGCCTACATGTAGTTGTATGTTTTTCTTTCCCACACCTTTTGTTTCAAACGAGCACCTTTTCTATCTACACCTTCCACGGTTTTATTTGTAAAAGTTATCACTGTGGTTTTGTTTGTCTTGTTGAAGCACAGGTTTGCTGGCCATACAGGGTAAAGACAGTGCCATTGAGCTCTTTTAGACATTCTGAGAGGGACTTTCGCTGAAACATAGAGAAGATAATTGCCTGGATGGTTTCACCAAATCAACAAAGGTTTCGGCTCAATAAAGATCTCTAATGTATACATAATATAAAATATTCAACATCAAAGTTGGATATATTCTAACATCTAATGTGATATATAGAATTGAGATCTTTTGCATGCTGTTAACTGTGATTACTTTCTGGGTAAAATAGGAAAAATAGGACTGTATAGCTGCAGCAAAACAATTGTACTCTTTCTTTTTGCAAGATCAGATATCCAACTTGACACCAATGGACACAGTGGAGAAAGCAATGCATCATAGATAACATGGCCTTATAACTTAAACATGCAATTTCTTTGTCCCTCAGATTTATTTTACCTCACTTGTTTAACTTGCGTGTTCTGCAGCTAATAATGGGATTGCACTATGAGATTAACTGTAAAACGTCTATCTGCTTTGTCCGTTTGTTGGCGAAGAGACCAGTCTCTTCATTATGTTCACCTTTTCTTCTCTGTAATATATGTCTTTATTTATTGATTTGGTTCCTGTTGAACTGGCATTTATAGCATACATCTGTTATCCTGCAGCTCTATGGTGACTACATTCAGCATGCTGCCATAGGCTTCTACTGTATGTGTTGCTTTGGAGTCAATTATAATGTTATCATTTGTAAAGCTCGGTCTATTTCAACGGGCCACATATCTTTCAGTGCAATTATAATAAAACAGTGAATATTTATTTGCTTTTAATGTGAGAAAATAATTCTAAATACAACTACTGATTTTGTAAATACCTATTAAGTTGGATGACAGTGTAAAATGTATAGGCCATTGATTTAAAATGGGATTGACCAATACCTTAAAATTACTGCCAAGTTGACAATATATTGTTTTATTTCTTGTACCTTTACTTTAAGTTATTATTTTAAGAGAGTTTTGTAGGAGAGATATTTTAAAAGCTATTCCGACTATACTGTAAAAGGGAAATCTCACAGTACATCCTGCTGATCATTTCAGTTGCCTTATCACAAACTGATGGTGTAAGTACATATAGTGAAGCTAATAGTTAACAGCCAGCAGGATATACAATGAAATGGATGTTTTGTTGTTGTTATTTTTATTGTAAATAAATGCCCTGAGAAGTTTACAGTCTGTTGTACAGTTCACTTTATTGACCTGCATCACGTCACTCACGTCTTACTTTTGTCAGTATTCTGTGTTTATATATTTGTACACAAATACAAAAAACTCTTGTCTACTCTGTCCTGAATACTTTGGGCTTTTCTGTTTTTCATGCTAATGCTATTTTCTATTTTGCATGAAACCGTTTACACTCCACATCCCCTTTTCTTCATCTAGTGTGTCATTCCTCTTCCTTTTGGAGGAACACCACTTGACAAAAAATACATTTTCTATCCGATTTATTTCCTCTGGGCTGCACATTTTTGAAAACATGGCCATTTTGTACATTATGATTAAAGATAACAGACAGCTCCATACAGCTTAGTAGCTACACAGTTACTTGTTGCTCAGACACCACAGTCAGCTTAAAAAGCTGATGGAAAATATAAAAATTGACAAAGCTAATGCATGATAAGTATACAGTAAGTCACAAAAGAGAGCAACACAGATGCAAATGATCCCATTCATGTTTACCTGTCTTTGTATTTATTTGGCTAAAACACAGAGTTGCATTCCCATTTTGCACAGTTCATGTTCTCGCAAGGGTTTTCTCTGAATCATGTTCCTATGCAGTATGTTATTCATCATCACAGAGCTGTCAAACTGAGAAGTTAAGGGTTCATCTGCACCTACCATTGTGACTTAGATTGCTAGTGCCCTCCAGTGGTGTCATTCATATCTCTAGTCTAGACCCACCTACTGTATGTTGCTAAGCACAGGGCCACACAATAGTATACATGATTAAATTCAAGTCACACATTTAATTTGTATTTAATTATGGTAGGTTTATGTATTTTATTTCATAATTGCAGAATACTAGCAATTACAATTAAAACACCCACTCAACTGTTGTGGGCGGGGCTAAATTAAGCTGGCATCAAGGCATCAGGGCAAAAACACAACTCATTTATGTACATTTATTTTTCTTCTTAATAATGTATTATTATTATTATTATTATTATTATTAATGTTGTTGTTGTTGTTGTTGTTGTAATTTTAATTTTAATTATTTAGAGCCAATTTGGTTCTTTCAACTTTCAGGGATTTTAACCTACATTGCTGCTCCAGCGGAACCCTTGTCTGCGATGAGAAACAGGAAGGGCATTAAATTTGTGTTGCCCAAGCCGGAAGTAGGTTTCTAGAGTCACATTGAAGACCAAAACCCCGGTCAACGGAAAATAAGGTAACGTAATACTGTTAGTAAAATATAATATAATTGATCCATGTTTTTTTTATATAGTTGATGGCCGACAGGTTCTCAGCTGTAATCGTTTAGTGATAATGTAGCGACATTCACGTCCAAAGCGGAGCTACATTGCTAGCTAACTAGCTTTAGCAACATCCCGAAGAGGGGCACAACGTTAAAAATAGGTGTAATGTCAATATTGAATCTATTGGAATCGCTCAGTAACATCAGTTTATTTTTAATTGTAATTTTTTTTAATGTGGTCAAGGACGTTAGTTACCGCCGGTCCAACCAGTCAAATTTATTTGTCACGTGAAATCGTACGAGGTTATAAAATGTAACCGCATCAGCTCCTTGAACGTGTGCATTATTTTTCATAGAGTCTGTCTTAGGCAGTGGCATCGTTCGGATCTTATTGACCTGAGTGTAGAAGCAGCGCAGCCTCTCAGTGCTGGCTGGTGTACCCGGAACCTTCTACCCGACCTCAACGGGGTGAACCGGTGTTACGGTTTAACTGGTTTTTAAGTTAACTGGTGATAGAGGCAGATGTGGTGTAGGCGTGCCATGAGAAACTCCGCAGGAATGATCATGTAGGTGGCTGCATCGATGCCTGTTTGAAACACTGCAAACGTCAATAAAGCGTTAAAATGTTCATGCTGTCATTATTATTTGTGTCATAATCGTGTTTAAAGTGTTGGTAATTACGTTCATTTAAACCTTCTGAAGTGTTTGTTGACTCTGCAGCTGGAACACAAATGAAGACCGCTGAAATAAGCAGAACAGCGCTCAGTGCGCCCCGATTAACTTGTGTCACAACAAGTACTATCATCGGTCGTAGGCTCATAGCGATTGATTTACACCTACAAATACCTAATATTTAACATGGGCAACACAACAGCTGTGGTGTAGAAAATAAAACCAAAGTTTCCACACGTAAACATGGTGCACCAATTCAAACTCAATATGCAATGCAAGATCTAGGTCGTGTTATAGGAAATACATTGACTCAATGCTGTGACTTAAGGAAACACAATTTGGTTTCCTTTAGTTTATTTCAATAAATCACAAATACATCACTTACACTTCACCTGTGCACTTAGTGTAAAATCAATTACACTTGTGTTTCATTGGGATGAAATTGTGTACAGATTAATCTTAAGAAATTCTACTGTAATATTGTACTGTCCAAATAGTTTTTCATTACGCTTTATTTTTTGCTTTTAATTAATTCATGTACCAAGTTTGAAGTTATTGTCACATGAACCAAACCATTGAAAATTGTTCAAACTTTCGTAGGAACAGCTGAAGAGAGCCAGCGTACGAGAAAATAGCAGTGTTCTTTCCTTAAGTCACAGCATTGAGTCAATGTATTTGACTTGCATTGCATATTGAGTTTAAATTGGTGCACCATGTTTACGTGTGGAAACTTTGGTTTTATTTTCTACACCACAGCTGTTGTGTTGCCCATGTTAAATATTAGGTATTTGTAGGTGTAAATCAATCGCTATGAGCCTACGACCGATGATAGTACTTGTTGTGACACAAGTTAATCGGGGCGCACTGAGCGCGCTGTTCTGCTTATTTCAGCGGTCTTCATTTGTGTTCCAGCTGCAGAGTCAACAAACACTTCAGAAGGTTTAAATGAACGTAATTACCAACACTTTAAACACGATTATGACACAAATAATAATGACAGCATGAACATTTTAACGATTTATTGACGTTAGCAGTATTTCAAACGATCGATCAATCGATACAGCCACCTACGTTGTGGTCTTCGTTCTTGCAACGGCATCACAAGTTAATTCAATAACAGTAGGCCTACTACAACATTACGTGTATTGATATCTGTTACATTTCAATACAGCCTGTAAGTAAAACATAAGCTACATATGAGGTTTTACACCCAGCTGAATGCAGATGTGGCAACATGTGCATCCGCTCATATTAAGTTGTGATACATAGGCATTCAATATATAGATGTAATTATATTTATGTAGGCTACGATGGGTTATGTTAAGCTACAGACTAATTACAACCACGTTCCTTAATATTCAGTATGCCTACTCATTCATCCAGATACAAATGACACCTCTCGCGTATTGCAACGAATATTGCATATTGCACAGTGGGTCGGAGAGAAACGTATTTTCTATTGCTGTGTATGTCTGGCACATATTGTAGAATTGACTTGAAGTGCAGGAGTTCGATCCAGTGTTGGTTGTAGAAAGTCAATCTTATGAATGTTTGAATAGCTGCAATATTATAGTTAGGAAACAATGCAATTTCAGATATGTACAATCCAATTGTTAATAGTTATTTTAAGTTTAGATATCCATAATTACAAAAACATTCCAGATATAGTGTAATTTTAAATATTCAAAACTTCACTATGCCTTAAATGTTACATATATCATGCTATGAATGATATCTGAAGTTGAGTTTACTGAGTCAGCATATGAAAAAATTCCATTTCGAGAGGTGATAGGGTCAAATACATGAACAAAACATGAAACGTCCCCCGCTAATTACATACATTGACACCTTTTATTATTCCAATAGGCCTATATAATACACCAGTTTTCCTACATTTCAGATACAGTGCTTAACGGTGAAGTGTTATAGTCACAAGTTGATTGGGGTGTCTCCGTGACGTGCAGTAAGAGACACAGTCGCCACACAACGGATGATATTTTGTAACGACAACGGTAAGGAGTGTGCATAAATGTCTGTCGGGGCAGGAATTAATGCTCAGCAAGTCGTTTTTATCTTAAAGTTTCACAAGACACCGACAAATAAATGTGAAATAGAAGGAAAGCGATAATAATGTTTATTTCCTGGTTAGTCGGGAATGGGTCCTGAGAGACCACGCCTACACCACATCTGCCTCTATCACCAGTTAACTTAAAAACCAGTTAAACCGTAACACCGGCTGTTACCCGGGGACTGGTTTGGCCCTAGCCTTAGACCAATGCTAGGTCCAGGGTTCATTATGGATTTGGCCCTAGCCTTAGACCAATGCTAGGTTCAGGGTTCATTATGGATTTGGCCCTAGCCTTAGACCAATGCTAGTTGTATAGTAAAAGACTCTTGTGACAGTTTATTTTGCATTTGTCTTTGATAATTGATTGCTTATAGCCTATTATCAAAATTGTAACGCTAGCCCATCCATTTTCTGTCGATCAATGCATTAATTAATCCATCATGTGTTTGACATCTCTGTGGAAGACCAACACACATTACTTTGCTCATGCCCACAGGACCCGTGCCAGTCAGCTCACTTCTGATGACTTTACTCGGATGATTTATTAACGATGTTTACTTCAAAGGTCGTCCCCCTTCTATTACGTAGAGCAACATGTAAGTATAAACTAATATCTATCCATCCATTTCATTCTTCTCACAATATATTTCCAGTTAAAGTAAAGTTACTCAAGATGACATCATTTATGTTTCCTTAATAACCAGGTGCCCTTCAAGCCCATGGACAGATGTTGAATGGATGTGTACAACCGGTTCTTCCTGCTTTCTGCTCTTCGCTACAACAAAAACTGAGAAGCTACTCAACAGCAGCAGACAACAGATCTTCTCCTCGATGGGTACAGCTCGAGCCCGAACTGGACGAGGCTCTTGTGCCACGTAAATTGTCAGTGAGTCCCTTGGAGAGCTGGCTCTCCCTGCGCTACTTACTTCCTCCCCTGCTGGAGGCCGCTCAGCCGCAGGAGGACGCAGCGCTGCTGGAAGAGAAGCTGCTGCCTCCAGTCTCTGTCCCTGTTTTGGAGGATGAGGAGGGTTCAGCAACACCCCTTAGTTGTAAGAATGTTTTGGAGATCAGGCGGAGGAAGATGAACCGGCATAAATACAGGAAGCTGCTAAAAAGGACTAAATTCTTGAGGAGGAGAGTGATGGAGGGCAGGGGGAAGAAGAAGCAGGTTAGTTTCCTCTTTTTGGAGATTAATTGGGATCCTTTCATACTGACTAGACAGATGTTTTTGGACAAATTGTAATTTTCAGCAAATATCAGTGTGATGTGTGATTTTTAAAATGAACACTAATAGTAGAATGTAACATTAATTGCGTTACTAAACATATGTTATCATATGTATTACACAGCCTTGACTAAACTTGAAAGCTTTTTTAATTGTTGTAAGCTTTGTATGCAATTACAACAGAGTCTTTTGTCCTGTGCAGAAACGATTCGAGGAGGATCTGAAGAGGATTTGGACACGAGCTGGGCTGAAGAAGGCTCCAGAGGGATGGAATGCACCCAAGATTTTCATTAAACAGCATGGAAACAAAAGGGACTGAGAAACTTTGACAGCAATATTTAAGTTTGGGTCACATCCCTCACGCTGGACGGCTCTGCACACGTCACACTTTACACAGTGCAGTTAAAACAATGAGCCGACTCTCTGTGCTTTGCAGCTAAACTGAAGCATGTTTCAGGGAAATGGACTTAGTCAATGTGTGTACAATTATTTTTTAATAAAGTGTACATAATTGTGTGTGTGTGTGTGGGGGGGGTGTCCAAGCTGCAGTCATGAAACCTTATGTAGTTTAGATCAAAATGAAGCCTGTGTTCCAACGGTGGGTGTGGTCAGAGAGTAGAGGGGTAGGGAAGCCCCCCCACCCAAGCCCCACCCTTTACTCTGTACTCTTACATAGTAAATTTTACTACTATTTACTGTTTATAGCACAGAAATAAGAGAATCACAGTTGACTGTGTGGCCATATTTGAGTACAATAAAACCTCTTACAAGGTAAATAACTTCCTTTTGAGTGCTTAAATACAGAATCAAACCTTTCTAAGATCAAAAAGGGGGAAATGAGAAAGGATCTTTTATAATCCTCTCCTTATGTGGAAGTTTTCCAAATACTGGTTTACAATTTTGACAACCATAAAAGTCACTGAGATATGGGCATATATAACCGAGGACAAAACGTGTTTTTCAAAAGATATGTATGTGTAGATAATGTAAACTAACGTATAACATAATCGCAACCCTACTGTAGTTTGGTAATTGTGTAACCTTAGTATTGGTCTATAATAAGACCTGTCAATTTAAGATCTTTTGAATTCTGCTGGTGGCCGGGGTTACCCTTTTATTCTCATTTTGAGGATTGTTCCTATACTGCATTTTACATATACAGTATGCCTAGTACCTATTCCAACATGTTTTCGCCCAGATTGCTTTGACCAAGTGTTGGGTTTCATGTGTCGGAGGTGGAGCGTGTGGAGTCTCCAGACTGCAGGAACACAGCAGCACACAGCTGAGCCGTGCTCCGCCACCCTCTGTCACCCTTCATACTTCTCGTCTTGTGTCAGTTTGTGCTCACACCACCTCTCCCAGGCTTTTATATCCGCTGCCAGCCGTGCGAAAAAGATGAACCTCGTCATGACTCTCCTTTGGAGTAAGTTATTTTCCTTTCTTGCTTTTAAAAGAGAAAAAAATAAATAAATAGAGGAAACTTCCTTTGTTCCATAATTGGATCCAGGTTTAAAGTGCCTAGGCACGGGAACAAAAGCCGAAAGCCATTCAGCTGGAGTAAATATCTCCTCAATATCCTTACCTCCTAATGTCTTTGCAATTTAGCCTAAGTCATAACATAAAGTTTTTAACTGGTAGCTGCGGTTTTATCTTTAAAATAACTTTTTGTGTTTGTATGACCTAGTTTGTATTTGTTTAGCCAATTTATTGTTAACACAACAATACTTTTTGAAACCCAGATCTTGTTAATTTACTGTGTTGTTTATGTATTTATTTATGTACGTAACTAAGGCCATTTATTTATTGATGATCAATCCACATATTGTATCTATCTATCTATCTATCTATCTATCTATCTATCTATCTACAGGCAGTACCTACCTGTCTTAAACTATATTCCTGTGTAGCCTACGTGGTGTTACTACAGATGCAAGATGCTTTTATTTTTGAAATATTCGGAGTTCTGAAAATAAAGTGCATGGAGCTTCATGGACCTGAAAGTGGAACGGAGCATTGCATATAGGCTACAGTATATCCCATAATGCTGCATAGCTTTGCCTAGCCTCGGCCTCCTGATAGTGTGTGTATGTATGTGGGATTTTCTGTGGCTTCAGCCCAATGTGTTTCTAGTTAACAACGGTCTGAGCGGAGGAGTCAGCACAATCCGACAACCTGTCATTAAATGTGTCAGTAATGAGTGTTTCACCTCCAAGTGGGCTGCTCTGGGCGCAGCTCGTATTGGAGGCGGAGGGGTTACCAGTCCAACCTTGTTTATGGTGACTTTTGTCTGAATTACCTGCCACCAACAGCAGGGCATGGACAAGATTAGAATGAGTAGTTTTATGAGTTTATACACGTAGGCCTACTCATTCAAGGCAGAAAATGCCGCTGTCACAGCAAGGTAACATGTATGAATTCTGCAGCCTACAGCCCCATAGGCCAACTCTTGGCTTTGCTCAGCAGGAAGAAAAAAAAGTTGCCCACAGATGATTCTCCCAATATATTTTTATTAAGTTTCCTTGACTGCTCAGACATTTGGGCAAGATCAGACAAAACGTTACAAACAAGCAGTGGTAGTAAGTACACTTTAAGTACTTAAGTATTTCAATTTTCTTCTATTTTCATGCCACTGCATTTATTTGATAACTTTAGATACATTGCTGCTTCAAATGAATAATAACAAATACAATCAGTGAAGAAATATTGATGTTATATGGATAAAGATAAGACTTACCCTGCAGTATATAGGCTAGTTAAAAAAATAGTCCCACCTTTACAAACTGCCACATTAAAGTGATGTACACATTAATGCATCAATAATTTTAAAAATCCATAATCTAATATACATTATTCTGAAATAAACTATTCTGCATGAGTACTTTTGCCTTTTGTACTTTAAGTATATAACTTTCTACACTATATTTTATATTTTTACTTTTATACTTGTATACTTTTACTCAGTATACGGTATAAATACATCAAATACATATACTGTACATCTATAGAAAGCAATACACATAAAGTACTTATTCAACAAGTCTCTAACTCACAAGGAAATTGTATATACATATGTATGATGCTAACACGATGAATAAATTCTTGCAATTGTACTAGTTTGCTTATATGCAAATTAATATAAGTAAAATACTAGAAACTCTAATGTACACCTTAGTGAATATACACAGGAGAATCAACAGGTTCTCTGGCTGTCTGAATGTATCTGTGTGTGTTTAGCTGAGTCTACAACTTTATTTAATTTATTCTCAACTTGTGACCTGGCTGTGAGTGAACGTCCCACCCAACCACAACGGCCATGAATCACCAAAATGATGCTGAGTAAACGCATGCTTTAGGTTGGAGTCTAAACCTTTTTTGTTTTAACTTAAGGATGACATGGTAAGTGATTGACCATGTGTGTGATTCCTAGGGTTACACATGACAACAGTGATTTGGCAGATCATTTGGTAAATGCCCGTTATTATAGCTTCTTACTCAACAGCACATTGTTAAGTCTTTAGTGTTAAACCAGCCTTGTGTTTCATCAGTCTGTGTGTCTGGAAGAGAGAAAATTACAGGGGTTGGGAGGGACACTTTGTTTTACTTTCTGCAGGGAATTTTATAGCCTTCATTAGAAAACCCAAGTTTTCCAGAACAGGGTCTCCTCTCCGGTGCCAGTGTGTGTGCTGGAATAATTTAGCTCAGCTTTGAGTATTATTATACTATACTGGTGCATACTTACAAAATTACTGCATAAAAGCGCAGTAGCAGGCAGCGCTCCGGTGACGTGTTGTTTGGATGTGGTGAAATGAACTCTCTGTTTAAGTGTCTGTTGTCTGTGCTCACATATACAGTGTGTCAACCATGCTGAACCATGGTAATAATACCTGGACGGAGAAGGCCAATTCTGGTCTTGCAACCTCTATCAAACAGATTTTGTGCAGCTTGCCTTTGGAGTGGAGGAAGTATTCAGAGACTTTTTAAATTGTGTAAAGCAATACTAAAATCTAAAAGTACTCCATTACAAGTCCTGCATTGAAAATGTCACTTAAGTAAAAGTCTAAAAATGTAGGCTACTGATATTATCAAAAGTAAAAGTACTCATAATTCAGAAAAAATAGGCGGCGTGGGTGCTGTACTTTTATATCATTATATTAATATTACTGAGGCATTCTCATGTAAGCATGTATTTTACAGTTGTCGTTGATCTAAGTGGAGCTAATTTAACTACTTTATATACTATTGTGTAGATAAATCTATAACAATGTGGCGCATTTTAAAATTCTATTTTATGAACATAGCCTATGTTTTGTGGGTAAATCTTAATCTCTAAAATAACTTTCTGTTGAACAAGTGTACTAAAATAAAAAGTAAAATATTACTCTCAGATTTGTAGAGAAGTAGCAGAAGTGGCATAAAATGAAAATACTCAAGTAAAGTACAAGCACTTCAAATTGTGTAAATGTACTTTACATTACATTATTTTCCACCACTTATATTTTTCAGCATATATAGTTATATAGTGTACATATTGCAGTTGCCATTGCTTGCTAACTTGATATGAAGTTTCATAGCAAAAGCTTCAATAACTTCCAGATTTCCAACTTCTCAAGACTCGCCTTGACTAAAAATCTATTGATGGACTACAAACTGTACAGAACTCAGCTGCCAGCCTTTTAACCAGAACCAACAGCCGTGATTGAATGCATCACACCAGTGGTTCCCAGTGTGTTATGGAAATGATTTTATGAACGTATTGAGTACTTTTAAGGTTCTTCATGGCCCTGAGTTCTTGCAGTATTTTTACTTCTTTGCAGTGCACAAGCCTGCGTGTAGTTTGAGATCCTCGGGCAGAGGCCAGGCATAAAGCTACAGCGGACCGAGTTTACAGTCAGGGCCTCAAGTGCTCTGGAACGACCTGCCCAAGAAAACCATGTTGTCAGCTGAGTCTGCAACATCTTATAAATCTCTTCCTAAAACAAAGCTCTTATCCTGACTTTACTGTTTAAGTTATTGTCTTATTTTAGGCAACGTAAATTGTCCTTTTAATTTGTTTTAGTTAACGTTACTGTAATTCCCCCCTGCTTTGTTAAGCAATTTTGTAACGCATGTTTTGGAAGTGCTTATAATAATGGTATTTTAAAATCTGTATTATCAGTGAATTGATGTAAAAATAGTCTTCTCTCTTTATTTATTTATTTTTTAATGTGCTGAGTTTATTCACACATAACGGCGCACTTAAGGCTCTGCACATCTAGCCAGTATGATTCACACTGCCCATTACCAGGATAGTAAAAATAGACAGGTGTTTGGTTTTGACACCACGCAGTTTGACTGAAGTACACGCTGAATAGCAGCCCGGTTCTTCATCCCCTCAGGATCATGGCCTTGCAACAAGCCAGCAGCGGCCAGGATGAATAGAGGCTCTGTACTGTATGCTTTGGCTGCATGTGTGTCTCTGCTGGCCCTTCAGTAAACAGAGCACAGTGAGAAAGCACAACAGCAAAATATATATTTTTTAATATTGACCTTTGTTAAAAAAAACAAAAAAAGATTCTGCTGTTGTATTCCTGTGTGGAACTAAAGTCTTGCCTTTTACTGTGTCTTTTTCATCAGTATTTCTGTTTTTTTAAACAGTCCTTTCATTGAACCAACATCTGTTCCAACACTGAAATCTTTCACACGCCGGGTCAGGTCACTAAACTCTCAAGCCACCGAAACATTTTGCAATGTCTTACAAATATTTCTCAAGACTGCATTAGTGAACTGTCTGAATACCTCAGCAAGTATGAACAAAGTGCTTCGGTAGAATGCAACTCTAATCACTCGTCTTTTGGTTTGTTTCAGTTGTTGCTGTGTTTTTCCTGCCAGGAGGTAAGACATTTTTGTTTCTCCGTGCACTACCTTAAATAATAGTATAGCTCATGTATGATGCCATTGCTGCATTGAGTTTCTGAACCCATGTGTTCATTATTTTGTGACAGCATGGGGTCAGAGCGGCGGCAGCACACTTGGTGTGGTGGTGGAGGCCAAGAACATTACGCTCCCTGCAGGGTCTAAGGCCGTTCTGCCCTGCCACAGCCCCCGCATGGTGTGGACACAGGACAGACTGAAGGACCGTCAGAGGGTGGTACACTGGGACTTGGTGCGCAGCAGCCCAGAGTACTCTGTGGAGCGAGTCCTGGACATGTCCCCCGGAGCCCGTCAGAGGGTCTACAATGGCTTCAACAAGGGACGCATTTCCATCCCAGACTCTGCTTTCAATGATGGCAACTTCTCACTCATCATCAACAGTGAGTCTTCCCCACATTTTCCAGTAGCATCATGACCTTTGCAGTCTTCCATTTAGAATTTTATTTTAAGGTTGCTTGGATGCTTACTTTTCAGATGTGGTCTCGACTGACAAAGGAGTTTATACTTGTAATCTGCACCATCACTACTGCAATATTCACCACTCCATTAAAATCCAACTCAATGTCACTAAGTCAGGTGAGGTGTCCTAATCACACAGCCTCAATGCTATTCCATGAGTCATAAGGAATGAACTGATAGTAATGTATTTCACACTCATATTTTTTTCCAGTTCGAAAAGAGAAACGTTACTGGGATGGAGAGAAGACTGTGTTTGTTGTCTTGTTGGGCAAGTCAGTGGCATTGCCTTGTGTGAACCGGCGCTCCCTGTGGAGAGAGGGCCTTCAGGAGGACCAGCAGCAGGTGGCTCACTGGGACTTCCAGCCCCCTGGAGTGCGTCCTGATAGGGCTGACCGTCTGGTGGATCTCTACGCTTCCGGAGAGCGCCGGGATTATGGACCACGCTTTGCACAGAGCAAGATGAGCGTGGAGGAGGATGCTTTCACATTAGGTGACTTCTCACTCTCCATTGCTAGCTTGAGGCCTGCTGATAAAGGCCTGTACTCCTGCCACCTACATCACCACTACTGTGGTCTGTATGAGAGACGCATCTTCAGGCTCACTGTGGGACCTACACTTCCATCTGCCTCCACTACAGCACCAAGAATTTTGAAGAATGATGTGCCAGAGCCAAGTAAGTTAATTAAAAACAACAGAAGACACGTCACTTGAACTTTGTTTTTTCCAGACGCTAGTAATGGTTAGTGTTTTTCCCCATTTGGTTTCTCGGCTGAATTGTGCATAGGGTGACAGCAGGAGCTGTCCTGGGCTTTTTGTTATAATAATAGGCATAGTTGGTCAGTTAAATCAGTTCCTCTTCTTCTCTGCCAACTCTCTCCTCAGACCTCTCTCTGTTTTTGAGTTTGAGCTGAAAAGGGAGGAGGTAGAAGGAATGTAGAAGCTAGTTGAGTAAGAAAGAAAGAAGGATGGGCAAAAAGAAATCTGTCTCTTAGTTGTTGAATGTGAATTCAGCAAAGTGGAGTTTTTTGGAGTCAACTACTTTCAGTTATAGCTTGAGAAGCTGGCTACAGTAAACAGCTTGAAATTGGCTGCAACGGATGTGGTCTGGTTTTCCTTGCTGACTTGTTTTTTTCATTTTTACAGTTTTTTTCATTTACAGCTGGAGGCATTTTAACTGCAACAGCAGAGGAGGAGGCTCAAACAGCCAGTCATTTTGGAGGGTCTTGTGTTTTTTCCTCCATTTGACCCAATTTTACAAAAGTCCCAACCACGTCTAGACTGCATCTCGAGTTTTGTCTATTCTTTCACCCTGCCCTGTTAATCTGCTGATGTGTATCAGCCTCTGGTAGAAGTGTGTTTATCAGCGCATACAGGAAGTCTCATACATCTGTTCAACATCTGGGCCAGCTGTGACATAAAAGAACAAAGTAAAGGGAGGGAATGCAGGTATGTGTAAACTAAATCCTCCTCCCCTGTAAAGAAATGACAGCCCATGCATTAGCTCCATATGCATGTTGAAGAAATGCCAATGCTGCCCGGTCCTTTGAGTAAACCTCATCTAGGAATTCACTTCTGTTATATTAAAAGTAAGTTGTTTGTGCTCAAGCAGGCGCCAGGCCACCAGCAATCATCTAAAAATTACAAATGCCATGGCAGCTTTTTCACTTTAGTGCTGTAATTATTTGTGGCACATAGAACATTATTTCTTTGAAGCAGGCGTTATGTGAGCTGTCAGCATTTCAACGGGAATCTCTATCTTTGCGAATAAAGATGCTTTCCTTCAGTTCATTGACTTGCAAATGATGCATATCCCACAGGAACAAAAACACAGGATAACCTCAGTGCATCATATGTGAAACAGCCGTTTACACCGCCACACTTGTCAGATCTGTCAAGAAAATGGAAATTGTCTACAACTTGGTTGTGGCTGAGGCTCTGCTTGTGATAGTTGAGCTCTAGAGACAGTGTCATTGGACATTACTTTGCAGTTTTATGCATATTAGGTACATTAAAGAATGACAGGTGATAATTGCCAACCAAGCTCCCTCCTACATACAAGGTGGATGGTTCAGTCAGAATAAGCTTCTTTTTTTATCATTGGCTGGTTTTGAAGGCACGATCAGAGATGGTATGTAGCATGTTTTCCTCATTAGTCCCTCACTGGTGCCTAGTTTTACTCGTGCCCAACTTAGCTGTTTTATTGAGAGACCATAAAGCAATGCAATACTTAAGATAAATATTCAAGAGGACAATATTTTATGTCTTCCATAATCACATTTTTATTATGCTGTGATCTGGCTTCTGAAATCAGGGTGCATTTGAAATTAAATAGAAATTATACTATACTTAAACCCTTCAACCACGGCTCTGCAAACATGCATAAAAAGGGTTTCTGCAAAAGTATCTGTGGTATAATAGACTGTACTGTAGTAGTTGTAATGGTCTTGCATCTCCAAGCCCAGTATGTATTTTCTGTGCTTGTCGTTTTGAATAATTATCATCAACTATCTCCAAAACAGTCAAAGTCACTGTGAGATTGGGAGCTGCCTGCAGTGATATGTGTCGGACATGTATTTAGACTGTAGAGTTCACTGATGAAGGTGTCACAGATTTATTTTCCATGCTTGCAAAAACTAGACTTCTGTGTTTGTGAGAAGATCTGAAAAGGGCTTGAATGGAAAACTAATACAGACATGCAGACCACATAACAGAATCTGTTTCTCTTTCCTCACACTTCTCCTCCTCTTTTCTGGTCAGCCTGTGTTATTTTTTTTTTTTTGAGAAGAGAAAAGAAACAGCTGCATGACATCAGGTCTGGAAGTCATTACCAGCGAACAGACATTTAACTCCTGCTCTGCCTCAGTGGCTTTTAGAAACAAAATGAAAACGAAGAATCCTCGGGGGGAATACAAATTTGACTTTATGTAGAAATGCATTTCAATTTGATCTGTGTTTATTACCATTACATTGATCCAATGTAACAATCTAATATATCACAGTTTGAATATGGCAGTCAATCCTCTACAATACATCCCATTCTTATATGGGGAATAGTTACTACATCTCTTAAAAGTTCTGTGAATTTATAATAATTGAGTAGTTTATTATATGAAACGTTTGACTTTATCCATGTTCTGCCTTTAGGGACTGAAGTAGGGGAGGGTCCACGTGTGGTGAATGTCATCCTCCCTGAGCAGCGAGGTTATTTTGTGCAGCATTTGGGCTACTTCCTGGCAACGTTCTTACTGCTGGCGTTCATCGTTGTCGTTGTCGTTGTGCTTACTCGGCGACGCAAGAATAGAGGTATTGTGTGTGTGTGTGTGTTTAACTTTTAAACTCTCCCTTTGTTTTTGGCATGTATCGGATAACAAATGCTCATTCTGTATTTATTATAAATAGGGCTGGGTTAAAATAAGCAAATTCAAATCGATCTTTGTTCTTTTAGTTTATAGGAGATCGATTAATAAAATCCAGAATTTGTTTTTATTTTCAGCATACATTCCCTGAGAATCTCTTTTATATCCAAGCAAAATGTGAAGTTTCCCTAACCTAATTGATATTTTCAGAATCGATCTGGGAAATCGTTGGTGATACCCAGCCCTAATTAAAAGCATCTTCATAGAGAGCACATTTTATGGATACAGCATGTTTAAGATTGTGTGTTAAATCTTTTTTTATTCAGGTCTGGAGTATGACCTGCGTCGATCTGATCGGTAAGGTACAATAAATGAGGTCCCAATTTTCTCTTAAATGAATCCAATTGTAAGCAGAGCGAATGCTTGTTTCCATGCAGGGGGAATGTGATCAGTGGTGGTGAAATGTCATTAGACTGCACAGAGCTGAGGCCCTGTAACCAAGACCGTCTGAATTCAGGTAAGCCCCCATCCACACACATGCAGTAAACACACATTTTCTACTCTAACAAAATATTCTTATAACCTATGTCCACTTAAAATTTACAGACCCCAAAAACAACCTACTGAAAGAGAGAGATATGACCAAAGACTGCAATAGGGGTGAGCAGACATTGTGCAGAGTTGCATTTCAGTAAATGAACATCCAACAGTAACACCCTTCCAGCCACAGATAGGAAACATTATATTTGAATTGATATGATGTTGGTTTCCCACTCTAATTTCAGACTTTGATGGGAAGCTGTGGAAGTGAGTGATATTTCTGCTTCTGATGCCGCTGGCAGGTCCAGGGCAAACCCCGGAACTATAAAGGACCGTAGAGAGAAGGGAACAAAAGAGGAAACCCAGGAGAGGATGGGAGGAATGCTCCCTCTGCTGTAACTCTAACACACTAAGCTTTTTTGCTTAAAAAAAAGTTTTTACATGTCACTTTTTATATAACTTGCATTTTCACCAGCTGTTGTAACAATATGGTTAAACATATATTTGATCCTTACTCTTTGCATTCATTAGTTGGTTTATGTTGAATACTTTTGTTTTATCATCCTTTAAAAGAAAAAGAAATTACAAAAATGCATGTTCATTTAAGTATGTTTTATGTGTACTTTGCATGCTTAAGAGCTGCAAGCTCTTACAGCTTTTCCAATCCTAAGATTTAATAATTCTCTTTTTTTTGCACAAATTTACCATACTGTAATTTGTAAAGGTGTTTCATCATGTTTCAAAGGTAAAGTTACTGTAGGTAGACAGTTTCAGACAGTGTTTGGAAAAAAAGTGCCACACATATATATATAATAAGACATTTTATACAGACTATGTTACTTTCTTTGTTTCCTTTTTATTATTTTAATTTCATTTACAAAACTCCACCGTGGAGACAGTGGTTTAATTTAATTTAGAAATTCAGACTGTCAGACTTAAATTCTTCTCCAAATAATAATTTTCCCCAAATGGATATATTTGTTCATTGATAACTTATCAAGTGAAAAATGGTGACATTGTAGGACCATGTACTAAAGGCTCAGTCTACAGAAACTCAGGTAAAAAAAAAAAAATCATAACCATTTATTTTGTTTTTAATGGGCTGTGCAGGACTTGTTTGCATCAAGCATGTATAAAGTATCCTGGTTTGTAAAACACTGAATTTTCCTTATTAATCTGCTGGTCAATGCTACAGGTACAAATCTGTTATAAAACATGCGTCTCTATGAGGTTTACTGCAGGAAAAAGAGTGCCTACTATCTCATTAATGCTAAATCACAAACTGTAATCATTCATTTAACCCATTTTGCTCTTTGAGGGAGCTTGGTCATTCATGAACCTTCTCCAGCTTGTTCGGTGTTGGGCGGTCTTCTCTGCTTCCTACCATGATGATTTTATTTCATTGAGTTCTGCATCCAGAGACCTTTTCCAGAAAATTGTAATCATAACCTCTTTTTTTACTTTTCTCCTCTTGCACACACTCTGTTGGTCTCTTTTAAGAAAAGATGTCTTCTATTAAAGATTCCCAGTAGTGGCCACAGACTCATCCCTGTTTGTGCTGCCTGTTATCCTGCCTGATCCACAGACATTAACCCACATATTTGGTATTTTGATGAATGGGAAACTGAAACATGAACATATAATTTATCAGTAGCCTATGATTGTCAGTATGAGAGAAGGACTATTTGAGGTAAGTAATTTGGCTTTTATTATTATTATTTGTATGTAATTGTAGATGCATTAACATTGTGTTCTTTGTGTAATAAGTGTGTGGTTCATGTGCCATTGTAACCAGTTGTGCAGTACAACACTTAACCACCTATATCCACTCATGGGATGATAATAAATGCAGTATGTCTACTTATTATTACAGTAATTTGTAATTACTGTTATGGACATCTAATATTTAATTAACTTAAGGAAATGTAATTAGCCTACACAATCATTAGAGCAAGTTCTGCATTTATGCTTATTGCATAGTTTCTATTCCTTTGGTTATCATCACTACTCATATATTTGTATATATATATATATATATATACACACAGTACAGTATGAGAGAGATATTTTATTATATTGAATTGAATTGAATGAATTAGTTAAATTGACAGTGTCACACAGTAGCATACTATCCCACTGTTATATAATAATTAAAAAGGAAAAGAGTGATGCCAGGCCGCCTTCTCTTTGTTCCATATAATGCCTGTACAGTACAGCGCAGCCTACAGTATGAGTGTGTTGTGTAACGGCCTGCGCACAGCCCAGACACACCACTAGATGACAGCACTGTCTTAACAATTAGCCTGTAAAAAAAAATAAAAAAATAGCAATATTCCCAACTCCATATCGCAAGGATGTGGACTGTCCCTTCCTGTTTTAGTGCCGAGAGAGCCACCGTAGCGACTCACACCGGAGCAGGAATACAGGCTCTCACAACGCGATTATGTCTGGATTTTCTCTGGGTTCGTCCAACACACGGAGCTCTATTTCCCATCGTGTTGTGTCCAGGTTTATGTATTAGGGACTGCTGTTATGTTATTCTACGGGTAGCTGGTTAACATAGCAGGCCTGTTTATTGCGCTGCCAACCCTTGTTCCTTTCATGTGTCAATGATTGTCCTTCCCTCACTCTCATGGCGGAGACTAAAATAATATATCACATAGACGAGGAAGAGACTCCTTATCTGGTCAAACTGTCCGTCTCTCCAGAGAAAGTCACCTTAGCGGATTTTAAAAATGTCCTCAACAACCGACCGGTCAATAGCTACAAATTCTTTTTCAAATCGATGGACCAGGATTTTGGGTAAGTGGCCACCATGATTAGTATTCGCCTGTTCGTCTGGCTCACTTATTTATTAGTGCAGTGTGTGTGTGTGTGTGTGTGTGTGTGTGTGTGTGTGTGTGTGTTTGCTTGTGTATCCTATGTAAAGCGCTTATTACAGGCCGTGATAGGCAACATCAGACGGCGCTGGCTGCAACATTGTTCCATGTGTGCCAACTACAGCGCCCTGTCTGTTTCCACGCTCCTGGCACCTGCTCGTTGTTACTGCCCTGTGCGCAGTGGAGGAGACACATGAGTGTTTAAAGTGATACCAGATCTGTCCAGAGCCCTAATGACGCAGCCCTGCATGCATTACACAGAACCAGACCCCTGCTCCCCTTATTAATATCAATATATTAACCCACATTAGTGCCATTGTATGAACCATGTGCAATGTTGACAACGCGTCCACATGTTTTTTTGTTGTTTTCATGTTGTCTTGTTTTGGATTCACTGTATCTGTTTATTGTAGCATGTCATTTTCAGCATGTGTTTTATTCATCCACTTATAATAGCCCATGACGTATTTTTTTTTTTTTTTTGTTTTTACAAAAACACACAATTGACTGCAGGTGAATCCCAAGGGAATATAGCAACCCCACGCCAGTGGCTGTGACTACTCGATATGCAATCATGGAGCCACCTTTTGCATGTATTTGCCCCAGAGAGGGAGATCTGTCGAACAATACTACATCCTCATAACCTTTTTTATTTCTAAAGAATATTCTGTGTTATTAAAGTAATACCGGATGACAGATTGGAAATGTTTGTTTTCCTGAGAAATACATTTAGGTTAGATAATACACAGTGAAGGGCAATCACCATCACATCCCTCTATTTGGTGATAATATATAGTATGGTCATTTACTTGTCAGGAGAGATACATTAATGGTTAAACTTACAGTCATATTTAACCTGATTATGTTGTAGCATAATGCATTACATGTCGTGTGAAAAAGTTTTTTTTTTTTACAAATGATTGAAGCCTAATGGAATAATTTAGTAGTATTTGTATTTACTGTAAGTCATTTTCTTATTTTTCGCAGTGAATTCTGCCCCAGAAAGTCACGGATACTACTTCTTCTAGCGACTGGATGCTGGAATATTTCTTCCTTTTTTCTCTTTTTTTGTTTTCTCTCTGTTCCTCTCTTTGTAACCCCATCCTGATTTTCAGGAGTTCCAGCAGGTCTACAAAGCTCTTTTTTTAAGCTCTCTCTTGGTCAGCGAGATCTATTTCCTTTAGGCCTCTGCTGAGGATAACATATTTGTGTCAGTGCCTATTTCTCATTCCAGCCTAAACTGTCATACATGGGCCCACACACATTAATATCTAGCACAGTAATGGCAAACATGGTTGGAGGAAATGCAGACGCAGGCAGTGCCTATAGTGCCTAACGTCATACATTTCCACTGCAGCCTGACCTTGTGAGGGAAACTGGCTCTTCCTGGTGGCAGGCTAGGCTTGGTGCGGTGCTTTGTCCCCAGCCCCGGCTTCCTGCCTCTGTTGCACTGCAGGCCCGGCTGCTCACTGAGCCTCAGGTGATCGACAAGAAGATTATGAAAACAAACAAAGCATGTTTGCTTTCTCCACATGGAGACGTGGCTCCGTGTTGCTGAACACACCGCTAAAGTAGGCCGAATGCTCCTGCATGTGCATCAGCAACGCATGTCAAATTATGCAATGAATTGGACATTGTCAAATGAATGTGTTTTCCACCATACTCAGTTTTATAAAGGCGTCTCCATCAGCATTCCAGCCTTTGAGTTAAGGTTGAACATGCAGGCTCTGTGTGAGTGCCGTATGGTACTGGCACAGTATGGAAGCAAACCTAGTCAAAGGCACAGAGGATAGCAGCGCTTTGTGGTAGCCTTTCTGGCTGTACTGCATACACACGGACAGTATGGCTGCTGGAGAATTAGCTAGGGAGGAATAAGACTGCTGAGCAGAGAGGAAAACATCAAATCCCTTGCAGTTATAGACAGTGTTTGAAATGTAAATTAGCAGTCAGTGCAAGGTCCTCTGTAGTAGACCCCCTGCTGTGCAGAAAAAAACAGACATTTTCTTATGGGATTGCTGAACTACTTTTGTGCTGGCAATATCAGCTCTCTAAGTAATGGCCACACAAATTTGATAAACGGTTTGTCCCCGAAAAGCCTCAGCTTACTGCGGTGAACATGTCATTTCAGTTCTCTTTGGAATCGTATGGAATATACATGTAACCATGGGCTGTGGCATTTCTGTCCACACAACAGAGCGTAGGGAAATTAAACAATGAACGTTTCTTTGTGCAGATTTCATACCTCGGTTGGTTTCCCCCCAGTAATATTCATTCATTCATCCATATTCATAAGACAGGAAGCTAATGGAGGACATGTTTTCAAGCAACCCACTTGGCTTTTTTCAGAGACTTCAAGGGGATGGTATGGTGTTTTGTCATTGCCACTGGTGGTGAGTGGGTTTGAGACCTCACTATAATGCAAGTCACAGAGGCACGCTGGAGCTGAGGAAGCAGCCAAGCTGAAGCTCTGAAAGAAACAGTCTTGTCTATGTCTTAGAAAATAGGGGGCCGGGGCGCCTGGATACCTCAGTTGGTAGAGCGGGCGCCCAGATATAGAGGTTTACTCCTCGACGCAGCGGGCCTGGGTTGGACTCCAACCTGCAGCCCTTTGCTGCATGTCATCCCCCCCTCTCTGTCCCCTTTCATGTTTTCAGCTGTCCTGTAAAATAAAAGGCCCCAAAAATAATCTAAATTAAATGAATAAATAAATAAAAAACGGGGTTGGTAGGGGAATCTTTGTTCTGCTGAGGTAGGGGTGCTAATCCCCTGTAGTTAGAGGACAAACATCTGCAGTTTTCTGAACATATGCACCCCTGCCTCACCTCGCCTGTTTGAGGATGGTGACAGATTTCAAAGGTTATACTGCATTTGTGTGTCATAGCATTAACAACAATACTTTTACTGTAATGGTGATTATACAATATTTTTCAGATAGTGACATTATCAATGTAGGGCTGCAAAATAAATTGTTTTTTTTAACGTTAACGCAATATCAACTTGCACAATAAACACATTGAGAAAGGCTGCTAGACACTAAGAGATTTTTTTGAGATAGTTAAAAGGAGAGTATCTGTAGAAAACTGCACTTTAAAATGTCACTATTATTCCTTTTTAACACTGTCTTTTGTGTTCAGTTAATGTTCAGTATGTTGAATAGAAGAATGTTGGAAATAATTTCCTTCAACAACAAGCAAGTTTTAGTTTTTTAGCAGAATACCGAAAGCAGCTACCCTGGAAATTCAGAGTTCTTGCGAGAGAACAATTTGAATTTGCACAGTGAGTTACTCTAACATCAAGTAATGCTACTCATTAACTATGCCCTTGTGGCCGAGCTGCACCAATCACATCGGTGTATCTGATATAGGCGGGGCCAGAGGCGAGCTAAACAGATGACAACAGTTTAATCTACCAGTTAGCTCCGCTGGTAGCTAAGCGTATGGGGCTCTTGATACGTCAACCCATGTGTTGTTTTGATTGGTCGTGGTGTTATCCAATTGTGTGCAGGGAGATTTTCAAATGTACGTTTGGTAACTTTCATTACTCGATGCCAGACCCTTAATCTTTTGGATTTGGGTCTGGATTTACAGGCTAGAAAGCAGCAGAAATGAGCACACTTTAATATGTGTTTATTTTTTTACATGTAATACTGTTATCGCAATATTCAACAACATTATCGCATGTCGCTTATCTCCTCATATCATGCAGCCGTACATCAATGGAAAATGGAAAACCCAAAACATCTGAACTTTGTTTTTGTGATGCTGTGAAAATCACACAGTTACAGTACTTACTATGACATCAACAGTATGTATGCTAATATTAACAGCTTTCTGGGTGGTTAAAGTTGAATTTCGCTTTTTACTGAGTCAGCATCCGTGTCAAATTGAAGTCAAATATTTTGCTTCCCTGTTTATAGTATCATTAGCATCAGCCCATCAAAGTCCTTGGGCTGCTGGCCGGTGTTGGCAGGCTTCTCCTGCCCCTGATTTCTGCTTTAAGCTGTAGCAACCCAGCCCTCCTCTTTCTATCAATGCATAAACAAACACGTCTAATCTTCCCCAGCTACACAGATATCCACAGCAGTGGAATATTCAGTGATCACCAGAATTAATCTTTTGTCATTATCCTGTGAAATCTGCTAAGTCCTAGTTAAGCTGTCACAAATCTAAGAAGTCAGATCTGTGACAGCAGCCTACACCTGTCATATGCCTCTCTAAACAGGGGTTATTGTTTGTTTGTGTGTGCGTGCATGCATGCATGTGTGTGTGTGTGTGTGTCTGTGTGTGCTTTTTAAGTGTTCAGGGTGGAACTAACACTGCCCCTGATATCAGATGGAAACTGAAAAGAATGCAGGCCATGGGTATTTTACCGCATGATAAAGACGTCATCTGTTATGATTGCAATCATTTCTTGGTTCATCTGGTTCCAGTTTTTACAAAAGACAGAGATATGTTTAAGAGATTTATTTTTTGCATGCCAGTTCTTTCAGTAAAATGTAAAAATTTTAAAATGCAGTAACATTGGTGACCTGTGTGTGCGCAAGTGGAAAAGGCAACCTTATCCAAGTCAAACATTAAAAAGAAGAAGCGTTGATATTTCCTTTACACGGGCCACTCCCACATCCTCACAAGTCACCTTACAGCTGGTTATGCAGCTCGAGAGAGAGGATGCAAACACTTCCTACCTAACAAGCAGCTGGCAGAGTCAGCCCACCCCTCCCTCCCTTTTCCTCCCTGAGGTAGAACAGGCCACAGCGGCTGACTCTGCGGCCGTCAGTTCCAGCCACAAGGCTACGTTATCTCCGTCCACCATTCCCAGCAATACAGCTCCCACAGCGCGCACAATAACACAACCTGGCTTGACTAATCATTTCAGTAGCCAGGGAAGTTCTGGCAAACAAGAAGTGGAAAAAAACACCCCACTGCATCAAACCTTAGGCTTTCCTGCTGCTCTCAAGTTGTGCCTCACCCTTTTCATGTACCTTGTTCAAAGCCAAGACACTAATGTGAGATCTCCACAGATGCTCAGAAATGCTTGGTCGTACCATTTCTGGAAAAAAAGCCTTTTCAAAAAATAAAAACAATGTGCACAAAGACATATTGGGGGTTATGCGTGTGTATGTGCGTGCGTGTAAGGTGTTTACGAGCTCATCTCCTGTACCTATTGACCAGCTCCAGGTTTGATCTACGTGACACAACCTAGCAGGTGTGGTAACTGGTTGCTGCTGTGTCCCAGCAGGTCAGGGAACGGAATTTACAACCAACTTACCAACACACTGAGGGAGGATCACACACTAGATCACTCTATTAATACACACTCCTGTGCCTTGACACCCTGTTGTCGCCGCTCTGAGGATTTTCCTACCCACACACACATATAAGACATTTGTCTGTCTGTCTGTATTTCAGTCTGTCTGTCCTCTATCTATCTACAGTATCTATCTATCTATCTATCTATCTATCTATCTATCTATCTATCTATCTATCTATCTATCTATCTATCTATCTATCTATCTATCTATCTATCTACTGTATCTATCTATCTATCTATCTATCTATCTATCTATCTATCTATCTATCTATCTATCTATCTATCTATCTATCTATCTATCTACTGTATCTATCTATCTATCTATCAACAGGGCACACATGCATAGGTTACTATAAGACCCATTCATTGCTGATTTGTGGCCCTATCCTTTCCAGTTTGAGCGGACCTTATCACATTGTTGAGCTTAGTGTTACTCAAAGACTAATAAAGAAGCTAATGTCCATAAATCAATTAACAAATAGAGGCTTGGACTGAGTGTTTCATCCCTGCTGCTCATTGAGCTTACCCGCACCAACAAGGGTGCAAACTTAAGCTGTTTGAAAGCCATGTGGAAGATTTGTCTTACAAAGCATGAATTTCTCTCAGTATGTATCAATGAATTTTTCTCAGTATGTATCAATTCAATATGTGTCCTTCTCCTGGTCAGTTAGCCTGACTGTATCTGTCTGCTTGTTCCCCAGGGTTGTCAAAGAAGAGATTTCCGATGACAACGCCAAGCTGCCCTGCTTCAACGGGAGAGTAGTGTCCTGGGTAAGTGAGATGGATTGTGCACCCATGCTGCCCCTCTCTCCCCGGTGTGCTGCCTCAGCACTAACCAAAGAAATGTGGAGCACTTGTGGATCATGTAAATCTAGCCATGTAACGCCTCCACAGAGCTTTTTAAAACACTCTTCACCTTGAGCTCACTGTTCAGCTGTATTGTATAAGTAAGGGTGATTCCATTAGATATTAAACTTAGCTACTGTTACAAAATATAATCAGAAGTGGCTGGGTTTGACTGCTTAAACAAGGACTATCGTACCATAGTGTAACCTTTTTCATTGTCATTTACTCTATTTACTTCTGTAGCTTCATAGTGATTTGTAATTATGGAAAATAAACAGGGTTGTAAATCCAGATTTTTTTACGGGGACAATAAAGTATGATAAATCAAATCAATCTTTCATGTTAAAGGAGGATTTACATCTAATTATTGTTCTGTTGTACAGAACAGAAGACACAAGAGCAAGTCAGGACAGGAGACAGTCTCCGTTTTTTTTAGATTATTTTAATTATCCATGATAATATTATGCTTTATTGACCTTTGTGGGGAAATTCATTATTTTTTTTAGTAAAACATGAAATTGTATTCTGAACAAGCCACCATGACAGTCTAGCTTGGAATTTCCGGAAAAACCAGACCCACGTGACGCGTTTGTCCAATCAGCTGCCGTCAGCAATTGAGCATTGCTTCATTGTGTTCCAAGGCACTTTTTTTGGCCAACTCAGGGAGGCCGTCAGTCCGACATCCTTTTCTGCCAATGGTCAGCCGTCGGGTTAGTGTGTCAGGGCCTTTACAGGCCTAACAAGAGGACTTGAAGCATGTGGTCCCACTTTACCACACTCAGTGTTTCCTACAGATTAGAAAGCAATTTGTGGCGGGGGCGGCGGGGGACAACATACAATCATTTTCATATTTGTGACATCATTATGCAATCATTTGCATAAAGCTTAATGGTTGTGTCAGCAAGGTAGATCTTTAGCCAAATAATCACAAATTCAATACAGAAATTTATTTTACCCTATAATTATTACTAAGGTAAAAAAGAAATTCTACAAAGGGAGGGAAAAAGATCTATAAAGAATTTTCAAAGAAGGCTGCCTTGCCCAGGGCCAGTCCAGCTCAGCGGCGTCTTTCTCTTGTCGCGTTCTACTGTCTGTCCGACCTACACCGGCCCCGCACCCTGTCCCTTCTCACCTTTCTACCTGCCTGCGCACTGTGCACGGTGCTGGCGCACATGAGGAGAGAGGGGAGGGGAGGGGCTGCTCCTCTGCTGCTCCTCGGCTCCTCACAAAACAGATTCAGAGAGACGTGACTGTTTTGGAGGCCCACAGGAGAGAAATACCTTGTGTGCTTGCTGGACACTACTGGCGAATTTTTTACAGAAAGTCGCCAGATTTGTTACTAGTTGCTTTTGTGAAAAAAAGTTGCTAAGGGGGTCTGAAAAGTTGCTAAATCTTGCGACAAAGTTGCTAATTTGGCAACACTGTTTTGATGGAGACAGACGCTATGTGCACAGAGGGGAGGGGCTGTGTGTGTCTGTGTGTGTAGAGTGACAGAGAGATGAAGGAGAGCAGGTAGGCTGAGTCCTGCAGTTTGAGTAGCCATCTCTCCCCTTTTCCGTCTGTCCACTGCCACAGTCTAATAAAGGGAAAAGCCGCCAAAAAATAATCTTTAATCTTTATAATAACAAAATGCAATGCATGGCGGCCGGTGTTGATTGTGTGGCGCACCGCCACAAATTAGTCTATGTGTGCTGACACTGCTACCAACTAGTTAGGTACATGATGCATCTTCAAGACTGACTCACATTTGATTTACCAGAATGACTCCATACACTACACCAGGGGTTCTCACTCTTATATTCCGCTTTTCTAATCTTAACGACTACTCAAAGAGCTTTTACATAGTACAGGAACCATTCACCATTTACACACATTCATACACTGTGGCCGAGGCTGCCGTACAAGCCGGTGCAATGGTATCAGGGGAAACTCTGGGTTCAGTGTCTTGCCCAAGGACACTTCGACTTGGGACTGCAGGGCCAGGGATCAAACCATCAACCTTCCGATTGGGAGGCAGCCGCTGTGTCACTGATCCACAGCGGCCCCAGCAGGGAGCTGGGAACTCCTTTCATAAAGATATTTCTTAACCGATTAAATACATTTTTAACATTTGCATTTACGTTTTTATTATGTTTTAATTTTTTTTATATCAGCCACATATAATGCAATTAGAAGAAGCATAGTGTCATTCCAGAGTATGCTCCAACGTTTCTTAATTCCGGCTGCTTGACAGTTATGGCAAGCGTGAGACCATCAACAACTGTACATCAAGTCCTTGCCTCATGTTACCTTCCATAAAATAACCCTAATGAGCTGGTGCACTGGTTATCAGATCTGGAATGAGTGTCAGGAGAGAAAGTCAGAGCAGTGCATCCATCTTACTGTAATAATATTGTCAAACACCAAAATCAATTTTGCACAAAACTGGAGAACCAAGAACCAGAGTGGAATCAGAGTGGGCATGGACACAGCACACAGAGACAGAAGTTGATAGTGACATCTGTGAATCCAAAAAGCTCACATTAGAATAATCATAGTCCATGCAGTTGCTGTTATTTCCACGACTACCTGCTATAACCTTCATTATTCAGGCTCAGATGAAAGGAGAGTAGTAGTATCTATGGGACATCATCCTTTGTGCTGACACTCAGCTGAGTGCAAGCAGTGTGGTCTTTTGTTTCTTTGTCGTTTGCTGTGTTTCTCAAGTGGTTTATATGCAGCCAGCCACCAGTCATCCCTATAGGCTTCTTCGCAGCATCTCATTTCATAGCCTTTCCTCTGTACTTGTACATGCAATGTGCTTGTCTCTGGTCTCAGTATCACTGTGTTGCAAAGTTGGTTGACGTTCTTTTTGATCCTCTCTTTTTTTCCACAATGGGTTAGGGATGCACTGATCTGATACTGATATTGGGCTGATACTGACTCAAAAAGCTGGATCATGTATCGAAGACAATTGACAATATACTATATACATCATATACTGGAATTTCGGTGTAAGTTTTGAGCAATGTGTTGCATTAAAAAAGTTTACCCTTGAATTGTAACTCCTGTTCATTTTGAAGATGTTTTACCAAGTTGCTGACACAATTTTTAATTTGAATAATCAACAGTTCAGTAAATCTATATCTCTGTATTTATTTATTACATTTAGTTTCATAACAAATAAATTAGGAAAGAAATGTTAAAGTCAAGTCTAATGTTGCCTTACACATAGGAAAATGATCCCAGTCACTTCCGCACAGTGAGCCATACTACTTATTAATTAAACACTGGGTATTGGATCGAGACTCGGTGTTGGCCGATTTCCAAAGCCCCGGTATCGGTATCATGACTGAAAAGTTGGATTGGTGCCTTCCTACTATGGGGCCTATATCATTTAACACAATATTGTTTGTGTTTCTCTCAGCACTGAATATGTCTGATCTTTAACAAATCTTTCCTTTGCTCCAACTTGTCTCTCTCAGTTGGTCCTGGCAGAGAGTGCCCACTCTGATGGAGGATCTCAGTGCACAGAGAGCCATCCAGAGCTGCCCCCTCCTCTCGAGAGAACAGGGGGCATTGGAGACTCACGGCCTCCCTCCTTCCAGTAAGTAGGCTGATTACTGCCTGTTGTGTATGCACAATGTCACACACATGGGCATGCACGGTAGGAAGCTGTATTCAACCACCCGATCCTGTGCATTGGGTGACCTTTTTTATTTCACAGCGTGCCATATGTGCTAATCAGAATGTGGAAAGCTCATCAGAGAGATTTGTCACCATATGGGAGGTGTAGGTGGTCTATACGCCTGTGTGTGAACATGGCATAAACTATGTGTTAAAGCTTGAGTGTAGGAACATGCATGGGCTGTGATTATTTCTCCCACTTATGTGTATGTTCCATCTGCCCACTTAACCATGTAGTAAGGCGTTACTCCGCTCATTGGTGTAAACATGATGCGTATGCTGCCAGTGCTGCTGATTCTTGAAATAGACTTTGCATCATAAACATCTTCAGGCAAATACTGCCAGTCAGTGAGGCCCATTGTATTCAGTCACTCATCCATACTCGGCTAATAAAGGCACATGCAGCCCATAAACATGTTGGTGCCTAAAAGCTCAGAAATGGAGATGTTCTTGCCAGCCTGGTGACTCTTACTTGAGTCCAGACTTTGACTTCAAACTGGCAGATTGGAGAATATCACTGCACTTGCTAAGCAGAAGTCCCACGCTAAATATAGCGGGAAGGGCTGGGGGCGGCAGGGGGCAAGGGTTGTTGCCATTACTGCACTAGAGCAATATGGCTGAGGCTCTATATTGAGAACATGCAATCTGTCATGTCTCAGTGTATCTCTTTATCCAGTGTTTGACATCTCAGCTCGCTCTTGCCCTCTATGGGCTGCCCCCTGCCGTTTGGCTGTCAGCTGTCCTGATGACTTTATTGTTCCTGGCCAGCTTTTACTACGACTACGCCACCTTGTGGAACAAAAAGAGAAAGTGCCGGCCCCATTACCCCACGTCATGTCCCCCCGCCCCCTCCTTCACTCTTCCTTTCTCTTTCTCTATTTGAGTCAGATAGGCAGGCCTTTCTCTCAGAGAAACAGCATGGTGAATAGCCATATAGAACACCTCCTCTCTTTCTGAAATGAATCCCGTCTTCCACTCTTTACTTCTCTCTGTAAATAGCCAGAATATTATTACCACTTCATTTTCTCTTGTGCTGTATTCATGCATTTCATGTGTTTGTCGGCATGAATGGCACACAGAATAGGTGTTTTTGGCTGATAATGCACACAACTGATGTTCTTCTGCCTGGTAATCCGGATTAACGGACATTAAAGGGGTGATAGAATAGTTATATAGGGTACACCATTCTCCATTTCCGAGAGGGAGGGGGTGTTGATTGGCAGCAGACAAGGGTGGGTTGAAAGGGGGTGTCATTTGTTCACAGCTGCAGCCTAGCGCCTTGGATAATCTCCCCCCGGATCAGCAGACCTGCCGCCCAGGCTGGTCAGCAGCCATTGACAGCCTTGACAGACAACCACATCCATCCTCCCACTGCTGTCCAATAACTACCAATAGAAATACATCCAGACTATGCATCTATAGTGATATTTGCATTCATGCACTGACCTGTACCGGTGAAGCCCGGATCAGGTGCACCCATTAGTACCGTCGCAGCAGAAGCATGTAGCAGAAGCATGCCTCATTGAACGCTTCATCCGGCTGAGTAAACACAGCAGACACAGCATATTGTCTGCTCTTGTGTTTTAATTTGCTTTGATCATCCACACGCTGCCACTGATGTGTGTAAGAACATTGCTTTTAAACCATTGCAGGATGATGTTTGTGTTTTATGCCTCTTTTGTTCTGTTTGTACACTATGAATATGACACTGTTTGTATATGAGCACTGCCATCTGAGCGTGCATGAGTGCATGAATGCGCCAGCGTGAAAGTGCAATTATTTATGCAGGTGTAGGGAACATGTTGCACACATGCTTAAGTGTGTGTGACAGACTGACAGGGCTGAGTAGAGTTCTCACCAGCTTTAGGTTTCCTAGGTGCCCGGTGGCTGTGTAGGTCCCTTAACCCTGGTGCCTGAGGCCACAGCGTCTCCAACCCTCAGACAGAATACCAATCTGCCCTACAGCCCCTAGACTCCTCCCAGACCCCAAGTATACAGGCCAGCTTATTGCTCAGCCCACACCTGATCAAACACTTCTTGCTTTTTTATGCAATCTGTCATTCTCCCCTCTCTGTCTCTCTCTTCCACTTGTGCTCCAGGCACCATCTGGGCTTTCAATAGGTCTCATTAATGCCAGTATTGTCCAGAATGGCTCCCTTGCAGGGTATCTGGTCATTAATGACACTTAGTGGAAAACACATCACATACCGCAGAACAATGAAACTGCTATTTTGTCCAGAGGGATTGAATTTGTAACAGAGTCGTAATATGAGTTGCATACTCCCCTAAGGCTGAATGGCAGGCAAACAGATATTACAACAGACAGAAGTATATTGTGGCTGGGGATTATGTTCAGGAGTGTTGGTCACAGACTGGCTAGTGAATTTGAAAAATCTTATGTGAGAGAGACAGAGGGAGTTTGTGTGTGTTTTGTACATCATTACAAATCTGACTGAAATTTTACAATGTGTGTATTGCAGTGCCAATGCGGTGAGCAGTCGAGATGGCCTGGACACCGAGACGGGAACAGAGTCTCTCCTGAGCCATCGCAGAGAGCGAGAGAGAGAGCGGGCACGGAGGAGAGCGAGAGAAACTGAGCGTGAGTATTATCAACCAGGAACAGATGGATCCTAAAAATGCAATTATCTCATCATTTACAAGTTATTACAGTTCACTGCCTCTCACTCAACACTTAACTACCTTTAAAAAAGAAATGAAAAGTGGAAAGACAGCAAACCTGGATGTAAAGATGCCCTCAGGGATGGTGTATATTGAACTTTAGCAATGCGAGACCAAGAAACACATAGATATCCACTTTCTCTGAAGAGTGAAGAAGTTCACCGTTTGTCAAACTTTCTGGAATTCCCTGTCTTCCCACTGAACCTTACTTCTGTTTCCTGTGTGCGGCTCAGGTTCATGGTCAGAGGCTGTTTTCCACTTGGTTGCCACAATCCTGTACGATGATTACACCCAGTGTCAGAAGACACTAGTGTTTAGGGAAATTTCACATCTTTTTCAGCTATTGTTGAGATATAAATGCAACCATCTACAGTCTACATTGAAAAGAAATGTTAGAATCTTGCTGTTAAAAGCCCCTGAGAGCCGTTATCAAGTGTGGACACATCTGCTTTATCGCTTTGGCATTTGACCGCAGCGATTTCTATAGAAATCACTTTGGTAGAAGAAGGACAGCTTTCTTCCTGCTCTTGTGAAAGAACTGCTTTCCTTTACAGACTTCGTGTTTTTAATATGAGAGCCTGCCAAGCAACATCACATGAGAGAACAGGATAGACTAGTATACTGGTGCTGCAGGAAAAGGTGTGTTCTGTTATCAGCATGCCTGTGATATTTTGAGAGATCTGCTCCATTCTATTCCTGTTCTTGCCACACAGACCTTTTTTTTGGCAGAATTAGTTTTGTTTTTATGACAGGAAATAATGAATCAGCAGCTTCTGATGCTCACGCTCTGCTCTTGGTTTTACTCACAGCAAAGCCAGTTGTCTCTCTGACTCTGCTCCCCTTCTCCTCGGCAGAGCAAAGCAACAGGTTGAAGTTGTATGAAAAGCTGTAACTGTTTTGCATTATTGGAAACAGATCCTCGCCGAATAACCGCACATTCACATCTATTGATTTGGTCATTCTGGTGCATCTTGTGCAGTTTTTTTTTTTATTAGGCTCAAGACATATTGCTCAACTTGTCAGATATACTGCTGCCAACTGCACAGCTGTTGTTTTGTGGCTGATGTGGAAGTACCTCAATAAACTGCAGAATATTTATTAGGGATCATCAACCAGCTAGCAGTATGATGGCTCATAAATATGTCAAGCAAGACCCTCATGTAATGTACCTCGATGTGGCTGTGTTAGCTCAGTGATTGCTATCGTCGTCACATTGCTGGTAGCCCCACCTCTTTACCTTGCAGCCTGCAGCAGCAGCAGGAATTACCCTGTCACCTTATACACACGCTTCAAGTGATTTTTTCTCAGCGTGAATGCTGGCTGTTTTACAGTGATCTGTTAAAGTGCTCAGTCCTGGTAAACATATCCTTTCTTATTTTCTGTTTGTGCTGTAGTGTTTAAGAATGAATGGATGAATAATGCAGCAGTTGAACCTTTTTGGAGGTTGAACAGGTGTTGCATGTTGGATGGAGTTATGGGATATGATCTGTTTCAATGCCGCCAGTTGCTCTGCATCTTAACCGGTTGTAAGACAATACTCTAATGTTCAATTATTACATTGTATCAGAGAACATTTAATACCCTAAAACAAGGAATAAAAAAGCCATTGCTTTTAAGTATAATGCTGTTCAGGGCTGAATGGTTGAGGTCAAAGAAGACATGGCTTAGCCTAAGCACTTCTGCTTGTGTTAAAGTATCACAAAGTACAAACAGCTGGTGAGCTGTTATGAAAAATATTTGAAAAAATATTTTTCGTGATGCGATGCTGCTAAAAGCATTTGGGCTTTTAATAACCTGATGGTGTTTTCACCTGAGGCAGGGATGGGACACGACAGCACATCATATCCAATCCCATTTTATCTCTGTTGTGGAGAAAACCATTATCTGATTGGTCAGAGACAGATTAGAAGTCATTCTGTAGTTACGTGCCATCGGAGGGAGGGACGAGGCAATACTTCCTCCTGACTCCCAGCTCAGTTTCTCTGCACATCGGATGGAGGCGCATTGTCTGCTTGGGTGAGAGGGATTTGTTGTGTTATGTCCGTTGATGATATTTGATATTTGAAGATGTTATATGATACATTTTGTGGTTAGTTTAATGCAGGTTTTTCTATGATTCCAATGTGATTATTGTTAGTTAGTTCTAATAGTTGGGTTCTTGTTTTGCAGTAAGGAGAGAGATGTTTATGTAATGTTAACCCACCAAATTGTCACACATATGACTTTATCTGGTGAGTGCATTATTCATTGATTTATGCTTCATAGTTAATATAAACATATACAAACAGTACAACTTTTTACAACCAGCTTATTCTTTTTCTTTTGAAAATGTCATGATTGATATTACATCCAAAGTTTCACTTCTTGTTTTATTACTTGCCGCTCTTCACAGAGTACCTTTATGCTTATTCCCTATTTTTGTCACTGCCTCTATTGTAGAGAAGCTGTCAGGAGCCAGCTGGTGGGCAGAGATCATCTTGGTCTCAGACTGGCTTTTAGAAAGCGACTAGCACAGACGGATCACAGCACAAAAGACACAGATTTCAGTCTGGCTCGGTGAACCTGCACTCTTGTTTTCTCAGGTGTGTCAGTCAACTCAGCGTGGGAGGAAATATGGTTGTGTTGATCATCACAGTGGATGTCGCGTCCCTCTGCTGATTGAGTGCTTATGTTCAATAGCTCAGCTTTCATAGAAGAACCCTCTGGGTGGAGCAAGTGATGGGAGCTACAACATTGCTGGAATGTTTTGCTTGCTCTCGGCGAATACGCTGGCTGCCGCACCCTCTTAGCCTTATGAGACCTTTCCATCCAATCCGCTGTCACCCTGAGACCGCACCGCCTCACTGGCAATGTATGTATGGTGATGGACAGGGTAGTTGTACACTGCTGGGATAGTGAGAGTACAGTAAGGCACTGTATTAAAGTAAATACTGTATATCTAATTGCTTTTTCTGTAAAAACATGATATTGTGAAGTAGGGGCAGGACTACATAAGCATTATGCTTCGGCCTGCTCCTTCTTGAACGTATCCTTTTTTTGTTCTTTGGTAAAATCTGATTGGTTTGTCTATGTTTGTGTTGTTTCTTTGTGTTTATATGTTGTTTACGTCTTCTTTTACAACATGCTGTTGATAGTTTGAGTTCAAATTAAATCAATAATCAAATTAGACCTTAAGTAGCTGTATTCATTTTTAAACTTGTTGCGATTATTTTTACCTTTTCAATATTGTACTGAAGCCAAAGTCATTGGTATTGCTTTATTCCATCCCCCCCACCCCTGTACTCTACTACTCTACTGTACAACGTATACAGTAGAAAACCAGGTTCTGCTTTTCAGTTCATATTTTCAACAATGCTCAAATCTTCCACAGGTCTCAGAGATTAAAGCTCATGTGTTGTTTCCATCACTGTTCCTCAGATAACTATTATCTTTTTCCAAATGCGCCACTGTCACTAACACTGTCTTTCCTTCCCTCCTTGTTTACTCCCTCACGTTCTGAATTGACCCCGCTATAAGCAACACTACCTCCCGTCTGAGTCAATGCGGCTCTGCTCTTTCTCTCTCCAGTCCCTCGCATCAACGGTCACTCGAAATCAGAGCGCACTGCAAGGGACTCAGCCATGGGTTACGACAGCGCCTCAGTAATGAGCAGCGAGTTGGAGTCCAGCTCATTTGTTGACAGCGATGAAGACGAGGATGCTAGCAGGTAACATTCAACCTCACATCAAAACATGTTTCTGCTCTGTCCAGACACTCAGATCAATAGCGTTTGTTTGTTTCTGAATCTATTGTTTTTCATAAAAAAGTAGTGATTAGGGCTGCATTTAACAATTATTTCCATCCATTAATCCATAATTTTTTATTGATTAATCACTGTCTTGTCACTCCCTGTGTTCAAATTACCCGTTTTATCTCTCTAACAAACCAAAACTCATAGAAATACAATTAGCAAAGAAATAACACACACAAAAAGCAGAAAACCCTCACATTTGTGAAGCTGCATTTAGCATATATTTGGCATTTTTGCTTAATCCATGATCAAAATAGTAGCTGATTAAATTTGTTTTAATCAATTGAGTGATTAATCAACTAATCGTTTCAGCTCTATTTGTGATTGATCTACCAGCTATTTAGGCTTAGACTCCTTTAAATCACAATCAGCTACAGATGTCAGTCATTAGCTATAGTGCTTAATTTCTGTCTCCCCCATGAGGAATTCTAAGTAATGACAACAAATGTGTCTTCATCACTGGATGCCACAACCATCTCCAATCATCGAGACGGGTATGGCTGCAGCCTGGAGCGTCCCATGTCATCCGTCCCGTCTCATGCGGTCCCGTCTCATACGGAGGTGTGTCCAACGGCAAATTCAGAGGGTCAAAAACACGAAATTGCGATTAATTTTCCAGACGGGTAAATTCGTGACCACATTTGTTGCAATCAATTGAAAAACGTTAATAACTGTTAAAGTAACAATTTTGCCATACTACATAGTTTGCTGATTTCTGAATGTTATGGTTGTGTTGTTCCATATTAACGTAGCTACATCTGATGAAACCTGCATCAGCGACGCATTTCTGCCAACTAACGGCAGGATCTCCTGAGGAGGGATAACAATCCATGACAACGAGAATACAAAAATAAACATGTTACACTCTTTCCAAGACTCTTTTTAATGTTACATTCTATATTGTTTTCACACTTCACTGGGACATTGCTGCAAATACAACTGCTTATCAGCATGGAGAGAGCATTGGACTGTATAGCTTTACTGGCGCTGCCTCAGCTGTCGGGTCTCTGAGACCCGGGGCAGAATGCTGTCGGGTCTCTGAGACTCGGGGCCGAATGCTGTCGGGTCTCTGGGACCCGGGGCACAATGCTGTCGGGTCTCTGGGACCCGGGGCAGAACGCGGTTGTATTTTTCTACTACCGCGGCCTCGGCTGTCGGGTTTCTGAGACCCGTCCTGCATTCGACTGCGTATCCTGAATTAATAAAATAAAAATAACTAAAATCTCTGCTGCCACGGCATTGGGCCAGATTGCGATTGTATTGTTCTTCCACTTCCGCGCCAGCGGTTCTATTGTATTTTGTGTTGTATTGTATGAAAGGGGGGAATTAAAAACAAAACCAAATGCTTGACCTCTGTCGGTAGAGAAATTCCTTCTATAGCTGCAAGTTGCAGTTGAATTTTTTGTTTGCCTATAATCTGCATTTATTTTAGAGACGGACATATATTTTTAAATATTTAAAAAAACACACCAAATATTTTATTCTTTAGCATGATAGTTGACGCGAGCTTTTACTTTGAAAAGTAAGAGTGATTGTATTTTAATCCAGATGCAAGCTTTTATTTTGAAAAGTAGAAACTCGGGGATGGCAGAAGGATTTTTTTAGTTTGCCTATAATCTGCATTTATTTTATAGACGAACATACATTTTAAGTGTTTTTTTCATCAGTAGGCCTATGATAGTCTGCATTTATCTTGTAGACATATTTTTTAAAAGTATTTTATTCATTTGTATGATTGCCGTTATTGTTTAGTTAAAAAAAATATATAGGCTATATATTAAAAGTATTTTATTAATTAGCATGATAGTTGACGCAGGCTTATTTTATTCCAGACATTTATCTTGTCAACACAACCATAACATTCAGAAATCAGCAAACTATGTAGTATGGCAAAATTGTTACTTTAACACTTTTTAACGTTTTTCAATTAATTGCAACAAATGTGGTCACGAATTTACCCGTCTGGAAAATTATTCGCGATTTTGTATTTTTGACCCTCTGAATTTGCCGTTGGACACACCTCCGCATGAGACGAGACCGCATGAGACGGGACGGATGACATGGGACGCTCCAGGCTGCATCCATATACTCTTGCAATCATCTGAACACAGCCATACTGAGAAATACAGAGAGAGCTTGTGTGGAGCTGCTAGTCTTAATTAGCTTTGTAGCAACTCATTTGGCAATGGCTTGAATGTAACGGACGTTCATTAATATCAAAATGTTACGTACTAAAGCTTTAGTTAAAAACCAAATAGCAGCAATACAGTATATGCTGTATGTCATCTTTTTTCAAGGCAACATAAAGCTGCTTACAGACGTTGTGTTGTGGATGCAACATTCAACGGGGGGGTTTAACAGGACTACAAACGTCAGCTTCCAAAGTGACAATTAGTTTGCATTCTTGTTATGTAAGGCACTGTTGTGTTTTACTACAAATGTTTCTTTCATTTTGTGTACCTCCTGTATATAAATCTACACACACATGTACACTGTAAACAACATTTTGCTTAACATGTGAGGTCAGTTCTTTACAGTCTCCCCTATGGTATATGTACTTACTTCCTATTCCAATATCATAGCTTTCCCTCTCCAAATCATTATTTTCCATCTTTTCTTCTGTGTTTCAGGCTCAGTAGCTCCACAGAACAGAGTTCTTCTTCACAGCTGATGCGAAGACACAAGCGCCGCCGACGGAGGCACAAAGTGGCCAAAATAGACCGGGTGAGCACCGCTGAGACACATCACAGCCCCTGGTGGAATAAAAAAAAATTGACATTGAGTCTGAGAAACAGATGAGTGAGCTGATTGATACAGCCAATTGGATTATTTTTATGTGTTTTACTGTAAATCATGTATTGTGTCCTCTTCCTGCCTTTTCAGTCTTCATCCTTTAGCAGTATCACAGACTCAACTATGAGCCTCAACATCATCACTGTCACGCTCAACATGGGTAAACCGTACACTTCCATTGTGTATACAGTATATATATATATATATATATATATATATATATATATATATATATATATATATATTTAGCATAGCTATTAGCATGTTTTTCAGACCTAATACTCTGTATTTCCTGCTTTCTCCCTGACAGAGAAGTACAACTTTCTAGGTATCAGTATTGTTGGTCAGAGTAATGACCGGGGAGACGGCGGCATCTACATCGGCTCCATAATGAAAGGAGGCGCTGTGGCTGCTGATGGAAGAATAGAACCTGGAGACATGCTCCTTCAGGTACTCTCACAGAATACAAAATATTATTGAACATTTGGAGTTTTCGTCATTATGCGCGTCTTTTGTGGTGGATATCAATGTTTGTGGCGTAATGAAAACACCTCTGCGGCTGCTGTATGTACAGTGTGAAAGCTGAACATGACACATAAAGAGATTACTGTATTTTTATCTGAGGCTTTGTAACCTATTAAGAACCACAATGTTGCGTTCACTTCTGTTACGAGGCTATTTTGTAAAAGTTGTAGTTCTGCCTCTCCTTTTCCTTCCTGTTAATGCCTCTCTCTTGATCTCCGTACGGCTGAGCTGTACAGTTACACCCTCTTTAAAACATGGCCGACCACAATTTGTTGTTGCCCACATTTACAATATAGGTTTTATTTTGACTGTGTATCCCGTAGAAAGCAGCTTAGGATTTGCAGTCATCTGAAGGCCTAAGAGCAGTGCAGAGATAAATGTGCACTGTACAAGTGCATGAATACCCTGCCCTCTGCAGAGCTTCAAAACACACATTGTATGTAATGAGTCACTTATGTATTTTGTTGTCTGCCAATCAGGTGAATGACGTAAACTTTGAGAACATGAGCAATGACGACGCTGTGAGGATCCTCAGAGAGATTGTTTCTAAAACTGGGTAAGAACATGTAGCTAACTCAGACAACTACTGAGCATTGATTAACTGTGGAACATTATCATATTGAGAGCTTAACTTATTGTATGTAAGGTGTAATCTTACACTTCAGACTGACACATTAATCAGATAAGGTGCTGTTTAGGTTCTAAAAGGATTTAAAGAATTAAAGGAAAGCCTTTCGAGAAAAATCCTGAGTGTAAAATACAAGCATGTCCCTGCAGTGTATCCATTGTTGCCAAACAGCATGTTTTTTGCTAAATTTAACACACTTAAAACACTTTTTCCAAAAGACCACAGCTATTACCTACATTCCTGCCTCCCCCTCCTGCTGGTTAATGGGTTTAGAGCAAGCTTTAACAGTACATACAACTTTACTTTACTGTGCACACTAATATTCTACAGCTTTTTAACAGGGGGTCTACAATGCCTAGGGCGTCCTCTGAGTTACAAAGTTTTTTTTTTTAAAAGGTAAATTATGTCTGAAAATTTACAATAACATGAATCCAACATATTAACAAAGATAAATCAGACCCTTTGTGAGAAAAAAATAATTAATATACACAACATTGATGATAGGGTTTCCTTACTCAAGGTAAAGTAGCCACTATGGTGACCATCCACTGGTACAGTCACATGTATGCTTAAGGATTCACTGTGCCCTCTACATGTATGTTTAAACCATGATGTATAAATAATATATGAATATCCATCCATCCATTTTTATCTGTCTGGCCCATTTTAATATGCAACTTAATTTTATACAATTTATGTAGTAGAGTGACCCTGCTCCGTCTCTCTTTCAGCTAAGTGGTCCTTGGCCTAAAAAAACGTTAGATCTCCCTACAGTATGAATATGCAGATTATCGTGTGGTGCCATTTAGTGACTTACTTCCCGCCGAATGCAACACTGACATGATCTCTGAGCTGAGGACTAAAACAGTATAAGAGATCATTGTAGACAGTAGTCTGTTCTGTTCACAACAGTCATACATATAAACTGATTTTCTTTGCTTCTTCTCCAGTCCTATTAGTCTTACTGTTGCCAAATGTTGGGACCCATCTCCACGAAGCTACTTCACCATCCCTCGTGGTAAGACCGACACTAGTTCTATATTGCAACCACATGGATACATATCTAATTTTTCTTTGCAAATGCATTGTTTTTATTACATTTGGAGCAATGTTACTGATGTTCCTGAACAGGTTTGATCTTTTGAAGCTATTATCCAAGTTGCCTTCTTTATTTCATGTGTTCAGCTGAGCCAGTGAGACCCATTGACCCAGCAGCATGGATTTCACACACCACTGCTCTGACAGGACCTTACCCACACTATGGTAAAAACAACCAACCACCAACTCACTCTCTCTATGAAGCATCCATTATGTGGTAATTATGATAACCTTACAACATTTAAAACAATTGAAAAGTTCCACATGTTAATACTTTCTCACTTCTCTCCCATCCTAGAGTTCGACGACTTGCCTCTATCTGCAAGTAAAACAGACATGGCAACCATCGTCAAGGTGATGCAGTTGCCTGACTCTGGCCTGGAGATCCGAGACAGGATGTGGTTGAAGATCACCATCGCCAACGCTGTCATTGGTGAGAAAAGCTGAGCTGTGTGAGCACACAGAAAACAAAACGCAAACCTTTGTGTCATGTAGACTGTAAATACACTGTAAGTAATGCATGTAGGGTGGAGATATACACAGGCCTCTGAACACTGGTGCTGAACATAGGCACATTGGTGTATCAGGAATAGCCTAATGCCCCAGTAACTCACTCAAATAAAACCAAAAAAGAAGAACAAATAAATGAATATGTTTTATGTTTTATTTGCTAAGTTGAATTACAAATGTGAAATTTAAAACAGGCAAAAACATTTATTAAACATTCGGTAATCACATACTACCTTTTTCTTAAATCCCTCAAGTCATTTCTCTGAGGTTTATTATTCTTAAATTCTAGAAGTAGCATCAGTATTTGTTTGTTTTTCTAACCTCAAAATCAACGTCTGAGGCCTATAACTATCATACATACAGTAGTTTGGGCATTAATCAAACCAACTTTATTCAAAGTTCTTGCAACACTGTGCTGCCTTTCTATATGCAGCCTCTGTGGCTGTTATGCATGTTGAGTATTTTTAGCATCTGTTCAACACATTAGAGCATGTGTGTGTTTGTGTTTGGTGCTGCGTCAGGTGCTGACGTGGTGGACTGGCTTTACTCCAGAGTTGAGGGATTCAAGGACCGGCGAGATGCGCGGAAGTACGCCAGCAGTCTGCTGAAACATGGCTACTTGAGACACACCGTCAACAAGATCACCTTCTCAGAGCAGTGCTATTATACCTTTGGGGACCTCTGCCAAAGTACGGCTACTTCTCTCATTGTGTTAATAATGCAACTCCATGTGTATGGATTTTTTTTTTATGAATAGAAGGATTATACTGAATTTTTCCCTTTCTGGTTCTGTTTTCTTTCCAATAAGACATGGCATCACTCAATTTAAATGAGGGATCCAGCGGTGGAGGCTCTGAGCAGGACACTCTGGCACCGCTCCCTCCCACCAGCAACCCCTGGCCCTTGGGTGGGCAGCCATTCCCCTACCCTCCCTTTCCCTCTGCACCCCCCAGCTTCCCGCCAGGATACTCAGACCCGTGCCACAGTTTCCACAGTGGGAGTGCAGGCAGCCAGAACAGCGAGGGTGAGTAATGAAAAGCAGGGGTGAAATGGGCCTTTGAGTTTTCTATCAGGCTTTCATTAATTAATTTGATAATTTGACTCAACATGCAACATGACATTATCACTAATCTAACTATTCCTGACATATGATGTCAGTATTAATAAGTGTCTGACTCGTGCTAATTTATGACATTGGATTGCATCTTTATTATCAAATATGTGTATTCTGAAACGCGTCCTGTATTGTCAGGTCAATCATGAGCATCTTGAGTCATGCAGCGGACAGCTCTGCAGTACTGGGTGTGTAAGCAAAAACAATCTGATCAACCATGTTGATTACAAATTGCCAGCTTGAAATGAGCCACACCGAGTCCATACCTCTTCATCAGTTCTCAAATGTTCCTTTGTTTTCATCGTGAATCAGAACGTGATCAATGCTTTGTGTTGCTTCTGCATGGTTTTTGGATATCTGCATTGAGGGAGAGTGGAGAACCAGGGGGTGCACATGTACATGAGTGGGTGGCTGTGACAGTGTGGTTGTAATATACATTTTAAGCCGGCTACATGTTACATGTACCATCTTACTCAGATTTTTTATTGTTTTGAGTGATTCATCCAGACATTGACATGTCTTGCTTTCCGCCGGTTGTCACTGTTGTCAGTTGGTTTATCTGCAACCTTTGAAAAGTTTAGGGACACAGAGATGACAAAGATAAGAATAGCCATGCAATGCATTTTGTATGTATTCTTGTTTCTTTTGGCACTTTCAACAAGTCTTTGTGGGTAATTCTGTGTCTGCCTGCTTGTTTTAATAATAGCATGTGTGCGTTTTTTGCTTTTTTTAAAGAGCAGTTTCTCCATAATTTGAAGATTTTTTTTAGTTGGATGACAAAGAAAGGGCCAAAAACAGCCATGGGTGTAAATTAGTTCTGATCATATGGGCCAGATGTAAAGTGGTAAGGTCCGTTAGGTACACGGGAAGGGCTGGGAGGTGTGTGTAATTCTGTTGTTCCCTCTGTTTCTGCTGGGCAACGGTAGACTGAAGGAGGAGGTAGTCCCAGGACACTGGGGGAACCGGTAAGCCTGCTAACCCCCTCTCCTCCTCTGCAGCTCTTTTTCTTCTTGCTCTCTCTATCTTACCATTCATCCTCCTCATCTTATTCTATTCCTCCTCTCTTTCTCTTGTAGTCAACATTCTCCACCTATCATAGTGTGGCTTTAAGGTTGTTGTTTTTTTTTCCCTCCGCCCTTCCAATGCGTTCTCCTCTGCCGTGTGTCCTGTGTGTCCATTCTCCCTCTCTGCACCCCTGGGCATGCATTCGTACTGTGCTGGGAGGTGCATGATGCACCAGGGTTTGTGCTATCATTCTCACTGATAGGGGGCGATCATGCACCACTTTACCCAGTACTGTTGGGCTCATTCCGGAAGGGGAGGTGTGGAATGTGTGATTTTGCAACAGCGTGGTACACCACTATCAGTACGACGCCACCAGTGTGCATTGTCAGCATTGACACATGACACTAACCTACTTTAAAACAAATATATAATAACCTTCTTAAACAAATCAATTGTGTAAGTTGTGTTATTCTGTATTATCAGCCAAGTGCTGTGTAGTAGTGTCTTACTGATGCAGGTGTATCATGTTTACATTTAATACCTGTGAATGTTTTTGGTGTTGTATGAATATCAGGTGAAGCCCATGGTATGAGTTGCTGCAGCTGGAACTTGGGGGAAGAATCCTTTTAATTATCATATTTGCCATTGACTGTTGACTCTTGCTAGATTGCATAAGAACATATCTTGTCACACCTTAAACAAAGTCCAGTAGTGTATTTAATAGAATTCATGCATTTTATTGTGTATTGCACATAAGGAGATCTTTGTCTTTTTGACATGCCATGTGATGTATAGTGTCTGTTGCCGTTCATGAAGGCTTCATTTAGCTTTATAATATACAGTATTTTGTTTAATGTGTGGCCTGGCTCAGTGTAAATCAGTAGCTAAAGCAGCTGTAGATGATGAGATGGAGCTTCTGACTGTTTCATATTGTTAAGTGTACTTATACTGTGGACATGCAAGCTAAAATATCTATTTTTGTTTCCTCAAAAGGAAGCCGAAGCAGTGGATCCAACCCCAGCGCAGACAAAGGTAGACTCCCCTCCCCACAGGAGAAGGGTCAAAGGTCAACATGTAGTGAATCAGAGCACCGCGTCCGTGGAGGGAGGCGTGCTGGGTCCACCAGCCAAATGAGCCATCACAGCCACACCGTCTCCAGTCACAGCCATGCTCGATCAAGCCACAGTCAGTTGCACAGGACTTACTCTCACTCAAAGAACAGCCACCTCTCCTTCACCTACAGCCATGCCCCCTTCACCCAGCCAGCGCCAGGCTCATGTGCCCACAGCGAGCGAAGCCATGCCTCCTCCTACGGTCCCCCAGGCTTGCCTCCCCCTTATTGTCTTGCCCATCTGGCCCCCAAGACCTCAGTGAGCAGCAGCACACCCCCTGGAGCCCCTCCTGGAAGAGAGTTAGCAGCCGTTCCTCCTGAGCTAACTGCCAGTCGCCAGTCCTTCCAGCATGCTATGGGCAATCCCTGTGAGTTCTTTGTTGACATCATGTGACAGGTGATAGTGCCTTCAAAACTCATTGAGCGCAAAACAATTCTCCCGTGAAGCCACTCAGCCCCTTCTCTCTTTCCTCTCAGTCTTTTGCGTCTGACCGTCTCCAAGTTCAGAATGTAGACACTGACTGGCCCTCTACCTAACCCCCTGCTATCTGTCTATCCATGTGATGTCCACGCAAAGGAATACAGGCAGCAAGAGCACAACAGGACAGAGGCCTCTCACACATTAAGCACGGGTCCTCTGTGGCGGAAAACCCTTTTGTATTGACGTGACGTGTACAGTTTGTGAAATGTGAGTGGTATTCAATGTGGTAATACTTAAAAGCTGCCACGCAGACATTGTCAGGAGTGTGTACTCCACCAAGGATATTTTCTTTTCTGCAAGACCTTAAAGCTGGCTGGGCCTGGATCTCAATCCCCCAGACCCCGGCCGACACCTACACTTAAGGACCGTTTCTCTGGGCCTAGGACTTGGAATTGATCTCCTGACTCATATCTGTGCATACAGATACAATTTAGCATGTTACACCAAACCTCTGGCCCCATTTCCTTTATACTGTGGCATCGCCTCGGGCTTATTTACAACCCCTACAAAAACGCTAACCTCGATCAGTTCACGATTCGTGGATTCCTTCAACTTCATAAAGTAGGCCCTGTAGCCAGCCGTTAGTTTAACTAGGCTGCATATTGCATGACTGTCTCAACTGCTTTAAAGAAAAGAAATTTTATTATTACATTTTGTTTAAAGTATTACCATTGGGGGGAGGGCTTACCTCTTACCAATGTGTTAAGGAAGAATCCGTACACTGGACGTTTTTTTGTGATGTTATTTATGTGTATGGTGTCATACTTTGTCTACTAAGGCTGACTGACAGACAATCAGACATCACCCTTTGTGAATCAGTGGCCACCTTCCACTGTGCTAGCTGTGCTTTGTTGAATGTAACATTATTCCTGTCAGTTGTTAAACCCTGACAACACACAACAACACTTGGTTTGAACAAATTTAAGTAAGCAGATGAACTTACAAACAAGATTGCAAACAGTGGGCACCTACTACAGCTGTGAAAGCAAACTGTTGTTGACATGAGATAAACCAGTCCTGGTTTGTAGCGAGTGTGAGCGTCAATGAAAGTCAGTGCTATAAAAGCCAAAGCCTCACATTGTGTGGTGGACATTTCTTTTATAATGTAGGAGCTGTCTGTGATGTAAATCTCTTTATGACTCTCATCTGGTACCTTTTACCTTTTTATTTTATGAATCCTGGCCTTCAGATTCTGATCTTCTGGCAAAACAATGGCAAACTCCTGTTGTATCTACTGAAAGTATAGTTACAAGAGGACAATAACAGTCACTAGTTTTATGAGCACTTTTCCATTTTTGTCCCCTCCTCCCTTTAGTATGAAACACTGTTTGCAATCAAAGCATTCTCTTTAATTGTGTTTCTTTACAAAAGAAGAATAAATTGTACATAGAAATTTATTATATATATGAATAAAAAATATATATGTTCAAAACTCTGTCTGCATTTTTTATGATAACTTTTTTGTTTTTAATAGGAACACTAGATGGACATTCAATGTGTAATAAACTCCTACTTACCCCTACTTAGATGTTTAAGTTTGATATATTAAATGTATTTCGTAAATGACTACAGTCAATAATTGCCAATTTGTATTAGCGCAAGAATTTTAATTATTTTGAAGTACGTTTTTTAAGACTGATGATGAGTGTTCTTTAAGTACAGTTTAACTGTAAGATGTATAACAACAAACAGATGTGCATATCATTTAAGTGACATTTAACAGTTAAAACCTCTGAGTGGAACTTCCAAGCACCAGCGCTGCTGCGTGTACTTTCCCAGTGGGTTGACTTTACTCTCAAAAGGTTCAAATGTGTACTAACCCTGTACAGACCCCCTGTGTGCTTGACCCACCAACCACGGATGTTTGAAGACGTTGTTTGAAGGTGACGCCACACTCCCCCACATGAGTATGTGTTATATGTGTTTCAGGAAGGAAGTGATGTCAGAGCCTTATGACAACACCACCGCCTGCAGAGGCAGACTAAAAAATACCCTACTAAAGAAAAGCACTGTGATCGCCTGCATGATATTCATAATATATAGATCAATAGGCACAGCGAAAACATGTAGTCCCAGTTTAACATTGACTTCCCTCACAACTGACATAATTGAAGTTTGACTCTAACTGGGGCTGATGTCTGCCTACATGCAAATACACACACACACATTTACCAGCAGAATGTACTATACTTACCAAACAACTCAAAAGTATTTCCCACTTCAGTATGTTAATTGAGTTACTGGGGTTTACTGTGCAGGGCTGAATTTAGAGAGAGGTTGAAGGGTAAGTGTGGGAGGTGTTTCTTGGCCAAGGAAGCGTAGTCGGATGAGGTTCTGACTTTTGACATCACAATCCTAGGTAACGTGCGTATGCCCTTGAAGTAGGCGAATCATGTTGCGAACAATATATGAGAATGTCAAAGGCGAAATGTCATTTGAGTATCATATGATCATGATGCACTATAAACATGACAAAGCAGGCAGATCTTGTGATATTACATCTTTTGTTCTTATTTATTGTTTGGATTAAATCTGAGGATAAGATACACCATCCTCAAATAACCTAGATGAGATGGACTGCAGTCACCTACTATCTCATCATTAGTCAGCAAATTCCCCATTCTCCAAAATCAAAGCACTTACTGTAAGGAAAGACCATTTCCCTTTTCAAAGGAAGTAAACATGATTAATCTAACCTGTTATGGGAATGGACATACTACTAAATCACCCATGTAAACTGTTATCATTAATACACAATCTTTAAAAAAAAACACTTTCATTTTAGCACAATAATGTACTATTCATGCTGCACTTTTAGTTTCAGTTTACCTGTGTATGTTGTTGTTGTGGTTTCTTTTATTGGGAATTTTTTTTAACTTTTCAGTGCACCCTCACAAAACTCGTGACTGTTTACATGACTAGCTCATCTTGTTTTGACATGACTCATTAGCATCAATCCTTTTGGTTATGAATGGATGATGGATGAATACTTCCAATAAATTAAAAAATAATGTGATATCTTCTCTATACTTAAATTACACAAACAAAAAAAACATACTACATTATGTCATAAAGAATTATGGTCATAGTATAGCATGTCGAAAAAAAGTCATAATGAAGCTTAGTGTAAATTCCTTCAAGAAGACTTCTAAACTAATCGCTTCTCTCTCTCCTAATTGTTTCAGGCGTTACATTTTCTGTTAACCAATCAGAAGCGGCCATGAATTTTCACAAAACAATCACAGCATGACATCTCTGCTTTAAATCTGTTCTCCTCTCTGCTACTGTCAGTTTGTCATTCCAGGCAAAGAGTGCAACCCTCCTCCTCCCCTTCCACCTCCAGTCATCTTCACCCACGGCACCATGGGTCTTCTTCCAGCAGACTGCACCTGTCGGCTCATCGGCCCGGTCCTCAGGCTCCTCACACCACCATCAGTGTCTGGACTCCATCGGGGGGGATATGTCTTGGCTTCTCTACCCCTTTATTAAAATGATTTATAATGATGAAAAAAATAATAAAAGGTCATAGTGTATTGTGTCGAAAATATGATGAAATGAAATCATAGTGTATCAAAAAAGGTAATTAAAAAGTCATAGAAAAGTATGTCGAAAAATTCATAGTATTGAATGTTGCAAAAACTCATGAAAAAGTCATAGTATAGTACGTTGAAAAACGTCTTGAAAAAGTCATAGTATATGCAAAAAAAGTGATAGAGTTATAGTATAGTATGTTGGAAAAGATCTTAAAAAATCATAGTGTAGCATGTTAAAAAAAGTAATGAAAAAGTCATAGTACGTTGAAAAATAGTCATAATACAGTTTGTCAAAAATTCATAGTACAGTACATCGAAAAAGTCATAGTATAGTATGTGGAAAACTGTCTTGAAAAAGTATTAGTATAGTATGTCGAAAAAAAATTAAAAGTCGTAGTATAGTACTAAAACAAATCATAAAAAGTATAGTATGTAAAAAAAGTCATAAGAAGTCATTGTATAGCATGTTAAACTAATCATAAAAAAGTTATGGTATAGCATATCAAAATAAGATCGTTAGAAAGTCATAGTATAGTATTTGAAAAAAGTCATAAAAGTGATAGTATTGTAATGTTGAAAAAACTCATAAAAAGTCATAGTACAGTATGTTGAAAAAAGTCATGAGTCATAGTATAGATCTAAAGGTCTAGAAATAGGTCTATAAAGTCATAAAACGTCTTAGTATAGTATGATGCAAAAAGTCATGAAAAAGTCATAGTACAGTATGTATAGTATAGTATATCAAAATAAGGTCATTAGAAAGTCATAGCATTGCATGTTGAAAAAGTCATAAAAGGTCATAGTATAGTATGTCGAAAAAATAATGAAAAAAAACGTAAAAACACATAGTATTGTATGTCAAAAAAAGTCATATTATAGGCTGTCAGAAAAGTAATAAAAAGTCATAGAATAGTTTGTCTAAAAAGTCATAAAACTTCATGAAAAAGTCATAGTACAGTATTTTGAAAAAAGTCAAAAAAGTAATAAATGTCAAAAATGTCATAGTATAATATGTTTTAAAAAAATAAAAAGTTATAGTATAGTATATCGACAAAAACTATTGTATAGTATGTCATAAAAAGTCATAGTATAGTAAGTATAGTAAATAGTCATCATACAGTTTGTCGGGAAAAGTCAAAGTATATGCCAAAAACAATCATTGAAAAGTCATAAGATAGTACGTAAAAAAAACTCATGAAAAACTCATGGTATATTATGTCGGAAAAAGTAATTCCAAATGCCAAAAAGTCATAGTATGTCAAAAAAAGTCGTAAAAAGGTCATAGTATAGTATATTAAAAAAATCATAAGAAGTCATTGTATAGTATGTTAAAAAAAATCATAAAAACGTTATGGTATATCATATCAAAATAAAGTCATTAGAAAGTCATAGTATTGTATGTTGAAAAAGTCATAAAACCACATATCAAAAAAGTAATATTATAGGATGTCAAAAAGTCATAAAAAGTCATAATATATAGTATTTCAATAAAGTCACAAAAAGTCATAGTATAGCATGCCAAAAAAATGTATGAAAAAGTCATAGTACGGTATGTTGAAAAAAGTAATAATACGTCAAAAAAGTCATGAAAAGTCATAGAATAGAAACATTTAAATTCATAGTATAGTATGTAGATAGTAATAGTCCTACTACAGATTGTCGAAAAAGTCATAGTATGGTATGTCGACAAAGTACATGAAAAAGTCATGGTATAGTATGTCGGAAAAAGTCATAGTATAGTATGTCGGAAAAAAAAGTCATTAAAAAGTCATAGTAAAAGAGTCATAAAAATTCATAGTATAGAATGTTGCAAAAAGTCATGAAAAGGTCATAGTATGTTATAATATGTCAAATACTTCATAAAAAGTCTTAGTAGGCATATGGTATGTTGTAAAAAATCATAAAAAAAGTCATAGTATAGTATGTCAAAAGAATCATGAAAAGTCATAGTATAGTAAAAAATCATAGAAGTCATAAAATCAATGTATATTGTGTCCCCCCAAAAATTTGAAGTCATAGTTTAGGATGTTAAAAAAGTCATTAAAAAATCATTGTATAGCATGTTAAAAATAAATTCATGAAAAAGTAATAGTATATTCACTAGCATGGACAACCATGTGTTAGTTAAAGATTTAATGAAAATTATGAATATGCAGATAAATATTATGAATGTGCAAAATTGATGTGGATGTCGCCTGATGGCTGGTCTGGGAGGATGTGTGATGACCGGGTGGAGGAGACTCTTAGTGGGGGTTCTATCTCAGAAGCAGTTTTTGCCCGAATAGTTTACAGACCTCCAGACGGTCAAAAAGTCATAAAATGTCATAGTATGTTGTAAAAAAAGTAATTGTATAACATGTGTAAAAAGTCATACAACAGTATGTCAATAAAAGTCATAATAAAGTAATGGTATTGCACCTTATGTTGAAAAAAAGTCTATAAAAAGTCATAGTATAGTATGTCAAAAAAATAAAAGGTCATCGTATAGTATATTAAAAAAAATCATAAGAAGTCATTGTATAGTATAGTATGTCAAAAAAGTAATAAAAATAAAAATTTTATGAAAGAGTATAGTACAGTATTTTGAAAAAAGTAATAAAAAGTCATAGAATAGTATGTCAAAAAGTTGTAAAAATTCATAGTATAGTATGTTGCAAAAAGTAATGAAAAAGTCCTAGTATAGTATGTCAAACTATTTGATGAAAGAGTCATAGTACAGTATTTTGAAAAAGTAATAAAAAGTAATAGTAAAATATGTCAAAAAAGTTGTAAAAAGTCATAGTATAGTACATCAAAAAAATAATGAAAAAGTCATAGTGTAGTAAGTCGAAACAAAAGTCATAAATACTCGTAGTATAGTATGTTGCAAAAAGTAATGGAAAATTCATAGTATAGTATGTCAAAAAAGTCAGACTAGAAGTATGTTAAAAAAATGTCAAGAAAATGTCATAGTATAGTATATTAAAAAAATCATAAGAAGTCATTATATAGTATATATGTTAAAAAAAACATTAAAAGTTATGGTATAGTATATAAAAATAAGGACATTAGAAAGTCATAATATTGTATGTTGAAAAAAGTCATAGACACTGGAGTTGTGGTACACCATTCCACTATGAAGAGATACTCGTACAAATATGGTCTTCATGGAAGAGTCATCAGAAGAAACCCTCTTCTACGTCCTCACCACAAAAATCAGCATTTGAAGTTTGCAATTGAACATGCCTGATGCATTGTGGGAACAAGTTCTGTGGACCTCTGTCCAACTGTTAAGCATGGACAGAGGTCCAATCATGCTTTGGGGTTGTATTGCAGCCAGTGGTACAAATTGTGGACGCTAACATCTGTGAAAAAGCTGAAGTTAAAGAGAGGATGGCTTCTACAAATGGATAATGATCCTAAACATACCTCAAAATCCACGGTGGATTACATCAAGAGGTGTAAACTGAAGGTTTTGCCATGGCCTTCAAAATCTCCTGACCTCAACATAATTGAAAATCTATGGATAGACCTTAAAAGAGCAGTGCTTGACAGACAGCCCAGAAATCTCTAAGAATTGGAAGACTTTTGGAAGGAAGAATGGGCGAAGATACCTCAAACAAGAATTGAAAGACTCTTGGCTGGTTACAAGAAGCGTTTCCAAGCTGTGATACTTGCCAAAGGTACTAACTCTGCAGGGTGCCCAAACTTTTGCAGATGCCATTTTTTTGTTTTCTGTTATTTTGAAAGTGTAAATGATGGAAATAAAATCTAACTTTTTGAGACATATTGTACGAATGTCTAATCTGTCATTTGATGCCTTTTGGAGATTTTTCCATCTATTCTTGGCTTCTTTATGCACAATAGTACAAGTTTTTACCTGGGGTGCCCAAACTTTCGAGCCCCACTGTATAGTATGTTGTAAAAAGTTATGAAAAAGTCATAGTATAGTATGTCAAAAAAATAAATAAAAGCATAAAGTAATAAAAAAGTCAAAGTACAGTACATTGAAAATTAGTCATAATACATTTTGTCAAAAAAAATAAGGAGAAATGCCCTCTCTGATTACTTTCCACATAAACTCAGTTGATATGCACTTCATGAAAAAGCCATAGTATAGTATGTAGGAAAAAGTCATAGTATTTCTCAAAAAAGTATGTTTAAAAAGTTTATAAAATTCATAGTATAGCATGTTAACAAAAAGTCCTAAAAAAAGTCATTATAAAGGTGTTTTTTTGGGGGGAATTTTTGGGCCCTATATGACAGGATGTATGTAAAATGTATGTATTAATGTATGTCAAAAAAGTCATTGTATGTTAAAGAATAGTCTTAATACAGTTTGTCGAAAAAGTCATAGTATAGTATGTTGAAAAAAGTCATAGTATATGCCAAAAAAGTGATAGAAAAGTCATAGTATAGTATGTCAAAGAGGTCATTAAAAAATCATAGTATAGCATGTTAAAAAAAGTTGTGAAAAAGTCATAGTATAGTTTGTCGAAAAAATCATAGTGTGTAGAAAACAATGACAAAGTAATAGTCGAAATGTCAAAAAACAAATTCTCAAAAAAAACAAAAAAGTCCTGGTATAAATGTTAAAAAAAAATCATAAAAAGTCATGATATAGTATATCAAAATAAGATTAATTAAGTCACAGTATTGTATGTTGAAAAAGTCATAGTATAGTATGTTGAAAAATGTCATGCAAAAGTCATGGTACAGTATTTTGAAAAAAGTCATAAAAAGTCATAAAAGTGACAGCATAACATGTCGAAAAAGTCGTAAAAAAAAAGTGTATCAAAAAAAGGTCATTAAAAAGTATATGACAAAACAAGTCATAAATAAGTCATTGCATAGGCTGTCAAAAAAGTTACTAGTATAGTATGTTGAAAAAAGTCATAATAAAGTCATTGTATAGTATGTTGAAAAAAGTCATGAAAAACTCATAGTATTACTATACTACGGATGTCATAATAAAGTCATAGTATTACTATACTATGGAAGTCATAATAAAGTCATAGTATAGTATGTTGAAAAAAGTCATAGTATTACTATACTATAGAAGTCATAATAAAGTCATAGTATAGTTTGTTGGAAAAAGTCAAGAAAATGTCATTGTATAATACAGTATGTTGAAAAAGTCATAATAAAGTCATAGTATAGTATATTGAAAAAAAGTCAAGAAAAAGTCATAGTAAATTCACAGTTTATTATGTTGAAAAACTAGTATCATAGTAATAAAAGTCATTTTAATCATAAATGGTTATAGGAAACAAATGGGTTTCCTATAAAATGGGTTTCATATGGGCCATAGGAGTTTTTTTTTTGGAAAACAGAGAGTAGGGGGGACGGAAATTGTCACAACAAAATGTAGCAAAATGTTTATTATAAACCAAAACAAATTTATCTCTTTGTGAATACTCATTCCTTAAATGAATAAAGTTGAATAACTGATCTGATAACAACATTATGAGCCATGCAAGGAAGACAGTCATCCACATAAAAACATTAATCAGTAAGTCTATTCAGGCACAGCAGTGAAGTAGTGGGAAAAAATGTATAATGTTGATAATGTTTTTTCTTCTCTTTTTTAGAACCAGCTATATAACTCTTGTTATTTCTCATCTGGCTGTAAGCTATAAAATGTTCATTATGAAACAAAAACATGTTAACAATTTGTAATTTGTAAGTTTGGACTTATACTGAAAGTTTAGTGTTTTCATTCATGAGTCATTTAGGACACACCCCTTAATGTGAATATGAATAGCTGAGCGGGCGTGAGTTATGTGTTAGAGCACTGTGGTTACAGCACAGACAGCTTTCTTCCTATGATATCCTTCAAACATACTGCTGAGTGGCTTTAAGTTAACAAGAAAGTTATTGTAGTTTAGATTAAAGCTACAGATGTAGAAAAGCAAAACAAGTAAGTGCCTTAAAAAGAATTAGGTACCTGGGATATTTCTTGGCTTGGATTAGCTCACATTTTACCTGAGGTGGCTGTCATCCTTATCCCCAAGGCTGGAGAGCTGACAACAGTATGGCTGCAGTCTTAAGGGCACTGGTTCTTGCTCTGCTCATTCAGGGCTGTTTTTGCAGTGTTGGACAGACTGACACAGGCTGCATGAAATGGACACCAAAAGGGGATAACGTTTGCTGTGAAGCCTGTTTTGCTGGTAAGTGATAACAGAGATAATAAGTATTATGATTCTCTATGATTTTCAATTGATAACTTGCTGTAAATTCAGAAGAGCATTTTTGACAAGGGCTCTACCAGTGAATATATTGGTGAATCTTTCATATCCTAATGTTGATGCTATTATAGTGGGCTTTAAAAATACCAGAATTAAACCGTTTTTTAATGAAACACTGTAGATATTCATGGGGGGAAGGAGAAATGCCCTCTCTGATCACTTTCCACATAAACTCAGTTGTTATGCAATATGCAAACATTATCCTTTTCCAGACCTAAAGAGTTCAAGTTATCCCATGTAGTATCTAATAAAAGCAAAAAAAACCTACTGTCAGTAGTAGAAAATTCAAAAAGATAATATTCCAGCCTTTCTGTGGTGGTTGCTTGTAACCAATATAGTTTCTGTGGTTTTTCAGCTAATACCACAACACAGAGAAAACGCGTATATATATGTATGTATATATGAAAGCTAGGATTGGGTCACGGGGGCATATAAGTATATGCTTATAAGTTACTGTATGTATTCTATTTAAATTTAAAAATTCTAATTTAAACATTTGTGTATGCATGTATTATATATACCCACTTATATGTATATAAGTTTGTGTAGCCTGAATCGACTACAACTTACATTTCATTGGGCAATCCTGTGTTGTAAAATGGAAAAAAAATTAACCTTGATCCTTGAACCTTGTTTGTAGGACACCGCCTGGTCAAAGAATGTGGCCCAAGCCCGAAAGATCTCTGTACTCCTTGTGAGGCCGGGACATTTACGGTGAACCCAAAAAAGTACAGCTGTACCAGGTGTACACAGTGTGTAGGTATGTCAGCAGATTCTATAACTGCATAAGAGGTGCCTTCAGTAGTGTATGTCCCACAAGCTGACTTTTTTCTTTTAAATAACAACTTTTACAACTCTCTTGCCATCTGTTTGTATGTGTAGGTGCTCAGGTCTTAGTGAAAGAGTGCACTGCCACAGCTGACACAAAGTGTGGCTGTATAGAAGGACTCACCTGTGGTGATGACCGCTGTTCCTTCTGCATCAAAAAGTGTGATAAAGGTTATGAACCAGTAACACGTAAGTAAAAATAAGCTCATGACATTAGCACATACAGATGTACAGTTTATGTTGAGTTGCAAGTCAACCGAATGATTGTCTGCACAGGTTCATGCAGACCATGTCCAGAGGGAACCTTCAACAACCAAACTCACCAGAGATGTAAACCTTGGAGTACCAAGTGAGATGTTACCTTGCTCTAAAAACATCTGCCATTGTAGCCATTTTGTTGTTGTACTGAAGAGATTTGATGAAAATCTTTATTTTTCTAAAAGGTGTCCCAATCCAGATCAAAAGATTGTGGCCAGGGGAAATGCAATTGCGGACATTAAGTGTGTTGATGTTTCACATGTCCAAGTGAGCGGTTCAACGCAACCTGGTAGGATGTGATTCTATTCCTCTAGTGTACTTTTGCTTTAATTCTTGTTTTTGTTTAAGCCAGCAATAATTTCTTACTGCTGTTGTGTCAGATCCCAAAGAGCAGGTATGGCCATTGGTCTTATCTGTGATCACAAGTGCAGTTCTGATGGCCTTTAGCATCATCATCATCAGCCTTGTGGCCAAGAAAATCTTCCAGAAAAGAAAGGACAAAGGCAAAAAGCCAACCACAAAGACCCCAATAAACAGAACCCCTACAGGTAATTACTACCGTACTTCGTGATATATTATCCCGACCATATTGCACAAATGAATGTTGATTATACACAATGTTTATCAAGGCAATGACAGTGAAAAGGTATTTGCTTTGCCTTTTTTCTCTCCTTCAGATGATCCTAGGACACTAATAGCCATTGAGTGCAGTTTCCACGAGGCCCAGCAAGAGCAGGGCAGCAGCTCAGAGTCGCTTGACTCCAAGGACTCCTCGGACCAGCTCCTGGTATGAAGAGAAGGGAAACTGGACTTGACTGCCCCGCTGAATAACTCATTCTGTTGTGTTGAGTTTGAGGGAAAGGAAACAGGATATACTGAATAAGATAGAGTCCCTCTTTGTGATACTGAGTATGTCGTGCCAATTTGTTTGTCTCTAAATGAAAGAAACAGAGCACTGTATTCACCCAGCTGTATTTTATTCACTGCATTTTCCTTTTATCAGAATAACAAAAGATGGTAAGAAAATGTAGGTAGGTAGGTATTTGCTGTACAATTACACCAGGAGGTAATTATAGCGAGGATACAGTAAATGTACACAGGGGAGGAAGGGAAATTCTGAGAGGGAAAAAACAAAGTGGATTACAACAGTCCATTCATCATGTTAATTATATCAGACAGTGAGGCTGTTTTCCCCTTTCAGTTAAGCCTAAAAGAAGATAGCTGTTAAAAGTTTTTAATTATTGGATTGAGTTTGACACCAGATGGAAAAAAGCATACCTTAAATACCTAAGCCTTTAAACTGTTTTTAAACTACTTTCAAACAATTGGACTTCTGCCAATGGCCTGTGTATAATAATATTGTAGTGTTTGAGTTTCACTCTCACATTTGCATGTCTAAGCGGGAAAGCTGCTGAGTGTTGTGTGAATGTACAGTGCAGGTGGGTGTTCAGCTGGGTGTAAAAGTCTGACAGCAGAGAAATTTGAGTCATGCCTGAGGCTGAGCCCACAAACGCCTCCTAAATATCTACTTTTTACTGCTGAATTTCTACATTTCCAACTCTGGTTATGTTGCAATCATGATTTTACACTGTGAAACATGTATGGTTTATCTGGGGGCAGTTGTCTATTTTGGTTTATTTAAATATTTCTACATATTACAATAGTAGATGGTATCACTTTGAAGTCAGCGTGGTGTATATGGCCTCTTCAAGCCTACTTAACAGTACCAGGAACTATATGGACTTTCCAGTAATTTTTTTATTGGTATCAAAAAAGTCCAGCAAAGGGAGTTCCCTTTTTGTGAATAGGTAATCATATATTTAAAATTAAAACACCAAGGAATCTACAGTACAATATTTTAACGTGGAAGATTTGGTTGAGGTTGTATTCATGATCAAGCTGAGACATGCCTGTTGAGCAAGAGTTTGACACAGTGGGTATCCCAAGTATAATATTTCTGATTAAATATCAGATAGTGCGATTAGTCACATGTTGCTCATAGATCATTGAAATTTCTATTAAGTGTGTCATGGGGGGAAATCCTCTGAACAAATAGGATACAAACTTGGCAAATATATAAGGCACAATATAAAAAATGAGGCCCAAAGGTTATGTGGAAACCCCCCCCCCCCTAGTCAGCCTTCTACTCTTTTTTTTTTACTGATCTTCTATCACAACAGAGTAACAAGAAACGCATGGTCTTTTCTGAAATATAACGGGCGTATATCTTTCTACTGAAATGGAACATTTGTTAGCCCACACCTCTACTATGAGTCACATCTGGCACATTGAAATATCAGGTGAAAGACAAAGTTCACGAGTGCTGCCTCGAGAAGAGTTACCACAGTATGACCAAGCACTACTTCTTACTGTCATACAGTAAGACGTAGTAAGGACTGTAGCACTTTACTTGCCAACTATTATGAACAATGTTACGCGCTTGTTTGGTTTGTGAATATATCATTCTGCCTAATGTTTATTTTACAAGAGATTTTTATATTTTTCTTTGGAACTGTCCATGGTTGACGGTGCGCATTCTGTTACATTGTACATATATAACTTTCTTTTTATAAAGTCAATACATTTTTTTGGAAATTTTATTTGTTGTACTTTCATAAAGAACAGTTCCATTTATAGTGGTCCACCTGCAGTGGCATATTTCATCTGTAAAAAAACAAATGCAACAACAAAAGGAGGTTTTGAATGTAGGAGTAATATAAATATATTAAAAAAAAACGACAAGTGAGACCAACAAGTGTGTGTAAAAATTAAATCGTTTTAGTATTCTGTATAATGAATAATGCTACTTACTGATAAAAGCCAACCTGGCAAAAAATACACAAACATCAGTTAGATAAGTATCAAGTTATTTAAGTTTAAAAAGGTCCACTTACAAGTTTATTGAAGCTTATTCCAACTGCAACGGTCTTACATTTACTGTTTCCAGAAGTTTATTAATATCTGGATCTTACACTCAAACAATTGAACATACTTTGTTGATTGTTGTAATATGTTATTTCGATTTAATGAGGGTTAAACAAGTTAATGTGATTGTCATTGTACCATTGTAAACATTGCTGGAGCCCTGCCAAACTGCTTTGAAACTAAGTTGACAGACACTCCGAAAGGGGATGTCTTCTTGTCCCAAACCCACGTCAGGTTTAAGGGTAATCAAAGAAACTTTTTGCTTTATTTGACATTCTTGATTGTCCCACTGGACAGTTTTGGTTTTACTTCCCTTAATGATGTAGGGCAGCAGTGCTAACCGCTGCACCACTGTGCTTCAAAATCATCCAAAGCATCCAAAATATCAAATGAAATAACATGAAGAGATTATAGATAATGGATGGACTCTTGACACATCAACTAAATAAAAAAAAAGAAAGCTACAAATATAATAAAAAGGTATATTGTTTAAATTAAACACTCACTGACACTGAAGATTTCAAACAAAACTTCAATAAACCTAATTTTTCCCTTTGAAAATAGTAAAAGGCATGAGTCCTAAGTGTTGTCATTATTCACTTAATCAAGAAATATTACAAAATCTCAATTCTCTCTCTGTGTTCCACTGGTCTAAAGTGCTAGAAGGGGTGGCTGATAGAAAAAACTGTATTCTTGTAATCTTAAACTAATAAGAGCTCTGTAATTGTAATAATAATAATAAATTGAATTTGTATAGCGCTTTTCAAGGACCCAAAGTTGCTTAGCTGTACTTATATTTAGTGTTATTAAATATATACATGTGTTGCACTACAACAGCACAATGTGTGGAAAATTATTGTTGCTTGCAATTTTCCTTTTTCTCTTTGAGTTTAGTGCGTCCTGATTTGTCCGTTTGCCGTTTTGTGGGTGGGATGAAAGTAGGCTCCTCGAGTAAGTCATGTAAGCCAGAATGTGGCATGGGAAGTGTCTCACAGGCTGGACCTATAAGAGAAGATAAGAAAAGAATTTATTGATCCCACAATGGGGAAATTCCCTTGTCACAGCAGCTCTAAATTAAAAGGAAATAGGATGTGAGTGTCCACCCATTGTTTTCAGTTAAATTCTTGGTGCCATCTGTCCTATTTACGGTACCCGCTTGTCCCACTCGGAGGCTCTCTATGCTTTCCCTTCTGGCCTGGAAGGTCGGGTCCAGTTCCTCCGCAATATTTCTTATCTGCTGGGCTTGTCTGTAAACGCAGCAGCAGTAAGTCAGCATGTGGTCACAATACAGACATTTATCAGTTTCATGTACATCTAAAAACAATTACTGTATAGTGGAGAAGGGGCTGGGTGGCTGGTTCTCTGGGGAGCACTCAGTGGGGGAAGGAAGTCCCTCTGAGTCACGCCTCTCTCGTCGGAACTAAGACATTGGACAAAAGGAGTCAAACTAATTTTATCACCTAGTTATTAAAGTGAAAGACATGCATGACAATGCAATGCACCATCTTTAGATGGCTGAAACTGTGTTTTAAATAACCCCAAAACATTCACCGGTTGGTCTCCTGCAGCCAGTCGGTCATGATGACTGATCATCGCTCTGTGCTCGCGCCACGAAGCCGGCCCTTCTAGTTCACGAGCTCTTTGCTTTGACTTAATTTCTTGCTTCTGCATAAAGCGTGCAATTTCCTGGCGCAAAAACAATGGATCATTTGACAGGTGGATATTCAAATCAGATACATGGGTACGGATGACTTACTTTGTCATACCTCATCCTGCGCCACTTGTGCTACTCTGAAGTCTCCCTCTGGGTAAGCACTGCATGGCGAGGGCTGTGAGTTCTGCGAAAACAAGCCAGAAAAAGCCAAACCGTAAAAGCCAGAATTAATTTTTTATTGAAAAGAGAAACTGATCTTTCTCCTTGACTTCTAAACCACAGCCACTCTTGGATCCCCTACCCTCCTCAACTGCTTTTCCTCTTCCTCCTGCAGCGTGTGAGCCAGTTCTTCATCCTGCAGGACCTGCCGCAGCTCCCCCAGGTCCAGGCTTGTCTTGCCTGGCTCTGGTTGCAGTGACGCTCCTATGGGTGAAGTATGACAGTGTCAAATCCAAAGGTACTAAAGCATCTATGATGACAACCAGCATACAAGTTGTAAAAAACATGGAAATCAGTGATGAATCAGACAAGTGTACTGACCATAGACTGTATAATATTGGTGGACAGAGTATGTGTGACGTTACCCATTGATTTGTGGAGATCTGCTATGAATTGTCTAATTTGCCGTTACGGGCGCAGCCATCCTGATTATGGATGGGACAATTTTAGATGAGAAAGATGAGGGACGGAGGAGCCCTTACACTCTACTTTATGTTACACACTATCACTGGCAACCACATCATAGCCATGCCCTAATACATTAATATTAACAGTCTATGGTACTGACACAGAGGCTGAAAGACCCATGACATTTGAATCACACCACAAGATAAGAGGAAGAAACATGTGAGGGAATGTTGCTATTTTGAGAGAAACTCCATATTACTTATTCCCTCACTACATCAAGAAGGAAGAAAAAAATGAAAAGCACACATTATTCCAGGACTACTAATTATACATATGAAAAAGGAAAATGTCCCACTTTAGCAAGAGACCCCAAGACACCAGTAAAACCAAAATGTGTCCAGATTAGACGATGATTGAGGGAAGGTGAGAGGAGCAGATGTAAACAGAGAGGTAGGGCAAAGCTTTGGAAGCTTTCCCTCTGCAGATTGGAGTTGGCTGCAGTTCTGGGTGTTACCTGCTGCCAGGTGCCTTGACCTATCCCTGGTTGAAGCCCTTCTGCTGCTGCTGAGGCTTTGGCTACGCTGTGGGGCTTTTCGATGGGGCTGTTCTACTCTCCTCTCCTGTTCCTCCTCTGTGCTTAACCTTTCTTCCATGGTCTGGTGCCAAAGCCTGCGTTCACTTGTTGTCCTCCTGACCCTGCAATCATTTGCATTCCTCTCCCTCTCGTCATCATTGGTGTTCCTCTGCCCTCTCCACCTTCTACTGCCTAAATCATTTCTGTTAGCAAGATACATGTCTCTATTAATCTCAGAAACCTTGCAATCATGCTCCACATTATAATGGTGCCCGTCTCTGTCTTCTCTGTGATCTCTCCTACTGTTCTCTTGGTATGACAGTCCCCTCCTCTCCCTGATATCTCCATGGAAACTGTGCCTGGTGTTGGCAGCTCTCTGGAAGGCTCTCTGATGTGGTCGGGAGTCGCTGCAGGAGACCTCACTCCCATGAAGCACCTGGCTGTCTCTGCTTTGACGCCTTATTTGTAGTGGCGCCCCGTTGCTGCCAAACCTGACAGGCACACCCCTCTCTCTGAGCACCTGGCCCAGCATCTCCCAGACTCCACTGGTTTCCCCCTGCTGCCTGTTAGAGCTCCTGGTGTTGTCCTGAAAACGGACATGCTTGTCAGGGTTGTCCTTATAGCTCCAGGTCCTCGCTAAGTCTCTGTTGCTGTGTTTACTCCCGTCAGGTAGCCTGACAGATTCACTGCGACTACATTGTCTTTCTCTTATTTCAACTAACCTACGGTCTCTATCCTGATCTCTGTTCCTGTGCAAACCCTGAGTCTCCTCTCCATGGTTCTTTTCCTGACCCCAATTCCTAGGCTTCCTCCTCTCTAGGTCACAATTTTCATAAAAGTCCTCATTCCACTCTCCTGTCTCCTCCTCTGTAAAGCTGCTGCGAGACCTAACACTTCTGTAGTTTCTCTTGTGCGGATGATGTAAAGATGCCTGGCGTCGAGGAGGTGCTGTGTTGAGTCTTTCATTCAGTCTCTGGGACCTGACAGTGAGATGTTCAGAGAAAACCGTGTCGAAGTCCTCTGAATCCTCACTCAGACAATCTCCCAATTCACTCCTGATTTCCCTTATGGAATCTGGGTGTCCTTGATTTGACCATGCACTTGTGTTTCTCTGAGCTGCTACCCCCCTAGGGGAGTCAGCCTGAGGCCTTGTTATGTCTGAATGGTTGTGAGAAGTAGGCCATTGACACCTGGTGGTGGTAGAAGAGTACTGCTCTTCTCGTTGGTGAAGGCTGCTGCTGAGTGTATGCTGGTGTGGGGATGGCAGTGCAGGACCCCTGGCGCTGCCTTTAGTAATGCCAAACATGCAAACACAAAAGCAGGGAGGATGGGTGAGGCTGTTGTGGGTAATATTAGAGGAGTGAAATTAATTATGAGGCAACATGTTATTATAGTTAAAAAAAGAGATCTATTAAAACTATCAAAAATGGCCACATGTAAGAGTATTTGTTACACAACTTATATAAATGTTTTAGACAAAAACGGAGGCATTCCAATACAGATATACAATCATGCATTAAAGACTACATTAAAGACAACATCTTACATGCATGTAACTAATGTAACACAACACATTAAAGAGATAATGAATGAATGATATGTTTTTGTTCATGCTGTTGTAACATTTGGAGAATGGCTTAAATATAACAATTATAAGCAGTAGCAGTGAAGCAAAGCATGGTTAGGGAGACGCCAAGCAAGCCCTGGACTTTGTCCTACTTTAAGTGGAACAAATAATTCTTTGTTCAGCAAATGCATATATAACATACAGTTTAGATAAAAAATTCAAACAAAATACCTAAAAAATTCAAACATCACCATTTTATTTCAAATAATTGCCAGTATGCTAGGATTGCAGATTAATGTCACATAATACAGTCAAGAAAACATACACAAAAAAAAGGCAAAACGTAAACTGTACCTTCACTATGGCTCCTCCTCGTGATTCTCTGCTCCTCCTCTTCCTGCATTCGTTTAGCTATTTCCTGCGGAGACACAGACATGCTGATTGCTTCTTTGTAAACTGTAATGAGTATAACCCATTAGGAATTTAGGCTAAATGAAGATTACAGAGGAATGGAGCCGTTCTGTCAAATATGCAAATAAACATAGAAACATGGTTAGAACATTTTAGACTTTGATAAGAATTTCAAACTAGATTTTATTGCCCTTGTTACAACCCCTTGATCCTATCCAAAATCATTTGTCAATAACAAAAGTCAAAATCTTTCATCTGGCTCATTGTCCTTATTTTAAAACAATCCACAGAATTAATTTACTTATCACAGCAAAACTAATAATGAACTTATCTGGATAAAAGCATATATATCAAAACAAGCTCAACTCACTGAGAGCAGGTTATACAACTGGTGTGCGACCGTAAATAAAATTGTTACTCTAAAACATAATTTATACTGTGCCGTTTCAACCAGCAGATGGCAGCATAACATAGAAAAAAGAAAGCAAGGTAACAACCGTTTCCCCCCCCCCCCCCCATCAAAACATTTAGGAAACTTGATTAATGTCCGAGATTTTATCCGCCATCAGGAGGTTTTGCTTTCACGTCATCTTCTTTTCAGAATGCACAAAAAATGCCCTTAAACTGTACTAATGCTTCATCCATTTAACTTCACAACACTTTCTTTTTACCTTAAAATGTACTCCGGCCCCTTTATTTGATCTATACATTATAAGCATTCAAGTGACAACATGAATAAAACATGGACCAAGGTCTACAGAGTAAGCTACACGAAATGCACAGACATGTTGTGTGATGTGACATATTAATTCTAGGTGACCTAACTAAATCGATTAAGACAGGAGTGTGTCTGTCTCAATGGAAACTAGGAGACTACATGAAAGCCAAATACAACTGGTAATCTCCTTGAGCCGAAACTTTGGACCAGAAACACTCCGACAGAAGCAAATCAACAGGACCGTTTCATTTGAAGTAACACCTTGTCACTGGATAATGCCTGCACTTACAAGCGCTGCTATGGTGGACTGCTCTCTAAAAGCGAACCCCCACCATGTCTCTATGTTGCTTTCCTTGGAAAGGCCAGAACTAATCCGGTTTCCTACAAATCAGCAGATTCTACCAGTGAATTTTATGAAATCTCTCTCTGTAGGCTGCATTTGCAACATAAATCATAACTAAAAGCTATCGCAGCTCCTTTTGGATTTGCAATCAGGGTGTGTGTGTCAGCCACTTTGCCAGCATCAACAGATAATTAGCAGCTTGCCATAGCAGGTTAAGTGCCACAGGGATCTGGCATTTAAAAATGCACAGCCTGACGCCTTCTGTTCCTTAATTAAAGACACAATCTACAGGGAGGCAAATATTTAATCAACACCTCTGATCAGCAAGTCATTAAGTAAGGTAAGCAAACAAGAGTGTTAATAGTTCACCATTTGATCCTAGCATAAACACTCATCAAAAGAAATGATTGCTTCCACACAGGAATAGTCTATTCTCATACCATTTGCTGCATTACCTTACATGACTATAACCCAGTAGGTAAAAGTCCATCTAACTCTTGAGTGTAGACACCTCATGTTGGTTCCAAAAGAGTTCAAACCCAAAACCTTTAATAATGATGAATGAAGCCCACAGTCTCTCTGACCTCACATCCTCCAAACAAGGACCTTCTATTAGCCTGTCCAAGGCAGCCTTCTCTAAAAGGGAAAATAATATGCTGGAATCAATTTCTGTAAAGCTACCAATGTTTAGAAATGCACATGCGTTCTGTAGAAAGCGCAGACATAAAGACAACATTTGAGGGATTGGGCTTCTGTGTGAACAGGGAGAGGTGATTGATGAGAGCCATGTGGTTGCCCGGTCGCGTTTGGGTTGCAAGATTAATTGTTTTTGTGTTCACAACATTTTGGAGAGATCTAGTGCTGTTCCACAAATTAGGACTAGGAAAGAATGGAAAGCAAATGTCAACCATCACAGCATTATCTAGACATTGTTATATTTGTATCCAAAATCAGATGGTAAAACATATAACTCTTGTTGTCTACAACTGAAACAAGACAAGCTTGCGGCTCTTCCAAAAAAAAAAAAAAAACACCTTGTTGGAACCCTGAAAACATGTTGGAAACCCATTTCCATTAAACCATTTAATGGAAAGGATAATCAAATAATGCTGAGGCCCTCACATAATTAAACATTGCACTTGAGTTATGTTTTGACCTAACCTGCCTCTTCCTCAAACTGCACAGTTAAAGGGAACACGCCGACTTATTGGGACTTTAGCTTATTCACCATATCCCCCAGAGTTAGAGAAGTTCATACATACCCTTCTCATCTCCGTAACTCGGTCTGACGCAACCACCGCTAGTCTAACTCAGCACAGATCCTGGAGGTGGGAACTAGGAACTATTCTCAGAAGGAAAAGCACTGCTACTTGGGTGGAGTGATAATTACTCCAACTCCGAGCAAACTCCAGGCAAACTCTCTGCTCCTCACCAAGGGGCTTCTCAGGTGCTGCGAACAAATCCCTCCGCCAAGGAGCAGAAGTAGCAGTACCTCACCTTCTGTCCAGAATAGTTCCCAGTATGTATACGGTTAGAAGATGGCTGTGTCTCATGTTACCTTGTCATTTATACACGCTGTGCCTATACAAATCACAACATGTAAATAGGAAAATGTTGGGGTTAATTTGTCACTTATTGGGAACAGTAGGCTTGATGGAGCAGGTTACCTCCAGAATCTGTGCTGAGCTAGACAGGTAGGTGGGTGCGTCAGACAGAGTTACAACACGCACGGAGATGAGAAGGATATGTATCGACTTCTCTAACTCTGAGGGATGCGGTGAATAAGCTAAAGTCCCAATAAGTTGGCGTGTTGCTTTAAGATTTTAAAAACGCTGAATGTTCACATCCAGTGAGACTTGACCAACCACCAGAGAAATAGCTTGATTCATCATCCAGATGGGGAGCTGACAGGTTTTGTCTGTTTAACAGCTGACTTTGCTCATACTGCCTTCTTATGGCACAGTGGGTACAGAGGCACCAAGCAGCACTTTACTGCAACCGCCATTCATTATGGATTCACTTAGTCCTAGAGAGAGAGCAGAGTAAACCATATGATACTCCCTGGCCTGTTTATAACAGGGACAAGTATGTCCCGGGTGCCATATACAGTACGACTATGAGTGCCTGTGCTGAAGTTTATGGATAATGCTGGAGCTAATGTTACGTCTGTGTAAAGTGCCAGGGATAGTTAGAGTCTAGATTATGTCCAGATCTGTCTGCACACAGTTCTGTAGTTTGAGATACAAAGAATCATTCATCTTTACAAGCTGTGATTTTCTGCTTTGTCTAACACCTACACACCTCAACAGTTACTGAGTCAGATAATCCGCTACAGAATCATCCATTTACACAGTCTACTGGGGCTCAAACTAGAAAGTGATTTAGAAACTCTGATAAAACTTCTGACCTCAGAAATTAATTGTAACTGAAATTAATTCAAGCTAACCACAGCCACTTTGTCTGTGGAGAAGGAAACTTTCCGGCCAACAGCGGAGAAGCGAGATTCATTTGGGAGTGGAGTAAAACTTCAGGTCTTACTTTGCTTTTATTTGTTTCTGTTTTATCAGTGCATTGTGCCAAGTTGAACTTGTCCCTACAGTAAAGTGTCTAGCTCTGCTCTGGTTGCTGACAGCAACTAGACACCCACAGGAAAGGATTTGTTCCTCTTTCAGGATCAAATCCCTCAAAATATTTCACTTTACAAACTGATTCATCTTTTGGTTTCAAGCTAAGCTTAACACCACAGGTGTTTTAATTTAACAATGAAATAATGAGGGACTGATAAAGAAACACTGATTTCCAACCTTTCCATATATCAGTTATCCTTGGGCCATGTGTCTATCTTACATAATATTCTCTATGTTTCTGTGGCCAAAATACAGATTTGTTTTCCATATCATATCATATGATGGATGCATGGATGCACTGTATGTCAGTGTGCCTAGTATGGAGTTTATTCATTTAGAAAGCTAAAGTAAAGAGTTGTAGCAGTAGCTGCAGTAGTGTGCAGTAGCCTAGCAGACCACTGACAGAGATTATGAGTTTTATGCAGACACTGATAGCTTTTCCCTTTATTTGATAATGACAGTGGCTAGACAGGAATAGTGGGAGAGACGGGGGATGACGCGCACCAAAGGACTCAGCCTACATGGGGCGCATGCTCTTACTGGGTGAGCTAGGTTGCCCCAATATTGCTTGATCTTTAATGCATTCATTGGAGAAATGTAAAACTAGATGTAGACTGAATCTGTTAATTTGTGCTCACCTCATCTTCTTGCTCCCTCCTCCGGGCCTCTTCGGCACAACGCTGGATCTCCTCCTGAATTACACGGGCATACTCAAAGTCTTCCTCCTCTCTACAGAGCAGTCAGAAAAGAAAAGGACTTTTTACTCTGGCTAGTATGTAATAAAACTACCTACAATCAATCATCATACCTACATTAATGTCAATGAGATAGACAGATATATAAAAATTTGCATTCAAATCTACACACAGTAGGGTCAAAATTTGGGCTGCACAACATATTGTTTTTTGATTTTCTTTGCAATATCAACTGATAAACACATATCCAAAAGAAATGCATAGATTTTTGTGTTAGTTAAAAGAAAATATTGGAATAAACTATCATTGTTATTTTAGTGGTGCCTTTTATATTCAATTCATTGTTCAATTTGTTTAACAAAAGAATGTTGGAACAGATTTACATTCATTTGTTAAACATACATTTAAATTTAAACATGCAATTTTTTGTATTTCAGTAGAAGACTGAAAGCAACAGAAAGGTGGAACTGAGTACACTTTCGTATCAGTTTATTTTTCTCAAGTAATATCGCTACTGCAATTTTCCGCTAATGTTATTGCATATTTTCCTCATATCGTGCAGCCCTAGTCAGCATATATATGCAGGACACTGCAGCAGTGTGAGCTGTGTTGCGGTACGCTTGGAGGAGCAGGGGTCACCTACAGTTGTCTGGAGGCCTGTCTGAGGAGGGTGCTCTGCTGGGCCTGCTCCTCTTCCTCCTCATCCTGCAGCTTTTTTGCTACACGGATGTCATTCTGCACAAGCTGGTTCTTCTGGATGTTGGTGGTATAGTATTGCTCGACTATGAGGAAAAGGCAGAGAAGGCGGCAGAGGGTCTCAAATGTTTGGCAATGAAGGACCATGGCTTATCAATATTGTATTAATACATAATTACTATATCGGTTGATTTTTAAGTATTCCTGACTGCTGTGTTGTTAACTTGAAACATTCTTTGTGGAATGCTAGACCCACAGTGTATTTTTGAGAAATCCTAAAACAGACAACAAATTACATGTCACTTTGTTTACTGCGCAACACTGCAAGGAGCAAAAAGAAGTTCAATGTAACTACTTGAGGTTTTTTTCAGTCTGCCTTGGTAAACCATGAGAATACAGCATTTTACTCAAGTATGTTTTATTGTCAATCTGTCATTTGCATTAATAGCTGCCAAGTATAATCATTAGCTAAATTCCATAAGAGGATAACTAAAGATGAAGATGACAACACAGAAAGTGGTGATTCCCTGAGACAGACGAGCCCCACTACTACTGCTTCCACATGGTTGCTTGACATTGGACTTACTCTCCTGTTCCTGCAGGTTGTGTGCCAACACTCCATCCTCCAGCACAGCAAAACACTCGCACACTGAAACAACAGAGGGCAAAAACACTTCAGTGTCCTACAAAAGGTTACGAAAGTGTTCAAATGATTCTGTATGTTGTCATCTGGACAAATGTTTTGCACTTTTGTTTAAATAAAAAAAAAAGTGTTACAGAGTACCAAAGTAATAAAGTGAGCAGTTCTCTCAGCGTGAGAGCTAAAACAACAGAAAAGCATTTGGATGGCTTGAAAAGAGAATGTTGTGGAGCTTTTGGTAGAGCACTTTATCTAAAAGGAAACAATAGGATACGAGTGTTGTGTGTCACGTTTGTGGTTAATTCAAGAGACAAAAGGCAGAGGAGTGTCCCTTGAGAAACTTTAGGAGAAAAAAAACATCCATCCACCACTCTGGCACAAATTCCCAGTTTAACATATAAAAGGCTCCAATAAAACCCCCTTCATAAAAGGGTGCCAGTGCTCCAAAGCAACACCCAAAGGCCACAATTATTGCTGTCCTCTCAGTTACTGGGTTTAGGAGCAACAGAGGAATAGGTCCAATCTGAGATGCTCGATTTCACAGTATCTTGTGCATATGCAAGGAATGTACTACAGTACTAATATAAAGTACGAAATATGTCATCTTTAAAATTGTGGTGGTAAAGATCTTAAGGAGGAAGATACATGCTTTTTCGTTTACAAATGTGCTCACTATGACTACCAAATTAAGCTTTTAGGAACTACCACATGCAACCATATATACTGGGAAGCCAGTGCAGATGGTACAAAAGTATGTTGAGTGAAGTATGTTAGGTTGTCGGAAATCCCAAGGCTTTAGCTCAGAGCTCTCTGTACACCAACTCTGTCTGGTTCTCCATATCGAGCCACTCTGTAGCTGAGCCTTCCCTATCCCATGATCCCATAGTCTGGCCACCTGCTGCTGGATATGGTGATAAAACATATCAGTTTCATTTCATTAACATTCTCTAGCCTGGTCTTGTTTTGTCAGAAAGCTGACAAAGAACTTCATGGGACTTTAATATAGACACAACAATTATGCAAAGAAAATGTTCCCAAAAGTGTGAAGTCAAACAACGGGATAATTAGCAAGAGAGACATACTGTAGGCTGAATCTCATTTCTCTGTCTTTCCCCTTCCCTTTAGTTTTGGGCGTTCACATGATAGTAAGAGCTGTCCCAGTACTCATTTTGATCGAGGGCTAGGGGTAAGACAAAGGGGTGCACAGCCCTTAAAACCAAAGGAGGACGCAAGCTTACTTGAAAACAACAGCTGCCAGATCGAGCAGAGAGACCCATAAAAGTAAGTATTTCCGGCTTGAATAAATGATTAAAAAATTACGACAGTCTTGTTTTGTGCTCGATACAGGCCTGTACATATACACTTGCAACCATGTTGTTAATTGAAACGTAAAAATCACTAGCTTGCTATGCGAACCACTAACTGCTAATGTTAACGCGAATGTTACATTGCTGATTTGCACAGTCCCGCATTTCTCTGCCTTGAATGGACTCCATGCATGTCTACAGTTTTAACCATTAGCAGAGAATTTTGTTTGATATCAGTGCACGACACTACTTGCTTTGGTGACATCGATACGTGCTTTACATATACCGTCCTGTATGACACAGGGACACAGAAGGAAACACGGCAGCTGATCCACTATCGGGTTAAAATTGGGCAGAAGTTTCTTAAATCATGTGTTCATGTTGTACCCATTCATTACTGTATTGGTACTGTATTATTGTAATCATTTGTAATTCATTCCTGTTTATGCACTTGTATATTGTTGTTGGTTATGATATGGGACACTGATGAAAGAAATGTGAGGGAAGGATTACTGGCCAACCGGCATCAGACTGGTCTGGAATATCAGAATAGCTGTTTATTTGTTTGTGGTCTTTTGAGTTTTACACATTTGAGTGCCTTTTTAATATGTGTGTGACATGTAAGTTATAATATAATATGGTTAATGTAATGTTTTTGCCTGTTATGTTTAATTTATTTGGCAATAAAGACAGATTTTTGTTAACAAAGAAAGTGTTTCTATACATAAATGACATTCAAAATGGTGATAACTGAAATGGATATCCAACACACCATGCAGTGTGTATACGAATGTGTGTTGCAAACAGACCTAAGTACTATACAGATAAGAACATATGTACCACCATCACCAAAGTGAACATAAAATAACTATAAAATATATAAATGCATATGACACTTGTCAAAACCCACCAATCAACACACTTGCAGACGGCATCTTGGAAGTTTGTGATCAATACTGTAGTGTATGGTGATGTAACCAAGTGGTGTCCCATTGCAAAACGGGTATGTTTTTACCCCTAGCCCTTACTACTCGGTTTTTAGGACCAAGGGCTAGGTAAGGGGAAGGGGTAAAATAGAGAAATGGGATTCAGCGGTCAACACCCAGGTTTGCACTACTCCTGGGCCTGTACATTGTTTTTTATAGCTTTAGCAACTGTGGACTGTTATTCTCTTCTACAGTGCCTTGCGAAAGTATTCGGCCCCCTTGAACTTTTCAACCTTTTGACACATTTCAGGCTTCAAACATAAAGATATAACATTTTTATTTTTTGTGACACAATTGTGAAGTGGAACGAAATCTATTGGATATTTTAAACCGTTTTAGCAAATAAAAAACTGAAAAGTGGGGCGTGCAAAATTATTCGGCCCCCTTGCGTTAATACTTTGTAGAGCCACCTTTTGCTGCGATTACAGCTGCAAGTCGCTTGGGGTATGTCTATCAGTTTTGCACATCGAGAGACTGAAATTCTTGCCCATTCTTCCTTGCAAAACAGCTTGAGCTCAGTGAGGTTGGATGGAGAGCGTTTGTGAACAACAGTTTTCAGCTCTTTCCACAGATTCTCGATTGGATTCAGGTCTGGACTTTGACTTGGCCATTCTAACAGCTGGATACGTTTATTTGTGAACCATTCCTTTGTAGATTTTGCTGTATGTTTGGGATCATTGTCTTGTTGGAAGATAAATCTTTTGCAGACTCCAACAGGTTTTCATTCAGAATGGTCCTGTATTTGGCTGCATCCATCTTCCCCTCACTTTTAACCATCTTCCTTGTCCCTGCTGAAGAAAAGCAGGCCCAAACCATGATGCTGCCACCACCACCATGTTTGACAGTGTGTTGAGGGTGATGAGCTGTGTTGCTTTTACACCAAACATATCGTTTTGCATTGTGGGCAAAAAGTTCGATTTTGGTTTCATCTGACCAGAGCACCTTCTTCCACATGTTTGGTGTGTCTTCCAGGTGGCTTGTGGCAAACTTTAGACGAGACTTTTTATGGATATCTTTGAGAAATGTCTTTCTTCTTGCCACTCTTCCATAAAGGCCAGATTTGTGCAGTGTACAACTGATTGTTGTCCTATGGACAGACTCTCCCACCTCAGCTGTAGTTCTCTGCAGTTCATCCAGAGTGATCATGGGCCTCTTGGCTGCATCTCTGATCAGTCTTCTCCTTGTCTGAGCTGAAAGTTTAGAGGGACGACGGCCAGGTCTTGGTAGATTTGCAGAAATCTACCAAGATCTACCAAGGAAATCTTTTTGTATCCAAATCCAGCTTTAAACTTCTCCACAACAGTATTACGGACCTGACTGGTGTGTTCCTTGGTCTTCATGATGCTCTCTGCGCTTTCAACAGAACCCTGAGACTATCACAGAGCAGGTGCATTTATACAGAGACTTGATTACACACAGGTGGATTCTATTTATCACCATCAGTCATTTAGGACAACATTGGATCATTCAGAGATCCTCGCTGAACTTCTGGAGTGAGTTTGCTGCACTGAAAGTAAAGGGGCCGAATAATTTTGCACGCACCACTTTTCAGTTTTTTATTTGCTAAAAAAAAGAGTTTAAAATATCCAATAGATTTCGTTCCACTTCACAATTGTGTCCCACTTGTTGGTGATTCTTCACAAAAAATAAAAAATGTATATCTTTATGTTTGAAGCCTGAAATGTGTCAAAACGTTGAAAAGTTCAAGGGGGCCGAATACTTTCGCAAGACACTGTATATCCACGCCAAGTGTTTACAGTAGTCCTTAATGAGCCGCGGTAGCTGCGATGTGCCGAAGCCCAAGGGTGTTTAAAGTCTGTCAAACAAGCTCAAAAGTTACTCAGGAGAAAATCAACACCGACAGGCAGCAGCATGGTTGCCCAGCTGTTTTCTCCACTTCCTCAATCTTTGCAGACACACACTGTGACAAGACAAAACTGCTTTGCTATCACAGTTTTTCATCAGGGAACCTAGAATGGCCATCTACTCTTACAATGGTGCTTTCAAATGACAGGAGGACAGAAGACAGTGTTTAATAAGAGATTTTGCTCACTGCAGAGGGAAAAGCCTCCAGCTTGAGCCGGTGGCAGGGCCAATTAAAAACAACAGTCCTATGACTAATGCCTCTACTGAGCCTAGAAGAGCAGTCTGGGCTACTTCTGTGGAGACAACGGCTACGTTTACATTCATGTGCTTAATGCTTAGGATACTCAAGTATTCAGATTATGACCTAAGTTGACAAATGCACAAATGCCTCACATTGTTTATAATAACCTGTTTAAGCTCTTTTTAGCTTTAGAAAACCTGAATATATATTGTATACTCCTGTAACTGTTGAGGTGCAAATGTGATCCAGTATCTAGAATACTGTGCATGTAAACCTTGCTAGCACTGTAAGCACTCTGTAAGGGAGATGTAGTAGCTAAAACATTATTTATTCTTATTTGGTACTTTTTTTTTTTATCCCTTTGTGAGAAAAAAAAAGTACACTTCTAAAACAAGGACATTTTTGAACAGAAGACGAGCAAAGACCCTGGAAGTTTACTTACTGTCTAAGATTTGCTGGACGGTGCCATAGACGACAAGAATAAATGGAAGGCCTCAAGATTCATTGTAAGAGTGACATCAGGCCTACAGTCTTTGGTACAGCTGTAACCATCTGTGTGGCTAATTGAAAACACACAAAAACATCAAGCATTCAACCCATACCAGACTTTAAGACTCCTTCTGTGCTCGCTGTCTTGCCAAGTTTGTACTCTCAAAGCAAAACTTTGATTGTTTTTCCTTTCTCCTGACACATATTCCCTATTGGTCTATCTTGTCACTGTGTACACGTTCATACTCTTCAGAGTCCTCTGTTTCCATTCTTGCTGCACCTTAACTGAACTACTGGAGCCTGCTCTGACAATACAGTGTTCAATTTCAACATTTATAGAACTGCTTCGGAGTTGATATAACAAGTCAAACTGAGGATGTGTCCTCTTTGTCCAGTTCTGTAAATATAGAATAGGGACAAAAGGCCGGTTTCTGAGGCATTCTTGAGGGAAAATTTACTCTGGCCTTAAAATTCTAAAAATGGAAAAGAAAAAAAAACAAAACACTACATTCTTGCTTAGAATAAATCTCTGGGTATGTTTTATTCTACAGGGGGCCAAACCCAACAGTCAAAGTTCATAGAAATCACCCAGACAGCACTAAGCCATCAAAAGCGTCTGTTTACACCATATATGACCACATAAATCTACACTGAGAGTTAGCCCACACCACAACTGACATGCATTACCACTTACACCGTGGAGCTTAAGACACTATCCGCTAAATGGATCTCCAACCTGCCCTTATGCGTACAGTCTGTCAGCGAGGAGGGTTTAACTCGAAGGCTTTGTTGTAATCCGACAGGACCAATTCAAAACAGTTCAAAACATGAGTTTACACTTAAGTCCTAGTCAGAAAGTGGAACAAAAGTATGAAGGAGGGAAAAAGGAAAAGCGCGTAAGCGTGCAAGTTTGTGTGGGTGTGTCTGCATTGTGGGTTTACTCGTTCTTAACTACAGTCACTTTACCCCCCTAGGGGAGGGGCAAGGAGAAGTGTTATGACTGCTAAACAGGTTTTGAGGGACTGGGTGTGCACATAGAGACATGCTTAGTTAGAGTGCATGCCGAGTGTGTTTCACAAAATAGTAAAGAGCCTCCTACTAAACTCTTTAATAGGGGCACTGAAAGGACCCCGTCAGGCTGTGTCAGTTTCCTAAGAGGATAGTTAATCCAAGATCCCGCAGACAACAGAAATTGGCTATGACATTTGAACACCAGAGGCTAAGATCTACTAAAACTGATAAGATTGTGTAAGAAAGAATGTAAAAAAAACAGTAAATTAAATTTCACAATATTAGCAGCATAGCCCAGTATGTTCCCAGCAGTGTGGGCACCGTGTCTTTGCAGTGAGACTGTGGGAGAAGGTTTTTTTTCCTATGTTAATGTCTCTTGCCCCTTACACATATTCTACGTTACTGGTGGTCAAAAATAGAAAAATTATATGTATGTTTAAACTTTTTGCTGATGTAACTAAATCTCATAGGTGAATGCACGCACTTCGTCTTATTGTAGAACTCCCACCCATTAGCTAACGGACAGCAAGTCGATGTGAAAGAAATTCCGTAGATAATCTCAGGCATCCAGTTTGCAAGAGGAGCCGATTAAACACTGACAGATATTTTTCTTTCATCTTTGGAGAGGCACTTGGATAGCAGCAGTGGCAAGTGTCTGCCAAACAAAGAAACTGTCGAAAGGAGAAAATGACAAGGGTTCTATTTTCAGCCAAAATCCCCCACCAACCACCCACACACTGTCTTCCTCTCTCTCTCTCTCCTCCTCACTGGTGTGTTCTGTTCTCCTGCTCGCTGCTTTTTGCACAACATTTCACCATGAAGTATCCATCTATCCCACAGCTCTTTGTGCTGTGTTAAAAACTAGGTGAAATGGACCAGGTTGTCATGGAAAACAAAGAGGTAAAGGGTAATGGGACTCGGGGTCAGTTGGTAAGAGTGAAATTAGGAACAGGGGGGAGGAGGGGGAATTCCTCTGGGAGCTGCATTCCCTCTGCACATCAGGCTATATCAGGAGCAGCCAGAGGAGGGACAAAACAGGAACTGATAAGGGGGGGGGCAGTGAAAACAAAGAAAATTGACTTAGCTGAGTCTGAGGAAGAAAGTGAAGGAGAAGTGGGACACACTACGGCTCTTAGGGAAATTGAAGAATCAAAAAAACACAATGGGGGGCCAAGTAAATGACCCCGGTGCCACAGAGAGGGACAAATCTGTCTGGTGAAAGTAGATTATGACCGGAAAAAATTACACTGATCAGACATCTGATTTACATGCTGCTATTGTCTCAATAAGCAGTTTTTGCTGCTATTACTGGCTTTGTTTGCGCACCGGCCCCTGCTCGATAAAGCATAAAAATGCAAAGCTGCACAGTGTGCCCTTTGTGTATGGATACAAGAGCAGAGTGCTGAATTATCTCTCTTGATAAAAGATATGCAGACCTATTTCTATCCCATTCATTAGTGTGGACATGCCAAAGACTGAGTCAACAGTCTACACCCAGGCCACAGCTTTGACATTCCTTACCTGTGAATGTTTTCATACTTACATGCAAGCAGATCCAACTAATTTAGTTCGTAAAAGCTGTGTGCATAAGTATGACGTGACAAATTTGGTTGCTGTGCATATGAATTTTTCCTTTTGCAGCTAGTTCTACTATATTAAACACCACTACAATTCTTACTCCAACTTGTTGTTTCTCAGTATCTGAATGCCTTCATATGTTGGACAGCAACTTCATTTTTGTAGTCTATGGTCCAGAGATCAAAAATATTATGCGCAATTATGATTGCTTTGTTTAGGTTTTAAAATTAAACGGAATTTTAATTGTAATGTTTTCGCAATCACTGTATATTCTGCATAAGACACTCTTTGTACTGCAAGTCAGAATGTTTCAACTACAAAAATGTACTTCACTTATGTTATTGATAGTGATATAGCACTTTCTTCCCCAGAAAAAAAGAATATCCCAAACAGCTTTTTTATCATTTGCTCTTATCTGCAGCCAGGAGACCTGTTTACAATGCAATCCATCTCTGTACACAAGCTAGGACCCGCTGTCTGCTGCATATAGTCAAAACATACAGCCTTGCGAAAGTATTTGGCCCCCTTGCGTTAATACTTTGTAGAGCCACCTTTTTGCTGCCATTACAGCTGCATGTCGCTTGGGGTATGTCTCTATCAGTTTTGCACATCGAGAGACTGACATTCTTGCCCATTCTTCCTTGCAAAACAGCTCGAGCTCAGTGAGGTTGGATGGAGAGCGTTTGTGAACAGCAGTTTTCAGCTCTTTCCACAGATTCTCAATTGGATTCAGGTCTGGACTTTGACTTGGCCATTCTAACACCTGGATACGTTTATTTGTGAACCATTCCTTTGTTGGAATCTCCGTCCCAGTTTCAGGTCTTTTGCAGACTCCAACAGGTTTTCATCCAGAATGGTCCTGTATTTGGCTGCATCCATCTTCCCCTCAATTTTAACCATCTTCCCTGTCCCTGCTGAAGAAAAGCAGGCCCAAACCATGATGCTGCCACCACCATGTTTGACAGTGGGGATGGTGTGTTGAGGGTGATGAGCTGTGTTGCTTTTACGCCAAACATATCGTTTTGCATTGTGGCCAAAAAGTTCGATTTTGGTTTCATCTGACCAGAGCACCTTCATCCACATGTTTGGTGTGTCTCCCACGTGGCTTGTGGCAAACTTTAGACAAGACTTTTTATGGACATCTTTGAGAAATGGCTTTCTTCTTGCCACTCTTCCATAAAGGCCAGATTTGTGCAGTGTACGACTGATTGTTGTCCTATGGACAGACTCTCCCACCTCAGCTGTAGTTCTCTGCAGTTCATCCAGAGTGATCATAGGCCTCTTGGCTGCATCTCTGATCAGTCTTCTCCTTGTCTGAGCTGAAAGTTTAGAGGGACGGCCAGGTCTTGGTAGATTTGCAGTGGTCTGATACTCCTTCCATTTCAAAATGATCGCTTGCACAGTGCTCCTTGGGATGTTTAAAGCTTGGGAAATCTTTTTGTATCCAAATCCGGCTTTAAACTTCTCCACAACAGTATTATGGACCTGCCTGGTGTGTTCCTTGGTCTTCATGATGCTCTCTGCGCTTTCAACAGAACCTTGAGACTATCACAGAGCAGGTGCATTTATACAGAGACTTGATCACACACAGGTGCATTCTATTTATCACCATCAGTCATTTAGGACAACATTGGATCATTCAGAGATCCTCGCTGAACTTCTGGAGTGAGTTTGCTGCACTGAAAGTAAAGGGGCCGAATAATTTTGCACACACCACTTTTCAGTTTTTTATTTGCTAAAAAAAGTTTAAAATATCCAATAGATTTTGTTCCACTTCACAATTGTGTCCCACTTGTTGGTGATTCTTCACAAAAAATAAAAAATTTATATCTTTATGTTTGAAGCCTGAAATGTGTCAAAAGGTTGAAAAGTTCAAGGGGGCCGAATACTTTCGCAAGGCACTGTATGGCATGCTATGTCTTATCTGAGAGGGAGTATTGTTGCTACAAAAATCAAGCAAGGGCAAAAGAAAAGATGTTATTTGGTGCCAGGACCAGTTATTCATAATGCAAAAAAACAGACAATGGGAAGTTCAGTCATATCTCTCATTTTCTCTTAAGTACACAGCAAATGGGTAGACAAGTTTGTCCTTAGTATTCACTGTGCTAAAGTGTCCATGAATCAAATAATTAACCCATACCATACTAGTACCATGTCTGCAGTTCAGTAGCTTACCCTGACATCCCTGTGGAGGGGCTAAACAAACAACTTTTCTCCAGTACAAACCATGAGACATGGTACGTTCTGTACACGCCTTTTCCATACTCAAAGTGGTTCTATAGATTTATAGATATATAGATTCTGTTCTTACCTTCTCGGACACGTGGAAGGTTGGACTGGTCAATTTCCAGCTTTGCCATCATTGTCCCTGTTGTGTCACAGCCTCATGGTGATACAGAAGACCCTGACACCAGAAGGGGCATTTTGAAAGTTATTATCTGGTTAAATTAACCCTTGTGTTGTCCTCCCGGGTCAAAAACAAACAAAAATGTGACATTTTTGTCCCTTTTTCAGATTCTTTTTTAGTTTTCACTACCACCACCTTACTACCTCTAGTTTTACAGTACTTTGTTGTAATTCATGGTCAATAACCATCATTAATATAGAATTATACCTAATATTTGAGTTAAAAAAGCAATAATTATGTTTTTTTGGAAAGGCCGTTTTATGGAAATCAATCCATTTTTTGTGGTAATTTGGTTACAAAGAAACCCATATTTCAGATATAGACATTTTTTTAAGGGGTCAAATTTGACCTAAGGACAACAGGAGGGTTAAATGAGACTTAAGGGCAAGGTACAAATCAGAAGAACGTAAACAGTCAAGCTACACAGACAATTTGGTGAAAACAAGTGATTAGCTCAGTGGTGTAAATGCAAAAAAAAGTTAGCTATTAGGCCTACTAACAAACTCTGCATCAATTATTGCTGACAGCAACAAAGCTAACACGAGCAGTGGTGCTGTTAACAGTAACGTTAACTAGTTAAGGTTAAACAGTATCTGCATTGCAGTAGGCCACTTGTTTTTCGAGCAAAGTAAAAAAAGAAATAGACATTCAATTAGTCTGTGTACCAAAGACTCCTTGTTTTATAACCTACCTGTTCCCAGACACGTTGAACACACAGGCTCCAGTGTTGTGTATACGTTACACACAGTCTACTCAACAAGTAGCTACAGTACCAAACATGACAACGAAGTGTCAACTTGTCCTCTCCGTCGCACTTTCCCTCTCTTCTTTTAGTCTCTCAAAATTATTATCCAAAGTGTTAAGAACGTGCTAGACCGTTTCTAACGCCTCTACTTTTGTTGCGAATTGTATTCGAAACCGACGGGCTTGTTCATCAATGAAACAGAGCCCCGTCGAATGGTGAAGGAAAGCCAGGGCAGACAAACTTAGCCCAGCCACAGTCTGTAGCACCGGCTGCTTCTTCACACGCAGCTAGCTCCTGTCCGCCAGCGCAGCAGTGGGGGCGGTTATTCGCTGCTGCTTTCACGTGCTCCTCCAAACTCAGTTTTATCTCTTAACTCAGGCAAACATGTTAGGATTAAGCTGTGTAAAGAGAGGCGCACAACTACACAACATTAGGATTTCACCTCCAGTTAGTAACACCCATCCCACTAAATATTACAACTTGAATATCATACAGGGCTGTATGATATTCAAGTTGTACTATTTAGTGGACTGAGTGTGCAGTATTTCGAATAACTTTTGAAGGCAACACTTAACGAGCCAAATGTTCCAATCACTCAAAGACTTTAGCTGGAGTTTCCAAAGCAGAAGTGTGCTCCTATGTTGTCTGTTTTTATTTTAATTTCAACAATTAACTTAATATAGATTTTTTAAAAAGTGAAAATATTATTGAGGAGACAACTGGTACCACAAAGTGACATGTTGGCAACTCTGAAAGTTTTAAAGCACATTCTAAAAATGGGGTAAAACATTTCCCTTGATGCTTTAAATGTCTAATGTAAATGTCTTGTAAATGTCAATAACGATAATTTATAAGCTTTTTGGGGGGTTTTAAAGGCTACAGGTGTATCTGTCAATCAAAGACTATTTGAAGACTAATAAAAAGAGAAAATAAAGGAGTAAAAGAAAAAAAAAAGACAACTGTCTCAGAATATGTTTTCCCCCTTTAGAACCCCACTGGACAGTTCACACTGGAGGCTGAACATGTGAAGAAGTGGTATATTACATGGTTAATGTGGTCTTTCTAGACGGAAGGTTGCCCTCTGCTGGCTGTACATACATCAGTCAGATATTCATGAGGTCGATAATGTCAGCAAGTCCCAAAACTTTGCCAGGTCACATTGCTTGGACTATTTTTACAGTTATTTGGTGTGATGTGTAGCTTTGGAATCCAAGACCTTCAGCATTTAGACTATATATAAACCAGGTATTTTCAATAATAATCCTTAGCCAGCCTGAATCATGTCTGCTTTGGTGAAGCAAATGCTCATTTCATTAATGGAACCATCACATTCTGCTGTTACAAGATGTATGAAGGTATTTCAGAGGAAGATATTTCTTTTGACTGCAGTACATTCAGAAGTTGTAGTTGCTTATGTCTTTTTTCTGGCAAAACACATGATACACTGAATACATTGCATTGCTGTTTTTAAACCACCCACCAGGTGAGATCTAATCAGACCAAGCACCACTTTGGCCAGAACCTTACAACAACGCTGCTAACATGTTAATGCAGCAGTACTCTAAACCCTAGGGACTATCTGTCTCATGTTGCACTAGTTTGGTTACCTCAGTGTAGTGCACTGCGACACTTGTTTACATTCATATTCAAGATTTTGAAAGCAGGACTTTATTTGTAATGAAATATTTTTCAGTTGAGGTATTGCAACTTATACTAAAAGTCACTTTTTGTAAACTTATTAACTTATTTAAGGATTTAAATAGAAAGTGGAAGCATGAATTCTCAACAAATACATGGTTGTTAGAATTAACTAACTCTCTTCTCTGTTCACACTGATCCACATTATATTGTATGGAGACAATGACGTGACAAAACGCCTGTCTTGTACCTTGAAGAAATTCTAGATTCCTCATAAAATTGCAAGTAGCAGGAAAAACTTCAAGTATGGGGAAGGCAACATTTATTTTAGAGGCCAGAATAAGCTAAGATTGACAGCAGGGCCTTGACTAATACAGAATATGAATCGTAATAGCTTTTTATGATATAAAGAAACACCTAATGGAGTGTCTGGCCTTCTGGCTATAAAACTAAATGTCACTGCCGCTTTGTCAAGCCTCATTATCATACAAAAAACTGAACATTGACGTCACACTTCTAATAAATATACAAATTACACACAGAGGTGCAGAATGTGTCTCTGTAAATAGCTATCTCCACCTGTCCCCTGTCTCCATTGACAGGAACGGTTTTCTGACTCTGTGCTGGATGTACTAATAAAGGTGAGTTTTATTGTTTGACTTTGTAGAAGTGAAAGCACAAATTGAACATCTTACCAGAACAAGGCCTCTAAATAATGTGCATGAATCAATCTGATTCAGTGACCCATGGTTAATTCTCGGCTGTCCTAAATTGAGTTATAATGTCAGATGGCGTATAGGCTACAGGGCCTTGAACATTTTAGCATTTCACTGAACCTCTGTGCAAGTAATTATGCAGTTTTTCTGTGGGCTATGAGTCAGGGGGATTCAAATGGCCCAAGAGTTTAATGAGATAGTAACATAAAAACATTAGTCATTTGGCTGCCCACTTTCTCCACCTGCTCCCCTACGGGATGTTGTTGAGAATCACATTGGAAACACCTGCTTTGATCCCATTTACAAAGTCAGTAAAACAGTCAATCAAGCTGAAGAGCTGGTAAAACATGACTGTGCCCTTGAAGCATTGGCCACAACGCTTGTCTGTTTATTGAGCCTATAATTCACCTGTGACTGCCTGTTGATTTATCACAGTTAGAAGGGATGGGACTGTGGATATTGCTTATGGCTGTTTTGGCCAGCAAAAGTGTGTGTGTGTGTGTGTGTGTGTGTGTGTGTGTGTGTGCTGTGGGGCATGCAGGAGGGGGGACAGACTACAGCTGGAAGTATATAACCCAGTTGGGACCAACAGAACATGTACAACTCTTCTTTCCACCTGAGGACCAACGTGCGGATCAGATCCACTTGTACCTGTAGTGATGAAGTGGAACCATCTCCTGTCCTGGGCCTTCCTGCTCGTGGCCACTGGCCCACTGCTGGCCCATCCCATCACAGACTCTGCAGAGATGCCCTATGCAGGACCTGGTAAGTGGAAAGTTATATCTCTATTATAGTTGTTATTCACAGAAATGCACTAATTCAGTACCTTGATTAGCATTTTTAGAAATATAAGGTAATTTGTGAAGCTTAATGGCAGGAAAGTCATGTCCTCAGGCCTTCAAGTAATTACTTTAGAATCGCAGTGTTGAACACTGATTGTTCTGCAAAAGTTCACACACACGGGCCACTGATGGAGGATTTCTCTGCTTCTAGAGAATATATAAAGTTTTATTTTTTGCAGATATGCAAATAAGATTTATTGTAGGCTACAGCTCAAATAAAATGTATAAAGTCTTTGGCGATTATACGTATCTCTCTCGTATATATACACTACCGGTCAAAAGTTTGGGGTCACTTATACATTTCCATATCACTCCATTATAGACAGAATACCTGCTAATTTGGGTGGGGGGGCTGATCTTTAATGCAATATCTACATTTCCCATTATCAGCAACCATTCATCCAATGTTCCAAAGACACATTCTGTGTACTAATCTATCATTTAAAAATAAAAAACTAGAAAAACATTGGAGAACCATTTTACTATTATGTAAGCACATAATGTAATCTGAAAACGGCTGCCCTGGTTAAAAAAACAATGCAACTGATCTCAGCTGGCATTCTGTCTACAATGGAGTGCAATGGGAATTTCTATGTGACCCCAAACTTTGGTAGCAAACCATCAGACCCCCTGATGGAATCTAGACTCCGGTGGTGGCGAAGGAAGAAAAGAAGGAAGGAAGGAAGGAAGGAAGGAAGCTCCGGACCAGTCAGCTGGAGTAGATGACTGGAGGTGGAAGAGGAGGTGGAGGGTTGCAAACTTTGCCTGCAACGACAGCTGAATAGCAGAGGGAGAAACAATTATTTAAAGCAGGGTTGTGACTCTGTGATTGGCCCTTGCCATTTGTGTACGATTTTGATTGGTTTAGCAGGAAGGCACAGGAACACATCCAACAGCTGATTCGAGTTACATAGAGCATTGATTAAGAGTGAGGTATTTCTGAAAGGATTTCCACTGAGATACATTTCAGTCAGGAGAGACTAGTTGCAGATATGCAACAGTTATACACAGCATGATAAAATATGCATTTATTTGGATAACAGCTGAATTGATTTAGGAGTGCATCGATTAAAAGTTAGGTCTTCCTGAAAGAATTTATGCTGAGCTACATTCGTTGCTGTAGAATATGGCATGACAAAAGTCAAACTTTGTGTTTACCATTTAGCATAAACTGCTACACTACGAACACAAATTAGACGCATGCTAGAAAATGTGAATCTATACTTGTGAATTGTGCGTTACCAATTTTGTGTGGTTATTGGGTTATCCTCAGTATCAATGGAGGATGGAGGAGTTGGCGCCTTGGATGATCTGACGCTCTCTGAGCAAATCTTCCCTCCTCAGGATGGAGGGCTCAGATATTCCACTCTAATATCTGGGGAGTTTAACCGAGATGGTAAGAAACACACAGAGCCACACACACAGATCATCGTATATAAAAGTGCTCATACTCAATGCAGAGACTTACTTCATCTAGGGAAAATCACCCGCTTTATTTTTGCAGAAACATTGTGCTACAAATTTGAATTGATACACACAATTATACCAGTGTAATATATTCCTGTGGCTGGATATCTAGCAGGACCTCTTGTCAGTTGGAGATATTGATCACAACCGGGTAGTTTGCAGTTGTGCATGGACGAGCCGGGTCCATTACTCTGCCACTGCACAAAAGCCTGACATGCACAGAAACATGCCGGATGCAACACAGCTGACATGAGTTATCTCAAACAACAGAATTATCTCATGTTTTACTTTCTCTCAGGTGTCAGAACAGGCCTGCTCCCCAGGGGGATGAAAAGAGAGGTGGGTTTTTTTTCCTACAAATGTTATGCCTAAAACAACAAAAGGAAATACAATGTTTACCACGACTACTTTATCCTGTCTTTCAGGTCCTATTGGAGAAACAGAGTCTCCTAAATCCTTTCAGCCATGTGCTGGGCATCCGGAAGCAGTTCAGGAAGCGAGCGGGGAATTCTGAGTGTTTCTGGAAGTACTGTGTCTAAAACGGTCAACAGACATGGATGCTACTCAAGAGACAGGGCTTGCACTAAAACAACGATTCTTATCTTGCACTCACATTAAAACATGCAGACCAAATAAGAAACATCATACATGTACTGTACATACTGTATGTGCCCATATGCATGCCCAGGTGCATCACACATACACACTCACATACATAAGCGCTGTCAGCATTTGTTCAGAAAAAGAACAATGCCATAGGTATGGTTGAGACAAGTTGCTTGCAGACTTTAAGATAATTTATTGAGATATCTTTTATGTTGTGTGAAACTATATTAATGTACACACATTTGTTAAAAGTCCTTGGTTGTTTAATGTGAGACCAAATGTCTTTTAGTTGTAAAAGTCAAAGGTTATACAATACTGGATGTTGGATATAAAAAAATAATAAATATGGAAATAAAAACTTAATTATAAATACTGTATTTGCAAGACTGTCTTTTCTTGATATAAGGTGTTGGTGAGAAACATATTGGCAGCAGAAGAAACCACTATCCTTTTCCTAAAGTAAAAGAAGAAACAAAAAGACGGAGCAAACTTTGTTCTCGAGTTTTCTTCATTTTTTCCTTTTTTTATTATTTTACAGCAGAAAGAATATAAAGCATTCAGAAAACATCTTCAATATTTTAAGGGCAATTCAAAACGTTTTGCATGGCTTCAGCAGCTGAAATCTCTTTTTTTTTAACATATCCATCGAGTCAGTGACGCTTGTACATGCACAATTACAAAAATAAAACTTACAAACAAGGGAAGAAAAAGGAGGAAAGCAAAACACATTAGGAGAACCAAGAGGAGATGGAAGTTTTAAGGGTAGGGGGCGGGAGCAGAGAAAAATTGGGTCACATAACAGGGAAAGACAGAGAGAAAGACAGCTATAGAGGAGAGGAAAATAGATCTAACACTAGTTCACATGCAAAGTGTCGAGGACCCATAACTTTCTATCAAAGCAGGGCCTTTTTTTTTCTTCTCGGTTTGGAATTGATGAAAACGTGCAGTTCGGTAAAGGGTGCCATATAATTGCTGTCCATAAACTACTGAATGCTTGTCTTGCAATACTGGCATTTGCATAAGAGTAAGTCGACTACATGTGTCCAATCATTTTAAACTTCACTAGGTCTATAAGTCTCCACAAAATAGTTCTTTATTGCTCTGTGTCCACAAGTGGAATATGTTGTAAAACGGTTTCTGTTCTGTTGTCCTGATGTGCCTACCTTTCTCTGGTTTGGGAGCCTGGGAAAAAGAAGAGGAGGAAAGGCAGATCCCCAGGTCAATTCACAGAACGTCTTGAAAATTGATAATATTGTATATGAAGAGTGCCCATCATCCCATTCATAAATGGCAGTAAAAACAAGATTTGCAGGTGAACCTTTCATATAACTACACTCTTAATCTTAAATACCCTCTACACTTTGTCACTTAGATAAATTAAAGGCCTAAAGAACCGGCCAGAATTATACTTTGATTTGACAGACTTCTATGACAGAAAATCAAATCATTTATCCTAATGAGCTATATATAACAGCTATGTATTTTATTCCACCGGTATCTGCAATGTTCGTTACTGAGAGGAAATGGATTATAGCTGATTTCCATTCATTTTAAAGACTTCAGTATCGCAGTGGCCAATCTGTCTGTCTTCACCAGAAAGCACTGCTGAAAGGTTTGCCTTTTTCAATTTCAGCTTCTTTTACCGTGAATCACATGTCCTGCTCTGCTTCCTCCTCCCCATTTTGGCACCCTGAGTAAAATACAGAAGGGAGGTGAACCAGTCCCTCAGCCTGGAGAAGAGCTATGCTGCTCAGTGTACAAATGAAACCGACACCTTGACATGTCTGCATGTGTGCTGTGCTGTGTCTTGTGCGTGTGTTTGTGTGTACCATGTGTCACTTAGTTAATACTTGCTATACATACTGTCACAATGGTCTCCAACCATGTCCATTTGTCCTATTTGAAGTTGGGAGCACACTGATCAAATCTTAAAAGAATCAATCAAATAAACTAAAGAAAAAAATCTAAAAAAGTTAGAGCTTGGTCTAAAAACAATCCTGTCCTCATGCTTTGCTATGAAAACCTCAGTAGCTACCTAGGATTGATCATAGGCTCAGTTGTAGGTTTTCCCGTCAGCCCTGCAGTCACATGCCCCATCTCTCTGAGTTCTGTGACACGTCAAACCAACGTTCATCGTTTTACAGAACAGTAAGTCTTTTAACAAGTCTATCTGACTACCGATTCTAGGAAAATAAGCATGCTTTAGGTGCAGTTCGATCACCAAGTTAATTATTTTACCCATGCAAGCATAATAAATCCTTCTCCTTGTTGCCACGACATTGCATTGGCTATGCATTCTAACACCACACCAGGAGGATGAACGCAAGGCAACAAACCCCAGTAGTGGCATTTCTAAGTGTGATTTTAAAAAGCTGTCCCATTAGAAATAACAAGAAGGCATACAAGTAAAAAATAAAGCTTAGCATGTTGACAAGCTGGAGTGCTGCAATCATACTGGAGTGAACAGGGAATATCATATTGTCGCTTAGGGGAGTGTGAGGTGATGGTGATCATGTGTGTTCATGTAGAGGATACAGCACTGTGACCATGTTCTCCGACATTCTCTCAACCTCATGTACATCATATGCATTCTGACACTGGGTTTGTGTGATCAGGATATGAATAGGCACTTTCTACATAAACACTCGGGAAACAAAGTTTACATATCCGGTGTGTTGAAAACAACAAAACAACCAGTCAGTCAAGGAAACTGACTCTGAGAAACACCTACTTAGCCTCATAATTATGTAACAAACATGACAACACTTCAAGAAACAAATCTCAAGTTTTTCAGTGGCACTTGGCTGAATAATCAAATGTCATTACTTTGATACAGAATACACTTTCTGGTAGTTATGGTAGGAATATATTATAGAAATGAGGCAGCAACCAACAGGCACCTCTAAATCAGCATCTCATGTTCTCTCTTAGATTGTTGTATCTACGTATATTGTCCAATGCACAAGACACATCTTATGCACTGTAATTATAAATGGCACCAGTGCACTGTTTTACACATTAGTTACTACAGTCACTTTGGCTCATTGACCCTGCATCGCGGCAAGTGACAACTTTTAGTGCTACCGTTCTGGATAAAATTGGATTAGCACCTTTGACTGTCAGTTAGTGTTGCAAATTTTTTCAGCTTCTTAACAAAGAAATCCAGTCATGTACAGTATGCTACACAGTTTTAAACTAGACACATTTTCCACTGTTCTTTTTGACATGGAATACAAGGTTTATTTAGAGGCTGGCAGCCTTGATCAAGGTGTTTTTTTTTTTAAACCCAACTCTATTAGGAGAATCTTGTCGTCAGTTCATTACAGGATTCAGCATAGGATTTATAAATCAATGCTTGCTGCCACATAGGGTTAATTTGAAGAGGTGAATTAAATTGTTATCAATGACAGAGAATGATTACATATAGGAACACCATGGACAAGGCTGTCAATCTTTAAGATCAGGCAAGATGCCTCAATAACACATTCCATTTGCAATGACAACAAAAAATACAACTTAAACTCTGCTATGGTGCGTTCAGTGAGCTGTCTGTGGGAATGGTGAAGACATGAGAGACTTAAATGCTTTCTGCTTAAATATGACTCCCTCTGCCATCTGTGTACCCTATTTTTCTAGTGATCGTTGACCACTTGTGATCTTATGGTCTTCAGTGCTAGTGTGTATTTAATTGTAAGATTATCTGTTCTGCAAAAATTAACTTAATTCTCTTTTAAGCTATATAGCATTCACATACCTCGGCACCATTGGCAAAATATTCTTGGTAGCCCAAAACAAACAAACAAACAAAATAAATTTAAACATAACCATACTTGTTTTAAGATCATTTTGCAGACTTCTCCTAACTCTAAATACAGTATTTTTTTAACTTTTTTATAATGCAATAATATCATGCTTTCTCAAGAACAATCAAAATAAAATAAAATACTCTAATAGTGAAATAGTTTTGATTTTACAGAGCATAGCCACTACTGCTTTTGTTTTTTCCCCCTTTTGACTCTGTTCATACTTTTCATGCACATAGCTCATTTTTGTCCCAGGTATTTACACTATTTACAAACAATACAACCATACTTCTTAGGCATTCAAACAAAACTATACAAATATTCTGTTTTTGTCTCGTACCTGTTTTTGACCCATTTTTAATGAATAAAATAATATATTTCTAAAATACAATCCCCGTTGGGTAAATGTTTTTTTTCCTACGCACTTTCAGCCTTCTTTATATACAGAAATCGCTCAATTGTCAAAAATATGGATTTGTCAAACCCCTATTTTGGGACAAGCTTAGGGACCCCTCAAAGAATCTCTAAGACGTCAAGGCAATGTATGTGATCTTCCCCTCAAAAGCCTTCACAGGCTCTGAAGTTCATTTGAAAAGAACAATAATAACCTGCATGACCATAACCATTACAACACAAAATAGGCAAGTTCTTTTCTCTTGTTAGGAATCAGAGGATCAACTGAACAAAACAAAAGAAACACGACAATACAAGGATAGTCTCATTACTGAGATGATAGAACTAATGGGGGAGAAGATGGAAACAAAAAGAAAATCAGAGGATAGGCTGAAAGACTAGACCATAATCACACAAGCAAAGACTTTTCTTGCCAAGAAGTCATGCATTCTTTCTTGGTAGGGTTCAACAACATAGAGTCTGAAGATACAGATCACCAATACATTGGACATGATGGAAGAAATACATTGGACAGTATGGTTCAAATTCAAGTAATAAAGTGACAATATATCTGATAAAGCATAGTTTTAAAGAAATGGCAAAATAGAAATATTTTATCACCCATTTTCTTTTGCATGGTTAAACCCCGGACTACATTCATTTGTAGCTCCACCCGTGTGGGCAGACTGGTGGGGTAGAGCACAGTGGGACAGGTGGAATTGTTTAGCTAAATTGAATATCATATCATCTACAGCAGTGGGTAGAGGTGGGAGTGTGCGTGACCAATTTATTTGGTTAAAAAAAAATATCTTCAAATTAATTAATTGGTCACCTAAAAACGAATGAAATATAATTCGAGCCCAGACGGTTTCTGCGTGGTCTCCCTATCCTCTGAGATCTTCTGCAGCAGCCTTAATTTACGTCTCTCGAGGTCCTTGTGTTTGACAGAACTCCTCAGGCATGTTCTGCGTTTGCTTCCTTACCATCCAAATACGTCTTCATATTCAAAAAAGACAAAGCAATCCATGAAAAAGTGCAAAAAATGCCATAAAGCAAATGTTCTGCACCCCCCACCCCAACCGTTTTAGTTTATAATCCCGAAGAAGTTGCCAATCTCCGTCCAAATCAAGTCAGTGGAAAGAAAAGATATGTGAAAAAATGCTGTTGTACATGTAATAGTAGTTGAACCAGTAACACTGCAGTAGTAGTAATAATTGCAGTGCTTGCATTGATGTTTTTTTTTTCTTCTTTTTTTCCCCCGTCTTTCATTTCTCTTGTAAAATGTCTCGGGTTCAAACAAAAACAAAAAGAGGAGTCAGGATAGTGATGTCACATTGCGAGGGGGCTCTTCGGAGGGGTCTCATGTTCCCTGGCCCTTTTCAATTCTTTCACCCTGGAACACAGAGGGAGACAAGTGTCCTGAATACAACATGCACGACTTTACAGGATTTCTACAGTAGTAACAAGCTTATCAAGACACGCACAGGCGTAATGGCTATCAGAACAATATCAAGACAGCCCAGATCATCAGGAACTATATGGATGGCCTGTGAAAGAAACCTTGGTCAGGATTGAATTGAACTTGCACTTTGGAATGGACAAAAGAGGATAATTGTAGCACAATTACAGAATATTTACTATATTAATCTATTACTTTTGGGATTAAAAGCACTTTTGTGACACAATAAATGCAATGAATCTTGTTATGAAAGGCATTTCATTTTGAAGTGTCCCAACACAATATGGTAGTGATATCATCATGACTATAATTGCAATTATGATTCTAGTTAATATTACCTACAGTGTCGCTATTACTCAAACTGACACTTGCACTGCACCCTGAAACATTTTGTTCCTCAAGATACAGCATAAGGTGACCACTCCTTTATGTACTGCAAATAAAGATTAGAACTGTCCTACACTTTAAATCCATTTAGTCCGTAACATAAAAGCATGAATCCTTGAAACTAAATGTTATAGTCTAGGTTGAGGTCACTTCCACACGGAAAAGACTAAAATAACTAAGAAGTATTTCTAAAGACACTGATCAAGGTCGAGAAGAAATGCTCAGTTTTGTGAAAAAAAAGTACCTACTATTGCAAATCTTCATAAAAACATTTTCTGGCAGTTCACCAATAAATACCAGAAGCTGGTGTGGGTACATAGAAAATACACGTCTTAAGAGCATGAGAAAAAAGCAGTCAGCCAGTCAAGTACTCTTTTATACAGTACAAGTGATTTTAACACACCAACCTCTATCATGTAATGGATTTAGCCCTATTCTTACTCAAAGGGTAACTACTGTAACATTTATGTATTGAAGAGAGGTAGACTACCTACCACTCACTCACTCCCTCACTCACTCACTCACTCACTCACTCACTTACTCACTCACTCACACTCTCTCATGTTGTGCTGGAGTACTCCCTGGAGGTATGGATCTATTAAGTTCTTTGTTTTAGTCTCAAAGGGTGGAGGAAGCTTTTGTTTGTTTTGTTCTAACTTCTGTGACCTATTTGCTACCACAGCTTCCTAACCTAAATCACATTAACAACCTCACCTGCTCTTAAAGCCCAGTGCCCTATTTTAGGACAATATACAGCCAATATGGAAAAGAGTAAAAACATGAAATATGAATGCCAACAGCAAAGAGGTAAAAGGTTTGTTAATATAACTAAATGCTTAAACTTCTATACATGCTATATATGATGTTCAGAGCTTTTTCCCCATTCAGGTGTATACAGTATTTTTTATGTAGTTGTTTTGATGACCAGTGAGCATAATACATTCAACAGTTTGACACAGTTTTAGTAAATTGAAATCAGAGGGGTTAAGTCCCCTCTCAATCTGTTGAGTGGCTAGAAACAGGACACACAGCCAGTCAGACAGACAGACAACTACTTGAGAAACAGCAGGCCCATAGCATGCCTAAAGGTAGAAGAGCAAGGCTCATAGTTGTCACCACTTGACATGCAGCAGAATAAAACATGATCGGAAAAAGCGTCCCGTTTTCTCAAACTGGCAATCTGCATAACGACACAAAACCAAAATAAAACAAAACAAAACAAACAAAACAAAAAGTTATTCTCAAGGAGAGAAAGAGAGAGATAAAGAGAGTCAGAGAAGGGCCTGTTAAGTGTTGCAGTGATATTGTCATTCATAAGCTTTTGTTAGTTTGAGATAGGTTCTGCTCTTAATCTGAGTTTCTTAGTCCACCTGTGGCTCCAGTCGGCAGCCTTCATGCAAGCAGGCATCAAGCAACTGTGATGGAGAAGGAGGAAGGGTGGGTGGAGGGATGGAGGAGAAAGAGCAAAAGAGAAAATGAGAGTGAGGGAAGGAGGGAGAGAATGCAAAGGCCGAGACCCAGGAGGAGATAATTATATTATCAAAGAGTGAGAGACGGAGGGGGAGATAAGAAGGAGAAAGAGGCATACAGAGTATCAGATAAAAAGAAAGAGAGCGAGAGAGAGAGAGAGGTACAAACTGAGTTGCTGAGGCTGCACTCACCCGCTTGAACAGTCTATGGTCCATCAAGGGGCTTGGCATAAACAGCAAAACAATACCAGACAGCTATTAGCACACAGTAGGCACTGTGAGGGAGGGGGCGAGGACAGGTGGGGGCCAAATACAGTGAGGGGGAGGGGGTGGAGCTTAGGTGTTGGGAGACATTTCGGCTCACCACCAATTTGTCAGACATAAATAAATCAAACACACAACACCGAGTTTAAATAATAGTTGAGAGATGGACAATATTTAGAAAATAGTGGTAGTTTATATTGTGTCTTACCAGTTAGGTCATGGGATTCTATTTTTTTAGACCATGAACCAGCCCGTGCAGTAAATCTGAGAGTAAAGTTTTATGTAGCCTGTCTGCCTGTCTTTATGTAAAGTTGTGTGTGTATGTACAGTATGTCTAAAATGAGTATGCTAGTATGTACAGGGCCTTGCAAAAGTATTCGGCCCCCTTGAACTTCTCAACCTTTTGACCCATTTCAGGCTTCAAACATAAAGATATAAAATTTTTATTTTTTGTGAAGAATCACCAACAAGTGGGACACAATTGTGAAGTGGAATGAAATATATTGGATATTTTAAACTTTTTTAGCAAATAAAAAACTGAAAAGTGGTGCATGCAAAATTATTTGGCCCACTTGCGTTAATACTTTGTAGAGCCACCTTTTGCTGCGATTACAGCTGCAAGTCGCTTGGGGTATGTCTCTATCAGTTTTGCACATCGAGAGACTGACATTCTTGCCCATTCTTCCTTGCAAAACAGCTCGAGCTCAGTGAGGTTGGATGGAGAGCGTTTGTGAACAGCAGTTTTCAGCTCTTTCCACAGATTCTCGATTAGATTCAGGTCTGGACTTTGACTTGGCCATTCTAACACCTGGATATGTTTATTTGTGAACCATTCCTTTGTAGATTTTGCTGTATGTTTGGGATCATTGTCTTGTTGGAAGATAAATCTTTTGCAGACTCCAACAGGTTTTCATTCAGAATGGCCCTGTATTTGGCTGCATCCATCTTCCCCTCACTTTTAACCATCTTCCCTGTCCCTGCTGAAGAAAAGCAGGCCCAAACCATGATGCTGCCACCACCATGTTTGACAGTGGGGATGGTGTGTTGAGGGTGATGGGCTGTGTTGCTTTTACGCCAAACATATCGTTTTGCATTGTGGCCAAAAAGTTCGATTTTGGTTTCATCTGACCAGAGCACCTTCTTCTACGTTTGGTGTGTCTCCCAGGTGGCTTGTGGCAAACTTTAGACAAGACTCTTTATGGATATCTTTGAGAAATGGCTTTCTTCTTGCCACTCTTCCATAAAGGCCAGATTTGTGCAGTGTACGACTGATTGTTGTCCTATGGACAGACTCTCCCACCTCAGCTGTAGTTCTCTGCAGTTCATCCAGAGTGATCATGGGCCTCTTGGCTGCATCTCTGATCAGTCTTCTCCTTGTCTGAGCTGAAAGTTTAGAGGGACGGCCAGGTCTTGGTAGATTTGCAGTGGTCTGATACTCCTTCCATTTCCAAAATGATCGCTTGCACAGTGCTCTTTGGGATGTTTAAAGCTTGGGAAATCTTTTTGTATCCAAATCCGGCTTTAAACTTCTCCACAACAGTATTACGGACCTGCCTGGTGTGTTCCTTGGTCTTCATGATGCTCTCTGCGCTTTCAACAGAACCCTGAGACTATCACAGAGCAGGTGCATTTATACAGAGACTTGATCACACACAGGTGCATTCTATTTATCACCATCAGTCATTTAGGACAACATTGGATCATTCAGAGATCCTCGCTGAACTTCTGGAGTGAGTTTGCTGCACTGAAAGTAAAGGGGCCGAATAATTTTGCACGCACCACTTTTCAGTTTTTTATTTGCTAAAAAAGTTTAAAATATCCAATAGATTTCGTTCCACTTCACAATTGTGTCCCACTTGTTGGTGATTCTTCACAAAAAATACAATTTTTATATTTTTATGTTTGAAGCCTGAAATGTGCCAAAAGGTTGAAAAGTTCAAGGGGGCCGAATACTTTCGCAAGGCACTGTATATAAGTAAGTGTTGGGGTCTACCTGTGGCGGCAGCGACGTAGGAACCTCATGATCTTCCTGGCAGCCTGATCCTGCTTCTTTGTGAGCAGACTACCTCTGTAAAACATCAGAAAGAAATTACTGTTTTTTGTAGAGCAACAGTTGACAACTGGCATGCATACAAGTTTACTCTAATTCATTTAAATGAATTAGAGTAAACTTGTATCTTTCATTGAAAATGTGAAACACAATAGAATTAACCCTTGTGTTGTCCTTGGGTCAAATTTGATCCGTTTCTTTTTTTTTTTTATTAGAAATATGATTTTACAAAATTGCCCAAAAATAACATGGATGCATGATGGATTCCATACAACTATCTTCACAGGTAAAATCAATGTAAAATCAATGTAAAATCAATTACTTTCATTGAATTTTGGGTGTTTTATTCAATTTTCTCTCAATATCCTCTGATCCTAAAGTGCCCATATTACAAAAATAACAATTTTCCTGGGATTTGGGGTGTTATTTTGTATCTCTGGTGCTTCCACACACATAAAAACTTGAAAAAAAACTATCCATGCTGTTTTGAGTGAGATACGGTTTCTGAATGTCCTCTATCTTCAGTGTACTGGTGAGCTGTTCAAAATCTGCACGGCTTTCTAGGTCACTTGTCAAGACGAGGCGGCTAACCGTAGCATGCTAGCGCTAGCATACTAGCTTGTTCTCAATGGCAAAACACTGCAACACACACTAGTTCACCATAATCTCCAAAAGAACTACTTCCATGTCCCTGTTCTGCAGGTATTCCACAAGCGGCCCTCGTTTAGAAGAAGTCTCCCAGCTAATACTGTCTTGCAGCTAAAACTAGTGAGATGTCTCACTCTGCAGCTAAAACAGAGACCTAAACACACAGAGTGAAAACAGGATCTGCGGCAATGTGAAGTTTATCAAAAATATGGTGTTTTTTGAAAATGAAACCATGTAAACCTATTCTGGTACAACCCCAAAATACAATTATGAACCTGAAAATGAGCATAATGTGGGCACTTTAACTATTATGCAAAATAAATCATTATTTCTTTTTAATATATAATATGTATAAATGTCATATGAACTAATAAAAACATTAAGAAAAGTGTCAAAAACATTAGAAAAAGCAACAGAAATAGTTAATTTTCAATTATTAATTATAAAAAAAATATTTTTTTGAGATTTTGAGAATTATATTAATTCTCAAAATTGTCAATTTTGAGTCAGAAGGATAACAAGTTCATGGTCTACGGGAAGACAATGCAAGGGTTAATAAACTAAACACCACTAACATTGTTACAGTATGTGGCTGATTGTCTACCTTAGTTTGTGCTGCACGAGGGCGGCAGCAGCCCCACGGTGGTGGGGCTTCAGCCTGCCAAACTCCTTGTAGCTGCGGTAGTATTGCTGAATGAGCACGGCAGCCCTCCTGCTTTGCTGAAACTTCTTCTGTTCGTGGTAGCTGCGGAACTTACTCTGGATAAGGATGGCGGCCTGCGTCATCTTCTTATAAAGTGCATACTGCCAACAAAAGAAAACAATAGGTCATGCTTTGCTGTGTGCGAATACTGCAATGCAGTGTTATGGGTTCAAGCAATAGTAGAAGAACACAACCAAAGGTTTGGGAATGAATTCAGCTGCTGGTAGTGAATTTTCAATTTTTTTTTTACCTTCAAGGCTATCCATGTTAGCTTGCAAGCAGAAAAAAGGGAATATTGTGAATAATGCACTAACATACTCTAATCTGAAAACATTGTTGAGTTTAAAAAGAGTTGACAAGCTTAATTAAATATATTTAAGAGTACTTAGATAGTTAACGCATCAGTGTACCAAGAGACTGTGATATACACTAACCTGTAAACAAAAGCACTTATTAGATGTGACCATCAATGCTTTGGCGGTGCCTACCTGTTTGTATTTCTTGTAACAACGTTGAATAACAGCAGCAGCTACTTCCTGTTGCTCTCGGAGCGGCCGCCCCTGTTGGAGAGTAGAGTGGGATAGGTCAGAGGTCACAGTTGAACCAAGGAATTTTGCCACAAAGGATATTAGTGGCTATGTCAAGTCTCCCTGAGGTCTCCTGGTGACCGGCATGAGTCCACACCTGAGGAACCGGCCCCCATGTGATTAGTGGGGAGGAGGAGGTGAACTGTTGAGCGCCAAAGAGCCAAAGGTCCACCTCAGTATCACCTGGTAGACAGGCATAGCAGATTACTGGAAACAACAGCGAACAGTTTGTCATATGAAAACTCATTAAAAGGAGCTGGGGGGTGGGGTGGATGGGTGGCGAGTTGAGGAATGAGATCGGGCAGGGGGAAAGGACTGGTGTGTGGAGACCTAGTTTAAAACAGGCAGTAGCAGACTCCATACACCTAACTAAGAGAGAGAAACAGAGGCAAAGAGAGAGAGAGGACGGGAACATATGCTTAATTGTGTCTAATTGGAGCAGGGATACGGGGGACAGTGCAGTCGTTCCTCTAAGCAAGGCCATGCTCTGCTCAAGGCACCTTCCCATGCTGAAACCACAGGGACATATTTGGATATATTTCTGTTCATGTTGTAATGTGTATATGAGCAGAGGAACAGAGAATGAGACAAAGGTAGAGATAGAAAAATGTGAATAATATTAAGCACTATTAGAATCAGTATATCCCCAGACGTAAGATACTAATGACCAGCATCCCAACCCTGAACTTTACTGCAACAATTCGAGCAAAAATCAGAGCTCCATAGCTTGGACTCAAATAAAAGTGAACCCTTCAACATCTCTCCAAACGCCAAAAACAACAAACAACAAAACATCTACTAATACCGGTCCTAACTGTACAGCCCTGTCACTGCAGGCTGCAGTACACACAGCATATGGCACCTGAGCGCCGGGCCTGTACCTTGTACTTGCGGAAGGCAGTTTGGACTAGGCGGGCGGCCTCATACAGCTCTCTCTGCTCTGGATCTGACAGAGTCAGCTGGGCCAGGTCTCGCTCCACCTTGCTGTTGGAGGCATTGATGAACTCACTCCAGTCAACTGGGGATGGGAGTGTAGACCTCTCCAGGGGCCCCTCTCTCAGTGGAGACCCCCCAGGACTGAGGCTGGGGTTGGATGAGGGGGTCAAGGTTTCATTATACAGAGATCTAAGGAAAGAAGATGACAGAAATGGTCACTTTAGTCCACATTCATAGTATGAATATGACAGCCTGCTTGCAACGTTGGCGGAAACTGTAGTGGGTGTAAATTAAACTTCCAAAAATTAACACTGTCACAGATAATAAGAACTCTTGAGCCACTGCCCACTCCAGCAATTAAAACAACCTATTTTTTGAAATTGATACCCCTATGATTTACACTTTTGAATGATCCATCCTGGCATTATGTTTAATACAAAATATCCTGTTTCAGCAGGACACACGGTACACCAATATCAACTTCAGTTTTGTTGTACTCCCACAAAATAGTCACCTATTTGGACAGTACCGGGTTGTAAAAAAGCAAAGAAAAAAGAGATGAATGCAGTGGGGAGGACACACATACTGCACACACACCCACACACTGGCAATGCAATATGCATATCTACAAATCCCTTCCCCACGGTGCTGCTTACCGTAGGTGTATGATGCTCGGCAGCTGTTCCACATCGCCAAGGTAGTTGGCCAGCCAGTTCATGGTGTTGCTGACCCCTGACGTGTCGACGGGCACAGAGTCCACTGTTGTGAAGTTCTCCCTTTTGATTCTCTCTGGCGTTGCTTCAATGATGTGCTCTGCCAGAGTCATCATATTTGCCTGTTTCATTGGGGCAAACAAAGATGAGTGAGAGGAGGACCCACATTGTCAATGTTTATCACTACATATATAGTTGAGTAACTGCCTTTGTTTGTGACTGAACATGATCTAGACATGCAGGTTTAATTGTTTGGCCATGTGACAAAAATGTTTGGCTTTAATTAAGAATGTGAGGGATACAGTTAGAGGCTAAACTTCCTAATCTGGCACTTCATCTGTTGGAGGAGTAGTTAGACTGAGATGGATGGCTGGAAGAATCCCTTGGCTATGGAAGTGGATCAATAGAGAGAGTTTATTATGCAGTGATGGCCATCGACATAGTGCCAGATTGGCCTGGTGAATGCCGCCTACCAAATGCAGAAGGCAGACATAAAAGAGGTGGCATGGTGCGGTTATGTCCAATTGAAATCTCATCTTGCCATGCTTTCTTCACTGGGGACAATGACGTTCATGAACACTTTCCAAAGTAATGCCACTAAAATAGCCATACTGCAGCCTCCCTCTAATAATATATATGCAATCTATATATAGTATATAGTAACAGTACTATATGGTAGAGTTGTTCTGATACAGATACCAGTATCGGAACGCAAGTATGAGTCTATGCACCCAGTCAAATCTAATGTTAGCAAAATGTCTGCAATTTGGCAATAATTTATACTTAAACAATCCCATCAGTAAAATGGTGATGTTTATAGAATGCAAAGCTTCAATTTTGAGGGGTGGCACTAGTGTTGCCAGTTTCAGTTTAATTACTGTTAATACTGTTTTTGGAACATCTCAACTAAATGGTACTATACTTTAATAGTAAATGTTATGTCATTTAATTTATGTGATGCAGGCATTTAAATCAACAGCAAAATGTTTTTGGTCTGAATTATTTTGAACCTTATATCTGTGGCTGTACTAGTGCCAAGTTCTACACATTTAGCCGACTGAGTACACAGTAGTTTGTGTTTGTGTCCCCGCACCTGCAGGTCATCCATCTGTGTGAGACAGTCCTGGTTCTCCAGATCTTCCCGATAGGATAACAGTTCTGCATCAGCCATTTCTCTGTCAGCCATCACCAGAATGCCTAGCTGTTCCCGCTGACGCAACCGGTTGACCAGTTTCTCCTTCCCCAGGCTGCTGCTTCCACTGACCCCCAACGCCTTCCTCCCCATGCTGCTGCTGGAGAAACTCTCTCTGGAGGTCCATCTGGTTGTTCCTGTGCTGCTTCCTGTAGACAGGCCTTTGTCTGAGCTCAGGCCCTCTGAGGACAGGCTATTGGGGCTAGAGGACAGCTTGTGGAGCTGTTGCTGCTCCAGGCTTAGAGGAACAGACATGGCCTTATCAGGCCGAGTCTGAAACAGTTCTGGGTTGGGTTTATGTTTTTTAGCTAGTGGGAGGTCTCGTTGGCCCTCGCTGCTGTAGTAGTTGGAGGGCTCTGACCTGGGCCTCCTTAAGTCTGCAAAAAAAAACACAAAAAAGTAACAATTAGCGGCATAATAGACTGATAAAGACAGACAATAGGGGTTCTTCCAGTCAGTGACTTATGTGAGCCTTTCAAAGAAACAATTTGCACATCCAACAATTCTTCTGTGCAGGTGCTCTGGAAAATATTGCAAACTTGGAAAACCAAACGCATTGGTCCCACCCCAGACCTTTAGAGCATTTTCTAAAATAAAATGCTCTTGGCAAAGGTCCGGAACAACCAAAGCATTGCTTTTCTTTGTTGCATGGTGGTGCTGTAGCAAAAGCACAATGAGGCCATCAGCTTAACTAATGTGCAGTAAGAGACAGAGGCAAAAAGGGAACTGTACTGGCCTGGATTGAGGCTTGTGGTGCTGGATGTGGTTGTAGTTGTGGCAGGACCCCCTTTCTTTCCACTGGGTGCTACTCCACTGTTGTTTGCCCAGCTGACCATCCAGCTGTCTGTGGTGGGGGTGTCGGGGGCTGGGGAGAAAGACATGCGAGTTGCGGGTGGTAGAGGGACTGGTGGCTGCTGCTCTTCCCTTTGTAGTTGCTCTAGACATTCGGCCAATTTGGTATGGCCGCGAGATCGGGCAATTGAGAGGGGTAAGCGACCCAGAGAATCTGGGATAGCTAGGGCACGTCTGTCCCATTTATACAACACCACTGCTGCCTCCAGGTGACCCAGTGCACATGCCCACATCTGGATGGAAAACAAAAAGTAGCAAAGGGAAAAAGAGTTAATGGGTTTCATTGCACCAGACTGTAAAAAAAGCATCAATCTACACCTACTACACGTCACACAAACTAGGATTTTCTTGCTCACGCTGTTAACGTAAGCGCGTTAACTTCAGCTCTCTTACCAGAGGCGTGCAGGAGAAGTGATCTACATTGAGAGGGTCCACTTCTAACTCCAAATCAATACTATCAGCATGTTTGGTGCTGGATGAAAGAGAGAAAACAATGAGAATCTCACTGCTATTTAGTGTGGAGCACATCAATTACAAACCAAAGGGCCATTATCCAGTATGTAGAGCATTTTCTCACCGCCACTTGATGAGTGTCTGGATGAGGGTGGCGTAGCCCTGGCCTGCAGCCAGGTGAAGGAGTGTCATGCCTCTGAAGGTCTTGGAGTGGATTAAATGTTTGGACTTGGCCCAGCAAGCTCTGCTCATCATCTTCTCACAGACCACAACGACACGACTCTCAAAGGAGCTGCTGGCCTGCGTCTGACCAGATAAACACTTACATACACAAAAGAGCATACCCTTACTGGTTGTTATATATGCCTTTTTAACAAGAAAAACAACAACAACAGCAAAATTCCTGTACAGTTATTTTGTCAACCAATAATGACAAAACACAATGTGTTTGCTGTGTACTGTCACATGCACGTCTTTACAAACAAATGTATGAGGAGCATGATGTGGCTTTTTACCTGTGACTGGCTGTTATTGCCTCCTCCTCCTCCGCCTCCCCCCCCCCTCCTCCTCCTCCTCCTCCTCCTCCTCCTCCTCCCCCTGTTCCTCCCCCAGCTCCGCCACTCCCTGCACTGCTCGACTGCTGGTGGCTGGCCATCTCTGCCATCCTCCTCTCCATCTGCTCCAAGCGCTCCAGGATAGACATTCTGAACTGGTTATCTAGGCAAACAGTGGGACACAGAAGAAGAACACGTCAGCACACAAGTAGCATCCAGTGTGCAAAAAAAATGTCTGTCTTTGCTATTACCAGCACAAACAACCCTGTGTTCCTGACAAGACAAATTATCACACAGTATGCACCACAAGCTGCACCAAATATGTTGCTCTGAGCAGCATTAAGACTGTCGCAGTGACTGTGGGGCTTAACATCATGAGGCCTACAATCAACCGTGAGATACTGCAAAGCTGATGGCAAGTTAATATCCTACTTTCAGCTGTAACATAAAAACACGTTATTAATCTCCCTATAGTGTGAGTGAAAACAACAGCATCAATCATTAACTTCATCAAAACATTGGCTTTACTAAAATAGCCTTTAAAGCCCATCAATCATCTGCTAATGGCTGCCATCACCAAATTCCTGCCTCCATCTCTCCCGGACCACTCAACCCCAGCCCACTAATATAGGTTGAACGATTGGCCAATGAGTGGGGGCATGTTAAATGTGTCCACCCTTTCACAAAGGGCTTCAGATATGCTCTGGGGGGAGTACACAGCTGAAGGCCGTCTCCAGCTGATTAAGTACACCTGAGTATGGCCGGGAGTCCCAGACCAACCCCATTCCATGAGCTTGTATGGTAGGAGGACTATGAAGAAGATAGTACAGAATCAATCACAAATTGCACCTATCCAGAGTCCTTGAAAACCCAGCCTTTCCATATATGTCTTATACACATCCATACAGTAAGATGAATGGAGTATATAAGACTTCAAAGAGTGTTCACTGTACATGCTGCTTAGGAGGCAACTTTGTACCCTGTGTCAGATCGGTTTTGCAGGTTGCCTTTGCTCAGGTTTTCAGCCTTGGCAGAAACATAACTAAAAATATTAAACAGGCTATGACATTACTGTGCAGGTTTTGATGGCTACACAACATGCATTTGAGTAATTAATAGTAAAAAGTAAACATACTCCAAATCAACTCCAGTCCGAACACTGCAATCTAAACCTGTTGCTTTTTGTTTCTGTAACATTACAAAAATACACACACATACACACACACACACACACACACACACACACACACACACACACACACACACACAGTATGCTATGTAGACAGTGAAATGGGATGGGCACAGAGAGCCCACTGCAGCAGGGAGTATACAGAAGACTGCATTAGCATTCCCCATTTAGCCACTATGAGGCCGTTTCTGTGGCAACCTGCTGCCGAGCGGTAACTAGGCGACAGGAACATGGCTGTGTGTATGGTCTGCCTGCGTGCTATTGGCTTATTGATGAAGGGGAGTGGAAGGACTCATTACTCCAGCAATAAAAAAAGGAGAGAGAAAGGCAAAAAAGAAATAGAGTCTATAAATCTTATTTGCTCTTCTTTTGTGTACTTGGCCTACTCTCTTTTCTCAGTGTTGACAGTGTAGGTAGGGACCTAATGACTCTAAGCGGGGAGCCTTCACAGCACGACCTGGTGACCTTTGCGCTTTACTGTATCTTGGCATTCTCGGCTCAGGGCTCCCTGTGGAGCTAATGTCACAGTCAGCCCTCCTATAAGCCACTGTAAAAGAGGTCAAGTAACTGCTATCATTGGACAGAAAAACATAATGTCACTGGCTGGTAAATTAGTGCTCTTAGTGACAACATGCTGCATTGTGAATAATGCACTTGGAGGACAACACTGAGGTATCTGCCTCCGATTCCTGTATGTGCTGTAGACTGTCTATGTGGGCCTGCTGTCAGATTAGCCAATCACTCTCTAATCAAGCGGGGGAAATGCTCTGAGCGTTTGCAGCGTTTCTTCCTAGGTGGGATCCATCTTCACTTATCCACGTGGTGGCTTGTAGAAACAAGGTGAGTGGAAAATTTGAGAGCCTGTTCATAACTGAGTGCTTGTGTCAAGAGGTAAGTCAGAGGGTGAAGATAGGTCACAGCAATACAACCTGACTTGGTACAAGGCTATGCTCTCCCTCTCCCTGACATGGGAGGGAAGACATAGACAGAGAGATGGAGAGCAAGAGAGAGAGGAAGGATAGTTAGCGCTAGGCTGACATGTCTTTGTTCAGACCCAGTGCTGCAGTGTGCTGCAGTGCAGATGATGTCATCTCCACCTGCTGCCTGCTGCTCCAAATGCGATGCACGTCCACTGCAGAGGGCGGATGGGGGTAGAGACGAGTGGGAGGGAAAAGGGAGGAGACATGGAAGGTGAGCAACCTAACAGAACTGTAACAACACTGTGACGTTGTTAATGCCCTCCCACTCTCCGGTTTACTCCCTTGTGACGGTGTGTGGCAGCGGACGTGGTCAATCGCACACGTTTAGGGCAGACTGTGACATGCTATTTTATGCTATTTCACTTGGGTGACAAAATGAGGCAGTCCGCCATTCATTATACTGACAACACTTGAAGGAAAGTTGATTAGTCAGCCGAGATCTCAACCTACAGCTGTCATGACACAAATATGCCTTCCAAAGCAAAGCTGAGTTTTTACAAATGGGTCCAGGTCACTCGCTTGTGGAGATTTATTAAACAGATTTCCTTTGCTTTGGTGATGCATTTCCCTGCAGGATTTTGACCCTTGCTAACTTTCCCCATCCAAAGTCAATAATAAATACAAAAGGAGAGAGAACTCTTCAGATTACTTAATAAAAAACTCCATTGATTTTCATGCTCCATCAATTCTCTCACTCTTCTATCTACCTGAACTCATATCTGTTGTGGATTATAATGTGGAGTGTTTAAGTAGTTTTTAGTTACTTAATGAGAACAGCTAAGAGAATTAAGTATTTTTTGTACAGTCTGTTACATAACAATTAAGAGTGTGTTTGTTGAAATGGCAGTTAAAGTGAATATGCTGCTCAATGATGACCTGACTTGTCTCCGCTCAGAAATGAGAAGAAAACCTCTCACCTCTGGGATGAAAACCTGCAGAGGATGGGAAAACACCACACTTTGGGTCTTTTAATAGAGTGACAGTTTCCTTGGCTAAAAGGAGAACATTATTCATCCACAAAGCACCCGGGTAATACTTTGCGAAAAGAGGTCTTGAACTTTCATGACCAATAACCCAAATGAGTAATTTTGTCTCTTTCCTTGGGACCAACGCTCATTAGAATAAGTTACTAGTGTTGTCATCATGGGACCAACCAGACATTGGCCATGACCTGGTCCTGTCATACGGATTAAGAAGCTGGATTTCATGGGGAAAGTTACACAGCTAGTAGTCATTTCTGCGTAAAATAAGTATACTTTCTGGCGCCTGGTCTTTGTGGCTTTGCTGTAGGCATGGGCCGGTATAAGATAATCTTCGGCAAAAATATCACAGTTTCAAAGTATTGTGGTATTGCAATTACAGCTTTAAAATGTTTTTTTTTTAAATGTCTGGGTAAAAAACAACATTCACATACACACTGGCAGGGAGACAGACTACTAAACTTCAGTTTCTCTCATTGTCCACTCAGCTGTTACCTTATGAACGCTATGACCCAAAATGTTTGTGGCTTTGAAACCTTGACTTTTTCAAACCGTTGTATACCTTGAAAGTGGTTACCGGCCCATGCCTACTCTGCTGTTGCTTCTTATTAGCTTCTCTCAAAGGACACCGGTGTCCTCTGAGAGAAGCACAGAGCAGAGGACCCCATTGGGTTCTAACCCACACAACGTCACAGCCCTGCCCCATGTGATGTGTTTCATCACTTTGAAATGGCAGCAGCTCCCCATGAGACAGGTTGATATACAGATGGATAAGGGAAGGAAGGACAAGGCTGTTTTTATAAGCACACAGTGGGAGTAACAGGCTGAAGGGAGGAAGAAGACAGCAGGAGAGCTTACAGGTGAAGAAAGAACAGGTGAAGGGAGATGAGAAGACAGGAGGAGGGTTATTCATATAGTGAACTTCTAAAAGACTGTGGGATGACATCTGTAATGCTCAATTTGAAACCTCTGGCTGTGTTCATGCCAGTCAAGCGTAGTGTAATCAGTGGTTGTGTCTTCCATCTATTACTATTTTTTCTTTCTTTTTATTCTTGTTAGCAGAGGAGTAACAGAAGATTTAAGTTGTTCAAAGAATAAAATGGTATGTAATAGAGACATCTGTTCTTTTGTACAATCAGTCATGAAATCAAATCAATTCTAGGATGCCATCCATCCATCCATCTGCAATATGGCTTATTCTGTTCAGGGTCGCGGGGGCGTGTAAGAAGCCATACTATCCAGGCTAACACACAGACAAATTCATACACATTCACACCTAGACATAGTTTTAAGTTTCCAATTCCCGTACCCTGTATGTCTTTTGACTGTTGCAGGAAACTGGATCACTAAGAAAAACATGCATACAACTACAGATTCATACAGATTTCATTTTTTTTGTCATTACAATACCATAAAGCATGCTTGCAGTTTTCTACCTCAAGCCAAAAATCAGTTGTCAGTGAGCAAATGTTCTCTAGTTTTACCGGTCTAGAATACACCGATGTACAATGTGTAACCTGTACACAACAGCAGAAGTCCTTCACACACACACACACACACACACACACACACACACACACACACACACACACACACACACATAAGGCAATTACCTTAGATATTTTTGCCAAACAAAAGAAAACATTTTGAATTTTGATTTCACGTCTTTAAGCTAGTAGGATTGCTTGCATCACTGGAATTATTCTCTTGCAGTGATAGTATCACCAAATTACAACAGTAACAGGTGGACAGATTGTGTCTCACCATTGTTTCCCCAGAGAATTTATTCTTGACCATAATTTAATAACTGCAAACAAAGGTCACAAAGCTTGAATGCTTGGTCTGCCACAAAGGTGAAGCAGCTCTTAACCTACTGGCATTGGTCCAGCTATATAGGTCAATATGAGTACAGAACGCTGAATAATTAAATTGTGTCATACTGAAGGTAAAATGCCAAGAGTGCACAACATGGGGATTTACTGTCATCCACTTTCACGTTAATAGAGTAACAAAGTATTGGCTTTTTGTCTTGTAAAGTAGAGTAGTTTTTTTATAGATTAACATTTTCTACAGTAACAAGTACATATCATTATCTTCCCATTTGCATAAACAACTATATGCTGCTTGACACATCTGCTGCAGGCAGGAGTGCAAATGAGACATGAATGGAGAAATAATTCACAGATGAATCAATCTGATATAAAACACCACAACTCAAGGGACAGGACGTCTCCAAAGCGTTCCATTAATAGTAAGACAACACAGTTAGGCTAAATGCAATCAAAGGATTCTCTGTCTGTCCTTTGTACTTTGTACAATTATATTTCAGTCTTTTGTCACATACTGGAATCCCATCTAAGGTATATTGTAATCTAGCAACAGTTGGAAAATTTAAGTCAGGACAGACAGCAGAGTGAATAGAGATAGATACATGGTACTTAGCTATTTTATCTTGGTTTGAGACAATGTATATTACCCCCCCTATTTTAATTTGGTTTAATGACACCATAAAGGGATGCAACCGCACAGCAGGAACAGGTAGTGAACCTGAATTTAATAAACACATTAGCAGACTGGCCCATGAAAGAAAAAACAAAATTACAAACACAACAAGCGCTTTATATAGATTATAGTTATTAATTCACAATTAGCTAAGAAAACGAATATATAATCCCTTTGTTCTAAATAAGCAGACTGGAGCCTGTTAGCACAGATGTTGAAAATTTATTGCATATTTCAAATCACAGCACAGACAGAGTATGAGGCATATTATAATGTAAATGTGTCTTAACGACTACTTAAAGTGCTTCTACATAGTACAGGAACCATTCACACACATTCAGGGATTGAACCACCAACCTTCCAATTGGCAGGCAACCACTCTACTACTGATCCACAGCCACCCATCTACCCTAATGTAATGTAACCTAATGCAAACCACAATCTATAGCTTTAAAACTTAGCAAAGGCTTTACTTAACCCCTATTTGACAGTCCCTCCACAAACTAAATGTGATACTGCACACTTCATCAGGGTAGAATTCAATGCATAAGTATTTGGGCTGGGACGATATGCTTTTGTCCCGATTTGATTCTATCACGGGTGCAGATTTGATTTGTGTCTATAGTATAGCAATCTGATAGCAGTGGGTGTTGTGATTTTCTTTTCCTTCTTTAAAGCTATAGTGCATAGTTTCTGTCACCCCCATGAGGAATTCTAAGTAATAACAACAGAACTGTCGGCACATCCACGTGACACAAACCTTCCGTGAATGCGCACAACCCCCACTCATCATCCACACCGTTGCCAAGGAGAACACGGAGGATTAAAAAAACATGATGGCCTATTTAGTAGAGGTAATTAGATTCACTCGAGCTTCTGCGCACAAAAGTCACCAGACGACACCAGTTTCTAAACACAGCCATACTGAGAAATCCAGAAAGAATTTTTGGGAAATGGCTTGAATGTAACGGACGTTAATGTATGTAAAACAGCATGCGATTTCTAAAAGAAATTCTAAATTGCTTTCTAAAAGGAATGCACTTTGCATGTCAGTCAGTCAGTCTGATTTATTCCATTTGTAAAGAAGTTCATAGTCTCGCATTGACAGACCTTCCTACACATTGCTGCGGAGGGGTGTCTGGCAAGTTATTGGCATTTCTTTAAACCAATCACAATTGTTGTTTGTTAGAACATCTGCTCGTTCAAAAGTTGTTTTAATCGTGCAACAGAAAACCCAGATTGTCTGGATTTACCCTGCAGAGATCTGAGGAGCAGTTAACCATAGTCCTCAGAAATCAAGTTTAGAATTCCAACAGCAAGAAAGCGGAAGGTGCCGAAAATGAGGGACATCAGGCGGAATTCCCGTCGGAACCTGAACAATCCCAAAAATGAAATGTCATTGATGTAGACTAAGAAGTACATAACATGCATTTGTTTCATTTTCTGCTGTCGATCAGAAAATAATGGTACCGTATAAATAAAAAATATTTACGTGAATCATTAGTAAAAAAATAAATAAAAAATATAGATTCTAGGGAAAACAATCACTTTTTTGACTATTATACTGGATTGCATTAAAGAGAAGGTGTTACTGTTTTTATATTCACCCACTATGTCCCAAACTAAATGGATGGATGAACTATAAGTTTAAAGAAGGAAAGTATAATATTAGTATATATATTATATTATCTATTAGCATTAGTAAAATAGGAGTCAACAATAGAAGTCAGAAATGTATGCTCTCTACACATGTCTGTTTCTCTTTAAATCTCTTTAAAACTTCTTGTCTGGGGTGATCCGTCGTCTTTAGCTGTAAGTATTAGGAATACAACTACTATTGCTTCTATTATTACTACAACAGCTACAGAAACACAGTTCTGAAAATTACATGAACTAATAATACTGCTGTTATGTTTGATATTATTGGATAGATAGGTAGATAGTCAGTCTTTAATGTCCCAAGAGGAAAATCTGTTTCAACTGCCTGCACATATTCATGCCCCTATGAAGCATGTAATACATATAGTTGACATAATAGTCATACACACACACACACACACACACTTTGTTGGGTTATTGGGGGCAAAACTTCTGTTAGTGATATTATTAATATTAATATGGCTACTCATGCTTCTGCAAGCACACAACTACAACTACTGCTACTGTACTAGTAATGCTGCTACTAACTAACCCTACTTTCACTAGTACTAATAAACTAACAAATGGTGTTGTGCAGTTAACCAAGATACAAACTGTTCCTACTGCTGTCAATTATACTAAGTAAACCACGTTGCATTAAAGTGGCTACCAAATAGCGTTAATTGGGATTACTACAACTAATGCATAGTAGATCTATGTAAATCATACAAAAGCATTGTGGTGATTCATCCAACTTCGCAACTTTGGTCGGTTGGTTTGTGTCTATCAGTTCTTTTAAGAGGCTACAATACATTTTGTTCCATGCACTGTATATAGGGATACATACAGATGAGCAACAGGTAGATAAATGCAGCCTATATCTGCAATTCTCTCACTTGAAAAAGTAAAGAAAAGCGCTCAAGACTTAACGGGGTTAAAGTTAAGTCGCTGTTCACAGATCTGCGGTGCTGAAACGCTCAGCGGCAGCACTGAGGTTTACGATGGACTACTGTACTAACGTGGTTTTTATTTCTCCCTATTTTAACTGTTTAATTACTCCATGCTGTTGATATCAGCATTGAATACAATCTGAACTATGAAACAAGGAGATTTCCCCAACGACTCGCTGGCCCCGATAACCTGAGCAGCACTCAGGGATGCGACATCCCTCCAATGCGCTTCCACACTTTTATCAACACGTGTAACAACACTTGCAGCTTGCATAGCAAACAGACTAAAAATGTCAAGAACGAGTCATGAATCTTTCAAATGTGAAAGGCAGGCTTTGCCAAAAGTACCAGACTTGAGAAATCAGGTGCACGAGAGCTAGAAGTATAACTTCCTTTGCTAATCAAAATGCCAGGAAAGCAAATGCTATTTTTGGTCTCTGACGGCGTCTTGGGGAGTCTTTAACATGCCCAAGCACTAGTCGTGATTCAGGAGTTGGCTACTATCAACGTCAACTCTCCGGTGCTCTGCAATGAGGCAGAGTCACATGAAACACTCGAAGGAAGCATGTAGCTAAAATAGACCATTTCTTTAAAACTCCGCTACAGCACAGACACAGCTGGACTACATTACAATAACTGAGCATGCGGGATGTTCAAATAAACGTGTAACTTCAACTTCTTGTGGTATACACGAGACAGGCACAGCATATGAAAACAGCCCAAACACAACACAACACAGACACAACACATTACTACAGCCATAGGTTGAACTTAACACTTCTAACCTTCTATCTTATTTTCCATGGGTAGAGTCCACCTCAAAGCCAAAAAATACTGTCTCTTTTGTCTTTTAGGAAATGCAGGTGTCATTCACAGGCATCCTGACCCAAAGTAGTCCAACCAAAGCTGCATTTCACTCAAATTGCAGCTTTGCCCCCACAGCCTCACGGTCAGACTACTGCATGGTGTTATACGCAGAAATAATAAAAATATATATCCTTGGTGTAGACTGAATCTCAATCTCAACAGAGCACTCGTCAACAATAGAACAAAGTGAGGGAAGAGAGCGACGTGAGGAGAGAGATGGAGAGAGGGAGGGAGAGAGAGAGAGGAAGACCGCTCACTACTCTTCTTCCACTAATAGCCCCCACCTCCTCCTCACTTGTTTCACCTCACACACATACACACTTTCCTTGTGTTTCTAGTAGTCGCTGCTATCCCAGCCTGCAGTAAAATGACAAATGCCGCTGCTAGGAGACGTTGTGCGCACGTGCCGCCGGTAAACAGACGCCCTAATTCCTGTTTGCCACCTCCTCCTTGAGCCGCGGTCCTGCTCCTAAAAGCTCGACCCTTATTGTATTATTATTGGTTATTTGGCCTGTTATAATAATAAGTATTGCTGATCTACTCTGCTCGACGCGTGTGGCTGTTATACGGTTCACTGGGCGCCTGCACGGAGTCTTTCCCTCACCGGAGAAAGTCGGTCCAACCGTTCAAAATACAATTGGATTCGCCCTCTCATAGCCTAGCTGCCGTCTGAAACTAAATCTCGTTCTGTTTGCGGTACCATGTTTACCCGAACACGCCCACTCCGCTCCTGCATTGTGTGTACACGGTCAGCCGTTTGTCACGCCGGTGTAGTAAAGCTCAGAGTCAGTAGGCTACTGGCAAAACGCTCCCACGAACACTAACAGGCAGCCAGTATGCCGCTATGCGGGGCTGTCATTTGACAGTTTCCAGCGAACCTCTCCTGGCTCGAGTCGTGGGATCTGAGCTCAGGGACTTATTGACGATGAGTACTCTGCAGCTCCGACAGCTTTTCTGTCCTGCCCATGGCTCCGTACCTGCAGTGCTGCAGAGAAAAAGCACCCCTTCCCCCACTCTGCATTATGACAAATCAAGGCAGGCAGGCAGCTGTGCCATTAGCACATCATAGCACAGTGAGTCTTCCATGGGGGAACAAACTCACAAAGCTGTATAACTACACCGCTGCGGATTTAGAAAAACAATATTGCATGTAATGTCAGCAGCCGATATCAAGTGACTGACCGCAGGGGTTAGCGTGAGTCTGTAACGTTACAGTCAAGAATCTGGTCACATTAGTGTTTTACAAGTCGGAAACTAAATGACTAGCTGTCATTATTCCGTTGGATGACAACGCGTTTCACTTCTCCTGTTGTGCCTCAAGACTGTGGACATAATCGATGTGATGACTGCACGTGCCCTAGTGATTACATTCTGCCCTACTTCTGAAATAAATTATGCAGTCTAGATATCATCGTGGAAATTGAATTTATGTGGGATTAAAAGCAGATAGCATTTACTTCTGCAAGAAAAACTAAATCTTGTATAGTTTAAAGTGCGCCCACAGTGAGGTGGTCCTGAACCAGCTTGTGATTGGCACACTTCAACTTTTGCTATAGCTAACCGCTCTCTGTCACACAGGTACACAGAAACTCACCTGGTGCCACATCAGCTTGACATAATGTTACATCGCCTGTATACACACGTACAAGTTTGGGGTCACTTAGAAATTTACATTGTATTCCATTATAGACAGAATACCAGCTGAGATCAGTAGCATTGATTTTTTAATCAGGGGCAGCAGTTTTCAGATTACATTATGTGATTACATAATTGCAACATGGTTCTCTAATGTTTTCTCAGTTAGTTTTTTAAAAATGATATTAGATTAGTAAACAGCATGTGCCTTTGGATCATTGGATGAATGGTTGCTGATAATGGGCAATGTAGATATTGCATTAAAGATCAGCCCCCCACTCAGATCAGCTGGTATTCTGCCTATAATGGAGTGGGATGGAAATTTGTAAGTGACCCCAAACTTTTGGCCGGTAGTGTACTGTATATGTATATCATATTCTGTTAAAGTGTGACACAATCTCTGTGCACTTATTTCTGCTGTTTTGTCAATACGGCAAATTACTTTAGTCTAAATTAATGTCTCTCTCAAATAATTGTAGGGACAAATGAATTATCAGTAGCTGGATGCAACAGAGATCATTTATTTTTACCTTTACAAATTAAAACTACAATGTAGTCATTGATCTTTACCTGTCATTGTCACCCTCAAATAAGAGACCACAGATTGCCATGAAACAAAATATAGTGAGAGATGGCAGGCAAGGGGTTAATATAAGTAAGGTAATAGGGTGGGCTGTGTTTTCCCTGAGACAGTCAGCTCCTCCTTAACTGGTTCTGTGAATGGGCCAGTGAGGCAGTAGGGCATGAATGGCGGAGGGATCCACTGGTATTGCTGTGTATGAGAGCCACCAGCTCTCCATTACTCACTCCCACTCCCTCAAGGGCTGTCTGCAATGCAGCTGTCCTGTGAGCCTTTGCTTCACCGTGGCCTACTTTATCCTGTCAATGCTCAAGCACTGCAGTAATGCTTCCCCGGCACTCACGCGCACGCACAAACGCACACACACACACACACACACACACACACACACACACACACACACACACACACACATGCACGCACAAATGCACGCATGCACGCACGCACACACGCACGCGCACACACACACACACACAAAAACAGACAAACACTTACATACTCATTACATTCTGGTGAACATGCCTACAGTAGGTTTTTGATTCAGAGACCTAATTTGAATTTAACAGAATGGAAATTTGCCAACTCTGCAGCATCTTTTGTTATACTGTATGTAGAAGACCTCTACAATGCTGATCTGAAAAAAACATTTTTTTTACAGTAAGGAGATCAGATCACACCAAACAATTTGCAAATTCTTATAAAATGTCCAAATTCATCATTGCATTTACACTGTTGTCAACACAATAGCTTTTCTATTGGGGGATTGTTACATAAGCAAGATGGGACAATGAGGCTTTCTCTCACTGAACTGGCCTTAAAATGATACTTTAAATACAACATGTGATATTGGATTTGCACATTTCAGAACAAAAGACTGCAAAGTGAAAGAGAAAATGTCTCACTTAACACATCTTAACACAGCAAAGCTAACTCTCAAATCAGTTTCACTTGGATAATACCAAGAGGGACTGAGAAAGCAAACAAAAACTCCAGGATTTGAAATAGACTGAAAGCTATTCCTACATATATCCGTCTCCATCGCACGAGCATATGCATGCACAGAACAGCCAATAGGAACGCTCTGTCTATCTCTGAAATGACCTGTGATTGGCAAAAGTCTCCCGTCACAGGCTAGGTTTTCCAAAGTCTATAAACAGAGCCAAGAGGAGGTACAGGTGTCTAGTTTTCTCTCACATCACTTGAATTACTCGATACTAAAAGATTATTATGGCATGTTTGCCCAGCAAAGCCAAAACCAAATAGCCTACCACAGCTTAAAGAATATAGCAAGTTTATGCACAATATTGTTTTAGCCAAATAATAATAATAATAATAATGAATCATAATGATTCCTTCATTGCAAGGGATTGTTCCACTGTATTATATCAGCCACACCTCTTCACAAATGTTTAACCAAAGATTCTATTTATTTAGTTGTTCTTTAAGTGCAGTGCTCCAATTCATTAATTTGGACAACAGACATTTTTAAAACAATAACATGGCATGATCATATCATAAAAATACAATTCCAATAAAAGCTGATAAATAAAAATATTAAACTTCTGTTCTGTACACTATTGCTACACATACTTTTTAAATCAAATCAAGGATCTTGCCATGACCTTTATCATGTTTAGCCAAGGACCAAAGAGCCAGCATGTTGTATGGCTAGAAACACACAATTATATATCCAAGTCATTATCTTCTTGTTATTGTTCAAGCTTTGCAGCCCTGTCATTCTGACATATGAGATGTAACAACATTAATCCCTTAAACTGAATATTTGTGCAGCAGATACATGACAATGAACAAACTATGTGCGAGTTAAACTGTCTATTTAATTGCATACACTGTAAAACATGCCTTTGCAATGTACATGGATTAAGAAAAATAAGTAAAAATTTATCTATTATCAGTTTCCTGAGCATTTGCCAATATCATGCAGACTTGTTTTGCTCCAGGGAAAGCTAATGCACAAGAATGCGTAAGCTGTGACAAATTAGTTTAAAGCAAAGCTAGAGAGAGGATTTGTAATGCATAATGGTCCTGCAGATCATTAATCAAAATGAACTATTAAAATCAATAAGGCCAGAGGAGATTTGGAGAGCCAGACAGAAGAAGAATGACTAAAGAAAACAGAGTGGAAGAAATGTGAGCGGACAGATAGTAAGAGTCAGGACAAGGGACCAAAGCTAACGTAACAGGGAGGAGAGACCTACCATCCAGCGAGAGCCAGTCGTGCTGAGATGATGGCAGTGAAGGAAGAGCGCGGGCCTTGTACTCAAACACCACTGAGTTGGATATGATCTGGTTACTGACAGCCACCTGCAGCGTCACCAGACCTGTGTCATGCGCTGGAGAGGGAGAGGATAATGAGAATCCAGTATACGCAACAATGTCTGTATTATGTGGTCAGATTTAACTGGCTCAGTATTCCGTGCACGACTACTGTCATTGTAAACAAAAAATTACAATTTAGGGCTTAAATCACATCACTACATTAGAATAATATTAACATTATTTCAGCTAGTCACACGATGCCACATGAGGCTTGAATTTATTTGACTAAATACATTTTTGACAGTTTGACAGACATACAATACATTAGCTTTTGACACATGACTTAACATTATGCAAGAGCTAAACACTGGTTGAGATCAAGATTGTTTTCACTCATAGTTACAAAATCTACTTGGGCATTTAGTATTGTTACATCTGAATCTGCTTTCATCTAAATAATAATAAAAAATTTTTTTATTTACATTGCTGGTATCATATGGGTGTATATCTGTGTGTGTGTGTATGTGTGTGTGTTTAGGATGCATATATATATTTTTCTCCCTTGTTACATTGATGGAGTGCTGGTATCCAACAGTGAAAATCCCTAATATGAGTGTTCATTTGTCCGGGAGGGAGGGGTGGTGCTTAGGTTTTGTTTTGTTATTTTATATACATTATCCTGCATTTGGTATAGTTTGTGAATTTTCTCTTTTTGTTATTGTTGTCATATAAAAACATATAATATAACATATATACGGTAAGTGCTGTCAATTAAACGTGTTATTAACAGCGTTAACGCAAACCCATTTTAACAGCATCAATGTTTATAGCAAGATTAATGTTCTTTTTGTCCTAGCAAACTTTGTAGTTTTTTCACATGCTGATGCAACATCTACTAACGTTAGAAAAACTACAACACCACACTGGATCTAGCTAGACCTGAAACAAAACAACAGGCACGCCACACACACGTGTTTGGGCTTGCGAGCCGGCCAAAGCGTAGTAACTTTACATTTTAAGTGGATGACGACCGCGAGACATTGAAATAAAAGCCAATAAAGTTAACTTTTTTAAAGTTGCCAAATGGTTTTGTTGACAAGCCCAAAGTGTGTTTTGTTGTTGTGAATGGAGCTATCATTGCAGCACGTCCAGTCTGGAATATCACTTGATGGCCAAGCACACAGCTGATGTGAATTCTGTGAGAGATTATTTGCTCCAAGTGAGAATATTACATGTGAAATTGAACACTACAGCTGGCTATAAGCTGGGGGGGGGGGTCTTGAATTATTACAGCTGGCTAAATGCCAATGTTGTTTTCAATAAAAAACATTTGCACAAAGCAAGCTGATCCACTTTTCCATGTTGATAAGAACATTAAAATTAGAAAAAATAATGGGACAAAAACAAATCAATGGACAAAATAATTAAACGAAAAATATTTTAATGTTTGACATTTAGATATAGATTACAAATGTTGATTAAGCATTTTTGTTATATAGAAAAAAACAAGCATGTAGTTTTGGTTGAAAACTTTGTGTGTCATATAGAAAAAACAAGCTGTAGTTTTGGTTGAAAACTTTGTGTGTTGTTTTCAATAAACATTTGATAAAAAAAAAATAAAAAAAATGCAATTACTTCCCTTAAAGACAATGTGTAAAAATCAATAATAAATACAGTACACAAAACATCTTTCTGATCAGATCACCCGCATATTGTCAACCTGCAGGTTATTACTTCAAACACATAAATGAAAGCTAATGATATGCATGATAGATAATATATGTTTATTGGTACACAAAAAACTAAGCACCACAACCCTTTCAACGCCCCACCCTGAAAGCAACAACATAGACAACATACAATTAATGTAAAATGTATTTTTGATGATAGCAGTTGGCCTTTTAGCCGAAAAGAAAAATGATCTGCCAGTAGTAAAATTATCTCCTCTGATGGTTTATGAATAATGGGATGGTGAAACCTCCTTATAAACGTCCCTTTCTTTGGTGTGTGTGTGTGTGTGTGTATGTGTGTGAGCGCTCTCCTGTCCTACCTGGGCAGTAGCAGCGCAGCACCCCTGGTTGGATGAGAGAAGCTGGGACTGAGATCTGGTCAAACAGACAGCTGTAGTTTGAGCTGGCCTCTTGCCAGGGCCCAGTGATCAGTACCTTAACTCCACCCTGAAAAGAAAGGGCACATGGGTAAAACAAACTTATACTACAATTACCAAGTCAGGTTTAAGGATCACTGCTTTCATTCTTTGTTGTTATTCTGCCATCTAGCGTGCAAAGATAAGAATGACACAGAGGAACAGAAAACAACTCTGATACTGATCTCTGCTGCCATCATGTGGATATGCAGAATCATTTCACTAAACCCATTTTTCTAAAGCACACAACATTAAAATATTGTGCTGCCCTGCAGAGGTTGGAGGAGGGTATTACTGCTAAGAACATGACTGTAATACTGAGAAGACTGTACATTGCATGATGTCAAAGGGGAATTTGATATACAATATATTAAGAGGTCTACATATTTCCAGTCAAATATTTAATTAAACATTTCAGTTTTAGAACTCAAACTTCATCTAGAATTCCGCTCATCTCTCAACTGTTTCATGTTACATTTATATGTCTTTCAGCTGATGCTAGATGCTATTTTCCATACAGATTTTTTAAAAGGCAGAGCACCATTATGCTTATACACTTCCTCTACTGTGAAGTATTTGCAGACATCATCATTCACATATCCATGCTTCTTCCATTTTTCTTTACTTTTGATACAATCAACAACTTTCATTTTCCTTAAGTATTCTCCTATATGAACATCAATGCTTTGACTGCTATATTCCTGTAGCTTTGACAGTCCCTCCTACAGTAGATTCCAATGAGGTCAGTTTTTATGGCAGAAAAGTTAAAAGTTTTTCCAACTTGTGGATCTCTATATTAATTCCAAGACATTATTGCTGCTGCAATACATATTTTCAAACAATATCTGTCTATTCCCAAATCAGTTTGAGAAGTTTTGACACTTTGACCATTTCTGACACTTTTGTTTGCCTCTGCATGGAAAAACTTGCTATTGGAATACAAATGCAAGGACACAGGTGTGTGTGTGTGTGTGTGTGTGTGTGTGTGTGTGTGTGTATATATATATATATATATATATAACAAATAGAAGAAGTGGCTGATATGATATCAAGAAATCCTACCAGTGGCTGGAAAAGGCTGGACTGAAGGACAGCACAGAGGCACTAATCATGGCAGCACAAGAACGGGCACTCAGTACAAGATCAATAGAGGCCGGGGTCTACCACACCAGGCAGGACCCCAGGTGCAGACTGTGCAAGGATGCCCCTGAGACAGTACAACACATAACAGCAGGGTGTAAGATGCAGGCCGGAAGTGCGTACATGGAACGCCATAACCAGGAAGCTGTCATAGTGTACAGGAACATCTGCCATGAGTATGGGCTGGAAGTCCCAAGGTCAAAATGGAAGACACCTCCTAAGGTAGTCGAGAATGACCGAGCTAAGATCCTGTGGGACTTCAAGATCCAGACTGACAAACTGGTGATGGCTAACCAACCAGACATTGTGTTGATCAAGAAACAGCAGAAGAAGGCAGTAGTGATAGATGTGGCAATCCCAAGCGACAGCAACATCAAGTAAAAGGAACACGAGAAGCTTGAGAAATACCAAGGGCTGAAAGAGGAGCTAGAAAAGATGTGGAAAGTAAGAGCAACAGTGGTGCCAGTGGTAATCGGAGCACTGGGGGCTGTGACCCCCAAACTGGGAGAGTGGCTCCAGCAGATTCCAGGTAAAACATCAGAGGTCTCTGTCCTGAAGAGTGCAGTCCTAGGAACAGCTAAGATACTGCGCAGAACCCTCAAACTCCCAGGCCTCTGGTAGAGGACTCGAGCTTGAGGATGACACATACCACCCCACAAGGGGTGAGAGGGGGATTTTTAAAATTTTTTTTTTTTTTTATATAACTTAAGAGCTGCAGACACTACTGCACACTTGTATATATATATATATAAACTATAGATTACATAAAGAAGAGGTTGCAGTATGTTTTTCAGCCCAGAGTAGTCTGCAGCTCCAAGGGGCCAGTATACTTCATTATCAGAAGTCCTTGTGCTTGCTTGGATGAGGGTATTCCTGCTAACGACATAATTGTAATACTGACAGGACTCTGCATTACATGATGTAAAAGGGAAATTTGATGCACATTATATTAAAGGGTCTACATATTTTTGGTCAATGTCAGTTTTTATGGCAGAAAAGTCTGTCTTTCCAAGTTGTGGATCACTCCAAATAATTTCAAGACATTTTTGCAGCTGCAATAGCTATTTTCAGAAGATACAGTATCTGTCATTCCCAAATCAGTTTGAGAAGTTTCAAAGGCCATTTCTTTTCCTGGGAAAAATTACTATTTGAATACAAATGCAAGGGCAAAGATGTGCCATACATTACAATAATCATCCTACATGTGCAATATTTTACCTGTCTTGTCCTAGTTTATCAGTGTTTTATGTATAAAATTATTCTTGTTTTTAGCTGTATGCATCCTTTATCTAGTGTGTTTATCACTAATGCACCTTCTGTTGTGGCACTCACAATTTTCATTGTATGGGACAATAAATGTTTATCTCATCGTATATATAGGCAAATTATGGATTTAATTATTTTTAACCCAAATGATATTTAGAAGATTTGGGCTAAATTTGGGTAAGGGAAAAACTAGAGTTTTTCAATTTTCAAGTGCTTGAACTCTTACCATAAGATATCTAAAGGAAAATGGGTTATACCCAAGAGTCTTTCCTTTACAGACATGACCACTCCATAATCATCCCATAAGGTTTTGGGGTAAAAAAACATGCAGTTTTTCCCATGTAATAAAAATGTTTTATTTTTGCCTTTTCTTAAAATGCTGTGTTTTAATATTTCCACATTCCGGGTTCCCTAAACAGTCGTGGAATTGCATTAATTGGATATGGTTGAAAAGTCGAGACTCTTGTAGATTCAATAAGTCCAATTGTATTCAAGTCTGATGTTTGTCCCTATAGAAGCCATGTCATTGTGAGAAATCTCCAAATATCAAAAGTTTTAATACCACGCAGCATGGGTTTTTCTATGGTGTGCCTCAAGGTCTTGGCGTCTTAATGTGTTTTTTTGGAGGGATTTACGACATTTTTTTTTAATCATTTCCGGAGTGATAAAAAAGGACTAAAGTTTGCACCAAATGATACCAATGAAAGAAATGAGGTCAACCCAAAAATTGCTGCAACAACTTATGAGACATATATGAGAATGGGAATGGCCATTATACGATTCCATTGTAATGTTGTAATGTGCCCTAATACACAATATATTTTAATTAATTAATGAATTACTTTTTATTTCTGATTAACAATTAAAACACCCAAGTGTTGAGCTACATCTCAAATTAGTCCTCATGTCACAGTATTCAGATGGTGTAGACCACTTCTGTGTGGCATATACTGCTGACCTTTTATCTACCTTTGCTAAGAGGTTAAGTCTGGCTGTTAGATATCTAGCTGCACATTGTCTAAACCCAAGTTTCCTGACCTGTCCATTAAAATAATTGTAAATTAATAAGAATCCAATGGACAACAGCAATAATTAAAAATGACCGTTGATTGTATTTCTTCTTCTTCTTCTTCTTCTTCTTCTTCTTCTTCTTCTTTTCAAGTCTCTCTATTTTGTTTATCTCAAAATAAATAGTGTTCATAGTTGAGCTAAACTTAACCTATGTACCTATGTTTTCCTTCATATTCTTGTGTCTTTTATTTATTGTATTTCATTTTACTGTGAAGCACTATGATTTTTATCTGCGAAAAGTGCTGTATAAATTAACTTTACTTACTTATTTGAAACCTGTTGGGCTGTAGAACCAAACAGAATAATAGCCAAAAAACAAACAAACACTGGTTGGAAAAATAAAGAGCCCTGTCACTCACCTCGGGGTAGGACCACTCAGGGGAGTAGTCAGTGACCATGAAGAGCCGGCCCGTGGCCTGAAGCATCCCCAGAGCCCCCTGGGCTACAGCTGCAGACACCACCTCTGCTACATTCATGTAGGACAATGAGCCTGGCTCTCCTGTGTTTCCTGCTGCTCCAGCCCCTCCACTCAGAGACTGGGGGCTGCAGCAGGGTTGAAGGCAAAGCTCTGAGGGGCTGTAGGCAGAGCCCCTGGGCCCTCCATCTTCCTGGCCCTGCTGGGGGGCCCCACCAGCTGTGTTCTGACTATCAGAACTGTGGGATGTGACAAGCTGGTGAGCATAGAGGGCCCCTCCAGCTGACATGGTGGCTCCACTGCCATCCACTGAGATGAAGTCATTGATGAGGTCAGAGAACTGGTTACCAAAAGAGATGTCAAAGTGATCCAGACTGATCTCCATGCCGGTCCCTCCTGCAACTCCATTGCTGGCCCCTCCACCCAGGCCTTGGTGGCTTCCGACAGCATTGTAGAGCCCCTGGACCATACTCGTGCCTTGGAGGAGAGGCTGAAGCTGCTGTTGCTGCTGGGAGCGGTTGCTGCCATCGCTGTTGTTGTTGCCATTGTGAATTGCTACTCCTTCTCCTGCACCTCCAGTCCCTCCTCCACCACCGTCTGAGGCCTGTTGCAGGTAGTGCTCTGCACCGTCACCGTTTCCTGCTCCACAGGCCTGAATGTGGTCTCCTGGCTTGAGTAGATTATCAGCTCCATTCTCAGTGCCTCCGGCCTGAGCTGAATTCACATTGCCTGGTTGCTCTAGACCCACCACCTCCTCATGCTCAGTGCCAAGCCCGGGAAAGCTCCCCTGGTACTGTAGCAGCTGAAGAGAGCCAGCCTGGCCAGGCCCCTCTGTGGGTGAGCCTCCATTGCAGTTGGCCCTGTGCTGGCTCTGGTGGGCCTGGTGGTGATGGTGGAGGTGGCCGTTGCTGCCAGGAGAGTCCGTCTTCACCACTTGCAGTGCCATATAAGCCCCGGAGTCATGGGAGTTGTGCTCCATCAAATGTGTTTTCTGGCCCATGCTGGGCCTCCCCTGCTGGGCCTGGCCAGTCTGAGAAGAATCCTGGAGGAAGAAGCTGGGCGAACGGTTCTGGTGTTGCATGTGAGGACTGGACATGGCCTGACCATAGCTCACTGTGGTAGCGCTGGAAGTATAGTCCTGCTTGGCATCAATAGCACTGAAATCCATCTGCTCCAAGGTGGTGCTAGGACTCAGCCCCCCACCAGAAGGGAGCAGGGAGCCTGCTGCTGTCAGAGTAAGGCTACCTTGGCCTGAACCAGCACCAGATGACACAGACACCCCACTGCCACAGTTCACTACTGGCCCCACCTGGTAGCCACTCTCCTGGGCCAGCTGCTGCTCAAAGGATGTGTCTTCTGTCTTGATATTCTTTACCAAAGCTGAGCTGAAGGTGTAGCCATTGTCTGACATGGGAGGGGAGCGCTGTAGACTTCCATTGGTGCAACTGCTGCCACCAGAGGAAGATGAGGTTGAGGAAGAGTTGCCCTCCGTCTTCATTGCACTGCCTCCATAGGTCTGGCCTTGTTTGGGGTTGTTTAGGAAGCAGTCCGGGTCAAAGTTCATATTGGTCTCTGGGATTTTGATGCTTCCAGCGTCCAGACTGCTGGAGAGCACCAGTTCCTCAGAAACCCCAGCTGAAGACAGCATGGTCAGGCTGTCTCCTGCCGCAGTAGTCCCAGGTTCCCCTACTCCTCCACTGGGGAAGGCAAATTTGTGACGATCAGAAGTCACAGACAGCACCAAGCCCTGTGACGTGGCATCTGCACCCATCAGGTGAGTGTTGGGACCCCCAGTTGGAGACATGCTGTAGACAGGGTCTCCAGTGACCTCAGACATAAAGACACTCTGGGACAAGCCAGACATGACAGAGGCCACATGGCTCATTCCTGTCACCACAGGGCTGTCTGCCATGTCTGGGTCACTGTTGAGGCCGCTGCTGATGGACACAGGGGAGTTCTGTGTGGTATCAGGGACCTCAACCTGGTTGGTGGATGACACCTCTGTGCTGTTCTGGTGCAGCAGGACGGGCTTGTGGACTTTGCCATTGCGTTTCTCCCTGGCACTGCCCCCTCCGCCTCCTCCACCAGAGCTTTTGCCTCCGCCATGGGCACTGTGCTCGGTCTTCCCCTCCGACACATCGTTGTTTTGTACCTCAGAGTGAGCACTGCTGTATACCCCTGAGCGGGGATCCACCTTAGGGGAGATGATGCGGTGTTTGGCGCTGTTGCATTTGTGGTGCACACTGCTCCCAGCACCTATATGAGGACAAACAGAAAAAAATTAGGTTGAGGATTTGAATGGGTGGGTAACAGAAGGGGAAAAAGTAAAGACAAATAACACACTATTGGTTGAGTGTACCTAAGAATTGGGCAAGAAGCAGAGACAAAAGATGAATGATTGTTTTTGTATTTATCAGTTTGTGAAAGATTATTTTCTCCTGGGATGATCAACTAGCCTTTCTTTTTAGTATACATTGAGTTTTGCATGCCTTGTTTCCTTAAGTGATCAGAAATAAAAACGCAACTGGAGGTTATCCAGAGAAATTTGTTTTAGAAATTAGTAAACCAGTGCTCTACATGCTTTTCCTGAGTGACAGCCTATAGTGGAATTACACAGATGAAAATATTTGATTGATTAGCGTAACATTCGGGAACAGCTGGGCTCTTTCAGATATGGCCATTATCACAAACCATTATCAGTAAAAAAAGATAAGCCAATAACCCTAAAACTACATTTCACTATAAATCGCCTTCCAATAAAAGACCTCAACCACCTTCTCTGATCTACCCTATAACAAACATCTTTATGGCCTTTTTTGTTTCTCTTGCTAAATTTTCCAGATCTCTCTTGAGATCAAACACCCTCCCACCCACCCACTAACCCTTACCCAGGGTGCCCGTGCAGAGGCAGTTGTGAGTCCGGGGAGGTGGCTTAGTTTGGTGGCTGTCCAGAATCTGTTGCACTAGCTGCTCCACTGAGAAGCCAGAGCTGCTGTTCCCATTGCTGCAAGTCCACTTGATGCCATGAACTGCCGGGAGAGAGGAGGAGACAGAGATGTCAGCTAGCCCAACAGACCACCAGCCACGCCAACCCCCTGCCCAGCCTCTGCCTTTCCTGTCTATCTGCCAGTATACACCATGGTGCTCACTGCTCACCTCTCTAAAATGTCAATGTTACTATGGTACAATAGAGAAATTCATATTTCAGTTTATTCCTGATGAGAAAGAAACAACCCACTGACTGGCCTCAGGAAAATTGGTAGTGTAGTTTCATTAATAGAATTTGAGTGACACTACATTGAATTATAACTACATATACTAACTCTAAACTCCAATATCCTTTCTGCTAGTCTCTCCTTACTATACTTGTGCACATTCTGTCCTGCACTGCTCATTCTCTACTGTGCCTCTTTCCCTCCCATGTGTCAGTGTCTGTCGCCACTCTGTGGCCTCCTCTCTGTGAGTGCTGATGAAGGAGACGGCAATCCTTCCACCCTCACCGCAACCTATGACTCTGTTCTGCCGGTGAAAGCCTCTAGTGAGGACCGTCACCTAGATGCTGCTGGATCTGTTGCTGCTGCACCAAGGAAAAAAGAAAAGCTCCAATCTCTGCCTCAGTCACACCTCGCTAGCAACTCTTAATACTTTCCATTGCTGCACTTGCTAACCAGCAACCAATATTCATGAGACAGATAGTGGTTTTAGTGGCTGAAAGGTAGAAGGAGACATCACTGAGTTCTGCCGTGCTCATGCTTTCAACCAGAAAGATTTATTTAGACTAACAAATTAAATCAAGCCTGCTTTATGTCAAGTTCCCTTCACTTCAGTACCTGTTTTGGTTAAATATGCAAGAGAGATATATATAAAGAGAGTCAGGTTTAAAAACAGCCAGAATTTGCTTAGTGCATGTCTGTTTGCATATCAGATAAAAGGAGATGAAAACAGCGTAAGAGGGTGAGGCTGGTAATGCAGATTAAAGACAGAGCTAGTCAAGGCAAAGTGAAAAAAGCCGGGAAACAGAATTGGATGACTGTGATAGGGATCTAACTTGAAAGCTTTAAGATCTTTTGGCAGATAACAGGCTGGTCACCAGCAGATGTCAGTAGAACTACTGTGATCAAGATGAGATCATACGCTCCACAGACAACTTACTGTGGCAGGTTATAGAAACATAAACAGGGTTCAGTTTTGATCTGTTACAAAGTCAGATTTGTTCAGCCATTAATCTAGAGTGAGCGAGCTGGAAAAAAGATTGGACACCAAATGTGACGGGAAAGTTTCTTCAATGTTACTGTAATTACTGCACATATAATTGTGTCTGTCTGGAGATCCCATTAGACAGTGTGGCTTGAGTCACCATTCACCTCTTGACAGCGTGTAATGCAAACAGTACAAATGAGATGATTCTAGCAATACTGACACAGAGATGATAGGAATACTAAAAACGCTGTCATGAATCCCCTTCTGTGACAAAGCCAGGAGGGAGGCCGCAGAACAGAAGAGCATCCGTTCTGCTGATCCGACCCAGAAAGGGTGACAGAGCAAGAGTGAGAGCCTAATGCAACAGCTTACATCCACCATGCAGTGCCATCCCTATTTGTCCAAACAATCTTGTCTCCCCTCCACCCTGATCCCTCATGCCAGAATTGCCTCGGCCTCATCAAGACGGACGTCACCACCGTGTCTGCCTGTCTGATCTTCTCACTGAGGGTTATGTTCCGAAGCAGACATGACAGGAGCAGTGCCACTAGGTTTAATCCCAGTGGCAGCAACAGCCGAGGCACGAACAACAACCCAGTCACATCACCATCCTGATGACTGCATCCTGTCATGAGGAGCATCACACAGCCCTAATGACAGACACAGTTGATGTGTAGGACACACACATATCCCACCTAGTTGCCTCTGCACCATTGGGCACTATATGGGACAGTGGTGTACAATAGTTTACATGATGACCAGCCCTGTCTGTCTTGCCTTGGTCTGTTTTTCTCCGGCCCTGGCTGTCTAGCCTGGAGACAGGCCCTCTGTCTGTCTGAGTGTTTGTTAAAGCCGTTCATGCACTATCTGTCAGCAGGCTAGGGGCATAGCTGGGGAGAGTGCCGCGTGTTTATAGCATTAGACCAAAAGAGTGAATCAAGCTGGCTGCCTTGTTCATGGAAGTGTAGCGTGACTGAGTAGTTATGCCACTCTCTTACCCCCCCTCTTCACTCCCTTGCTGCTTCTCTATCTCATCAAACACCGCAGGGCGTTAAGGAAGAAGGTCAAACAAGGCCATGTTTCACAGGGATAATATTTGAACTGCCGTGTGCGAGCATCTGTGCGTGTGAAAGTTTTTGCGCCCGAGAATACAAGTGTGTGTGTGTGTGTGTGTGTGTGTGTGTGTTTGTCGTGGGGAGACATAATAAGCTCAACTGATCCATGAAATCCACATTTTTCTTTGTTGTTTTTTTGTATCATTAGAGTTGTCAAATGGTTTGCGCACTGAAATATCATGAAGAGAATAACAAAAGGGAAGAGCAAGACGAAAGAGGGTAATTATATTGCAAAAGATGACAATGCTCTGGAAAAATAACTATTTGACATTATACTAAAGGGTTCGTGTGCTGACATAAATCTGCTTGTGATATAGTAACCATAATAATAATTTAAAAAACATTTCTTAAAATACATAACACATAAGACCCAGTGCCAAACATACTGTACTGTACACTCATGCAATCTTGCATTCTGCACTCAATACTTAAGTTTGATGGTTTTGAACATTCCTCTACATATCTCTACAACCTTTGAGGAATCCAAGAAGTTCTGCTGTATAAATAAATAAATTATCCATAGCACTGCACACATATTATAACTTTCCTGTGCATTGCAATGAAAAAAAAACATAACTAAAAAAAAAAAAACGTAATTTACTTAAAGATACGTAGCACTCTCTAAAATGGGAATAAATTCACTGTATGTTAAGAGCTAATGTATAATTTAAGATTAAATTATGCATGGATAATACAGAATGACTTCATCACAAGTCCTTTCTCCTGACATTGGCATGGGGATTGCTATCTCACATGACCACTAGATGGCAATGTTGCTCCATCACTGAGCATGCAGCCTGTTCCAGGGAAACAAGAGAGGTCTAGAGAGAAGAAAGATTGAAAGCAAAGAAGAGAAGAGAGAAAAGCAGAAGAGTTTTGTTTTTTGCTTTTTAATGTAGCCCCCTCATGTAGCCTGGCAGCTAGAAGGCATCTCACACTCACCATTTCTTTGTCCCAACAACTCCCAAAGTTAATGACTTTACACATTACTGCAAATGGTGCTTGGTTTTTACATTAAGCCACAGATCTAATGATTACAGTAGGCCATTGTTGTTCAGTGGTTGTCCTCAGGTAAAGTTTTATGTTAAAATAGGTCCTAAAAATGATAGCAAGCAGAGCAGTGAAGATGATAACAATACAGTATAGCCAAGACCTCAGTGATGATGGTCTGGACTGCCTTGTCAGTATGCAGCCAGCATGCGTGTGTGCTTGTAAAGCTGCTGACACATTCCTATTTACCTGGCCATATCTCCAAAATTGGCCATTGGAATATCAGTCACAGGCCTGCTGGACCCTGCCAGACACACCCGAATCACAGTGTGGTTGTTAAAAGTATCTTAATAGCTGTCTGAAAGATTTCCAATGCCCTACAAGGTACCTATTTGGCTATTATCATCATCATTATCAGACAAACCCTGACTTTTTCCAAAACATTGCCTTAATCTTTAGGCAGGTCCAGAGACTCATAAAACACATAGTGCACCTCACAGAACATTAGTATAGCTGATAACAACAGGGATCAATCCATTGTAGGGGGTGAGAGACAGAAAGAGCCAGAGAAGGGGTGGAGGGGGATTTCTGGTGAGTCAGACATTCTTGCTCCCGCGCACTAACATGAATCAATAACCAGTTTGCTGCCCTCCTCTGCCTTGACTTCCTTCCTGGGCCAGAGAGGAGGCACAGTCTCAGCCTGGCCAGAGTGGTGCCAGAGGTCTAGGGGAAGAGCTGAACTTTGACCCGTAACTAGCAGATGGCTCCAGGAAGAGCACATACTCAAACAACAGTGTAGGAACATTGGCCGAAGATGCTGTCTGACTGAGGTGCTGAGGGCACTTAGTGTACCAGCATCAGCAAATAGGACTTGACATCATATCCTCAGACAAAAACAACAACCACTATGTTTAGTCTTCCGTGCGTGTAGACATATAAAATTTAGAGGAGACAGCAACTGTTTATATTAACGTTTATGAACTAAAGTTAAAACTGGGTTGATAAATGGGATTATTTAATTACTCACACATGGGCTTGAGCTGGCCGATCAGCTCCTCCTTCGTCCACTTGGCCCAACTCCTTCTTGTCTGTATTGATGGAGCACAGGATTGGACCGCATGGTTTCCCACAATCCTCAATAGCTGGAACATTCAAATAGTGGACGAGCACAATATCAGGGTTCTGCGGAGCAAACAGAGAGGGAGGGAGAGAGGGAAGGGGAAGGTTAGACGAGATGACATTATGGATAGTCTGTCTGAGAGCATGGTTTCTTGAAGACATAAATGCAAAGAGTGGTAACGGTGCACACTGTGTCTCGGCTGTGAGGGCTTTTATGTGGAACATGCCAGCTGGTCGGTGAGAAGTAAAATGTTGCTGAACTACTAACACTGGATGGTAACCCTCACACACACACAGCAGAGCCGAGGAACAGAAGAGTAAATGCACAACCCAAAACACAACCAGGGAGTAGACCAAATATGGGATCAGAAATCTGCAATAATCTCACTCATTATGTGACTATCTCTATCGTCAAATGTGTCTGTGTTTGGATGTGCCTACCAGCTTGTGTCATTTACATGCATATTTGTGTGTGCATATGTGTGATAATTATTATGTGTGCTCATGTAACACATTTATGGCTTTTTGTCAAGTCCTCCCACATGGTGAATTGATGCCCTCAATTAACTCTGCCTGTATTTACCAAGTCAAAACTCAACAATTTGCTGCCAGAAAATTGTTACTGGGTTACCTCGGCAAATTCCCTAAATTGACAGCTTATGAATAATAGGTAGCATTTAAAGGAATGTTGTGCTGGCGTGAATGACATCAATTCACTTCTGTAATCATGAAAAGCTTTAATGACCGAGCATGGCAAAGGCTTTCACAAGGAATGCTCTTGGTTCAGTCCTTATTGCTTTCAATTTAGTATAAACATCTAAGCTCACACAAACTTAACACATAACTTAAGTACAATATCCCTACGGGGACACATAAGATAAAAATAAAAGTTGCACTGCTTATAACTGATCTGTAAGCAGCCAAGGTATACATTATGTGGAAGAAAATTCAAAAGAAAAACAAGTGGGACTGTTAACCGCATTTCCGCGGTCATGTGACGCCTACCGCGGGTATGAGCTTGTCACTGTCGTCACCGCAAAAAAAATTTGCCTGCACGTGTACACAGCCACATTGTGTTTAATAACATGGATTAATTGATTCTAATGACATGGATTGTGTCTTATGACATTGTTTCTTACATGGATTCAAGGTTTTCTAAACAAAACTCATCAAAAGATGGAGCAAATCCAACCTTTGGCGTGTTGGGGAGCGCAATGTTCCATGACACATAACAACATACACGGTAGGGAAGACAAAGACATTTCTCTTCTCTCAGCTGAGGTAGTGTTTGATAGGTAGTGTTGCAGTGTTTACCATTAACACACACATTAGCCTAGCAGCTAGCGGAGTAAAATAATAAAAAAATTTAAAAAACAATAAAATGGCATGGTTAAATTTCAGCTTGCATGTACATTTTGTAGCCTAAAACAGAGCGGCTTATATTGGTAGAAGGAGCAACAAGTTAGCGAACTGCAGAGTCGCACTCTCTGCTCTCTGCCTGCTCAGATTTTTCTGGGGTAACACCATTCAGTTTAACGGCGGTATTGATAACAGATAAAGCCACCGTGTCTTAAGAAGCTCTAGCTTGCTGTTTTATTGTTTTAACTCACTTCACATCAACTTTGCTATCTCTTTTTCCTCTTTTTTTCCTCACAGTGGCACTCATATGCTACTCTGTTACCGATCGCTCACCTTGTGAAGAGGAATACCGCATTACCACAGGAATTTCTTGCTTTTCAACCGCGGTAGAAAACCAATACCGTCTCAGCCTTACAAGTAAACGGACACACAACACCCTACTCGCATCTGAATAAGAAGCAAGAATAGACAAACCTACAAACACCTTGATAGAGAAAAATGCTGTGACAACACGTGTGACTGCAGTTTGAAGCTTCATCAGTACTAAGTGGCAAATAAATCAGGTTGCTGCTACTGTAGGTCTGTGCTCCCTCTCAGTGTGTTCCATTAATCTACGACTACACCCCCCTCTCCCTCCCTCCTTCTCCCCTTTCATCAGACAGGGGTGTGGTTGGGGGCAAACAGATCCAAAGAAACAATCATTTCTTTGAATAATATCCCAAACGTACAAACAACTACCCCCCATTTTAATGTGTCAGGCCAGCGACAGTAGTGGAACAGCAAAAACTAGTATGTAAAGCAGTCTCTGGAGGAGAGATGACCTCCGTCCAACACTATCACCAGGAGCAGGACAGTACGTTATCTCACTGCTTCCCTTGTCTCCTGTCATTGGTATGGACACTAGGCGACGACTGCTGCCCTGTTTGGATGGAGATTGCACAGGGCGACGTGGGATGCTCCCAGATGGCATCACCAGCTGTGTCAATAGCTAAGAGATGCCCTCAATCTTTACTTGGAGTGAGAGCGCCAAATGTAAAGAGCTTCATTCATTTATGATCATACATTAACGTATGTGGATGATGGGAGTGAACACGAATTGGACACACAGTTCACACATAAGTGTGTGCAGACACACAAGCACAGACGCACACACACACACACAAACAGACTGAGCAAGGACAAAGTCATTATCATTCTGTAACAGACACATATGATACTCACAAGAAACACAAGGGTTAGATTTACACAATCATACATGGGTATGCACAATCTCCTCTTTCCAACACCCACACTCCCAGCTTCTGTCACTCATATATAGTCACATCAATATGCGCACGCACACACATACACACACACACACACACACACACACACACACACACACACACACAAACAGACTGAACAAGGACAAAGTCATTATCATTCTGTAACAGACACATATGATACACGCACACACACACACACACCCACACGCACACACACACACACACTCACACACTCACACACAGCTTTACAGTCGTAGCAAAACAAAGATGTCAGAATCAACCGTCGCCAAGGCAACACAGACGTGGAGGAACCCCCCAGCATCATAGTGAAAGCATGGTTACCTTAGGAAAAGTGCGAAACAGCAGCTACATTGTGCGGGCGTCTTCTGGGTCGACCAAAACAAACGGACATGTGAGCATTCAAAAACTCAACATCTAACCTGAGGAAACGTAGCGGTAGTCTTAGTTTTTGCTGTGGATAGGTGGATGTTTGTCTTTTAGGTTACATACAGTATGTTTTGCACATGCAGTATCCATCCAAATTTGATGTGACAAGTCTCTCACTTAAGCTATTTTGTAATTAATAAATTAATTTTAATTAATTTTATTGATTGGATGAACTATAATTTGCCTAAAGATGATTATTAGGGCCCGAGCGCCGACAGCGGCGAAGGCCCTATTGGAATTGAAGGAATTATTATTATTCTTTCTTATTATTATTCTTTCTTTTTCCGTCAAATGAATTGCCTTTTTGGAGGACTTATCATATTCAAAAACTCACCAAATTTGGCGGTCGCATCAAGTCTGGTGAAAATTTACGTATTTTAATAGTTTCGGGAATAGGCGCACAAAAATGGCTCAGCCCCTGCACTACGTTTAACGTAGACTCACGAAACTTGGTACACATCTGTAGCATGGCAGGGCGGACATAAAACTCCATTGTAGCCCCCCTCTAAACCCAACAGGAAGTCCGCCATTTTGTTTTGAATGTTCGAAATTAGTGCGATTTTGGCCATTTCCACATGTCGTCGTACTTTAACGAACTCCTCCTAGAGCTTTCATCCGATCAACTTCAAACTTGGTGTGTGTCATCTTAACATGTTAACGATGAAAAGTTATTAAAAGAAAAAATTTTCGTCATAGGGCGTGGCCGTGACGGGGCGGCCATTTTGTACGATTTGCCACCGAAACAGGAAGTGGGTGTAACTTGAGCGTACATGGTCCGATTGGCTCGAAACTTTCCACGATTCATCAGAGTCCGCCCCTGACGACATATACATGCAGCTATTGGCTCAAAGTCATAGCGCCCCCTAGTGGCAACAGGAAGTAGGCCTAAAAGACAAGGTGCTATACTTTAACGAACTCCTCCTAGAGATTTCATCCGATCAGCTTCAAACTTGGTTTGTGTCATCTTGAGATGTTAACGATGAAAAGTTATTAAAAGAAAAAGTTTTCGTCATACAGTGTGGGCGTGGCATGGCGGCCATTTTGATTGTTTAGCGATGATGGAGAAAGTGGCTGTAACTACAGTGTACGTTGTCGTATCTGCTTGAAATTTCCCACAATCACCAAGAGTCCAGGCCTTAGGACATCTGCAGGCCAAAATGGACTTTTGGAGATAGCGCCACCATCTGGCAACAGGAAATACACCTTATATGACAAACATCATCCGATTTACATGAAACTTAGAATGTATGGTCTACATGTGAAACTGAGGTGGCCCCCATAATGTGACCACGCCCACCCACTCAGACCACGCCCCCTTCCATAACATGAATGAGGTGTCAATCAACTCAGCAGAGAGTTCCTTTTTCATTGAAGATGTTTGACCCTTCCCCATATGATGTGGCCACGCCCCCTTTCACAGATAATGACCTGTATGACGTATAGGCTTGTGTGAGGTATCAATGAACTCAGCAGAGTGTTCCTATTTCAGTGGTGATGTTTGACCCGCCCCCCTATGATGCGGCCACGCCCCCTTTCACAGATAATGAGCTGTATGACATATAGGCTTGTGTGAGGTATCAATGAACTCAGCAGGGAGTTCACTTTCATTGCCGACAATTTTCAGTGTGTGAGTGACGCGCAAATGCGCGGTTGCAAGGAGAGGCGTCCGCCAGTAACCCCGACTCGCGCAGGTCAGCGAGGGCCCGTACATCGCTGCTTGCAGCTTTAATTTTGTATTTTTGTTTGTCTGGTTGAAGCTTGTGTTAAGAAATAAATCAGACGTTAATCAACAGTTACTCACTACTTGAGTAGTTTTTTACTCTTACTCAAGTAATTATTTGGATGACTACTTTTACTTGAGTCATATTATTCTGAAGTAACAGTACTTTTACTTGAGTACAATTTTTGGCTACTCTACCCACCTCTGGTCACAGTGCTTTACTATTAGGAATCTTCTATCTGTAAATAACAGTTCTCTCCCAATGTAGGTCCACCTCCACTCTGAGAGGAAAACAACACAATGAAAATGTAAAGAATCACATAAATCTATCAGGATGGTAATTTAATTTAGTTTCCTGCTAGCTGCTTTCTTTTTCCACAGTGTAATATCAGGAGCTGGTTATCTAGGAGTAGGGAGAAAACGGCAAAGGGGGAACTTTTTGCTGGATAGTATTTTCCAGAGAAAATGAAATCTCATTAACTTATTGATTAATTGTGTAATGTAGCCTTTTGGTTGTGTTTTCACTCGTTTCCCATGCGGGTCTCAAGGCAGCTTTCTAGTCTCACTCCCGCAGTAAAAGCGTAGACTTGGATTCAGTTCCAAGAGCCTGTGGGGGGCATGTGGGTGAGGATGTGAAGCTGTGTTGGTTTCATACTATACTGATACGTAAGCTCGAACCTATAAATACATACATGTTGCCCACACCTGTAAGCATGTTTGCTAACCATTTCCATGTTAAGGCCTTTTAAAGCATGAATACATATGTAAAATGTAGCATGTCTCCAGCCAGCATTTTGATGTTGTTGTGCTGTGTTAATGTTTACGGCGCCTCCCTAGAACAGATGGATAGATGTTGAGCTAATTACTAGCAGAGTCTTGGGGAGTCAGCCATGGGGACGGAAGGCCTGCTGAGTGGGTGGTGGTGCGCCTTCCTACCCCTCCTTTCACCACTCTCTCTCTCTCACACAAGCAAAAACAAATACATCAGCATACAAAGGCATGCTTGCATGTGAAAAGAAAACACACAGTCATGCACATGCACACATTCACAGTCTAATCTAATACACAGTTCATGAGCCACACATTAAAACGTTCACATTCACACATACACGCGCGCACACACGCACACGCGATATGCAGGGCATCGCCATCGCAACTGGAGGATAAAGGTGCTCTGGTAGCCAGGCAACAGGTTTCTCTGGCACCCACGCACATAGCGGGAACCAGGGCTCCTACGATCTCTCAGTGACTGCCTACCTTGTCCTGAAGTCATACACCCTGTTCTACTCCAAGAAAGAGACTCGCTAATGTGATGTCGGCGGAGACGGATACAATGACCTTCTACTTTTTGCTGAATGTGAGGTAGTGAATGTGTATGCTGAGCTGCACCTAAAATAGAGCTAATTGAGACTTGAGTACAAAGCACATCTATTGGCAGAATCTGGTATTAGTGGTCAAGTAATGTGTTCGCTGTCTTGGTAAGTCTCTGTGACCCTGTTGCTCTCCTGGAACACCTCCATGTAGCCGCTACTCCAGCAGCCCCACTATTGCTCATTAAGAGACAGAGAGCATGGGAAAGAGGCCGAGTTTGAGAAAGAGATACATGGAATAAGAGAGACAGAGACAGAAAGAAGATGAGAGTAACAGCTCTCATATCGGCAGGCAGCTCTGCTCAACGGTTGTACTCTACCGTAGTAGGCCTAGCTTACACAACCAGTGCACAGGAGCGATAAGAATACCATTAACATGAAAGGATATTAATTGAGAGGGGATGCTTTATACAACGTGAATGAGCTTGGGAGCGCAGGAGGAAACCTTGTTCCTCTCTGATAAAAAAAAGCCCACACCCAGGAATAGAGGCTTCAAAGCCTGTCATAGTGAAGGAAAGTGCAGAGCAGCCAGGGCCTTAGGTACTGGAAAAAAGCCCTTTTCCACTTTTATTATATGGAAGGAATGGAGAAAATAAGCAAAGGAGGAAAGATATGAGACAATCCTTTATGGGAGAATTGAACTAGCAGGCTACAGGGATATATATTTCAATACAAAATATCATGGAAGCAGGAACAGTCAATTGTTTTGTCACAAACATTCAGCATCAAGGCATAAATACAGAGGGGAGGTGCATGTGTTGGTGTATTTGTGTTTGTGGATGTATCAAGGCCTTTATGTATTTGCGTCTGCCTACATTAAATTATAAATAGCGTTTGAATGAGTGTCTAGAGGCAGATTTCTGTATGTTGGCTGGCGTACGTACATCAGTATGCATGCAGAATGAGTGCAATGAGCTGTGAGTGTGAGACTGAGTGGATCTGCTATTTATACTGCATATTCATGTTGTGTGTGTTTGCAATGCACATTAGAATGTGTGGTGTGCATCTTTGCAAATGTTTGTGCAGTTTGATGTGGAACACCTGTGTACTATATGTTTTTGTTTCATGTTGTGTGCTGTGGTCCACTGAACGGGTATAAAGGGTTATTAAGGCTCTGCTCTCTCGGCTGTGCGGGGGCAGTTGCCCTGGCGGTGGCATAGTGATGGATGGCATGGGGTGCCAGTCATTAGGCAGCCTCCTGGCCTCTGGCACTGAGGTTGCACTCTTAAACACAGACCTCCCCCGCCTGTCCCCAAACACCACTGCTCATTTCAAGGTCAACTGCCTCTCTGGTGCTGTAAGTTCACCTCCACGAGGCACAAGACTTCTTCTTTTTGTTTGGAACCTATATCGCTCACTGCCAACGGGTGTGTTTTGGAATGTGGGGGTGGCTGGCTGGCTGGCTGGCTGGCTGGCTGGTGCCTTGCCTTGTGCAGACACACATGCAGCACAGACACACACACACACACATGCAGAACACACACACACACACACACACACACACACACACACACACACACACACACACACACACACACAAACACAGACACCGAGGTATACAAACCCCAAGTCAAACCCTCCCAAAAAGGCAACAAACAGTCTGAAGCTTCTGTTGAGGTGGCAGAGCAATCCCCTATCTCTCTGGGTCCTCTATGACAAACTGGTTGTTAAATGTACCCAGTTTAGAATCCAGAAACTGTAATTGGGGTGTCTGGAGTCAACGCTCAACTTAACTTCCACAGTTCACTCTCTACTGCTCCCGACTGCAACACTGCCTGAGCGGCAAGCTAAAACGATGCCCGATGTGGGTACCAATCCAGGGCTAATAGCCAGTTTACAGAGAGTTTCTTCATGTGAATTGCCGCGATTGACCCGTCCAAGTTCTTTGAGGAGGATGGCAGAACAGGAGGCACAGCAGGAGATCCTGATTTAGAGAAGATTGATACTCCACCTCTTTACCTCCACTACCTAGTGTACTGGCTGGGAGACATGAAAGGCAGAACTTGGAACTTTTGAGGAACAGGAAGAGGCCAGCATGTTTGAGTGTGTTTCGAAGGAAGCCAGGGGCTGAGGCCTGTGATGTTTAATTCAGTAGCACATAATCACTCCGATGGAGTTGAGAGCGGGGCTTTAAATAACTCAGCTTAGAGGGGCAGAACTGCTTCACTCTGGGTGGGGGAATGCAAGTCTGTGTGTATGAGTGTGTGCGTATGTGCATGCGTTTGTGCACTTGTGTGTGCATTTGATATTTCTACATGTCTGTAAGTGAGTAAGCAAGAGAGTGCTCCTCTATTTTTGTGCATGGCTCCTCCCTGCTTTGAAATATTTTATTTCTGCAGTGCACCACAGTAAAAAGGTGGAGTGCGTATGTTGCTGTGCAAAGCATCTGCATGCATTACAATAAAAGTGCGAAAGGCCAGTATTCAGAACCTGAATATGGAGGAGCATTCTTGGTGCCAGGCAGGCAGGCAGTAAGTCAGGCGGTAAGCCGGGCAGTGAGGCATTGAAGCCCCTTTAGCTTCCACAACTCAACTCACAGTTTACAGCCTCCTTATTCTTCCTAAGGTCTTTTCAGAGCACACTACCCTCTCCATTAGTTGTGGTGGTCCCAAGTGAGAGGCTACGCAGCCCAGGGGCAAGTTGAGAAAGGGCCATCAGGATCCCATCCGGCTGCCATAATGGCTTTGGCTGGGCCCATGGCACTAATCCTAATATTCAGTGGCCATACAGGTGACACAATTCACACTGGAATAAAAGGATGGAAAAGAAGTCTCTGAGCTCTCTCAGACACAGGGAGGATTTAACCATATGCTCTCTCTTTATAGTTTTTTCTTTTGTTTCTGCCTCAAAATAACCTCTCAACCTCTGGCTCTCTCTAAGTCTGTTCCACTCTCTCATTTCCATTTCTTCCTCTGAGGGCATAGTGCAATTCATTTGGAGGAGGAAAACACAGCTAATGCCATCTCTCCCTTCTCCCTGTCTTCTGCTCTCGCTCCCTTTCATATCAGCGCAGCGTCTGATTTGTTTGTGTGCGTCGTCTTTCTCCCCGTGCCAGTCGACGAGGCGTGCTATTTATGTGCCTCTGCCCGTGTCTGTGAGCGAATCAGGACTTCAAAGGAGCAGCAGAGGGGAGTTGTGCTGGTGCATTTCTAAACAGGGAGTCACAGGGAGGACTGATGTGTGTCCAGCAGCAAGACAGTCCAACCTGACCACTATCTGCTTCTGCAATGGCCCACTGAACAACAATAGATAACACCAGTTGTCAACATCAACAACAACAACTGTTGAGGTTGTAACAGAAACCAGACCCAGCCAAGGACAAACTAGTAGAGCATAAATGCACATACATGTAGACATGTACTCACACTGCACGTGCATCAAGAGACTTACACACAATGACAACAGCAATGACCACAGGACTGCTGAGCCTGTGTGCTCTGTCAAGCATGGTGAGGGGCTCATTATTATTACTGGGCTGGATACTGGAGCAGCCCCAGAGCTCAGCTTGGCAAGACCTCTCTCTGGAGACACACACTGGCTTCTACACACACACACACACACACACACACACACACACACACACACACACACACACACACAATCTATACAAATGGGTAATCAAATGTCTGCCCCTGGGAAAAAAATGCTCAAATGGTTTTCTAGCAACCAATGGTGTGTATTCGGTCCACATGAAAAATGACAAAATAAAGACAGTGTGTGTGCATGTGTGGTTTTGTGTGAGACAGAAAGAAAGAATGAGGTTGAGATTAACAGGACATATTAGAGAGTGATAGAGGAGTTTATCGGGTGAAGTACGGAGTGGTCAGAGATAAGAAGTCGTGAATGGGATATGAAAAGGTAATGAAGAGAGAAAGAGAAAGGGTGGCCATCAGAAGTCTGCCAATCTGATCGACAAACTCAAGCATTTCCCCAGCCTCTCTATAGGGGCAGTGTTGACTGTGAGTTGATCCATGGAGCAGGTCCACAGACAGTTAAGGTCATGGGAATGTGTTTTCAAATCACAGCTCAGAGAGAGATCATCATGGGAATAAATGAGTATCTTACACACTGTTCCAAATATGTAGCAGCGCTGCAGGGGAGGGGATTATGCAAGAACCAAAGCATAAGCTTTAGAAAGGGGCCTAAAATGCAGTGCTGCATATCACACCAAGTTCAAATGCAAAACACAGGGGGTTGTGCTATACCAAAGTCACACATTCAGGTGAGTGTTTGTAAATTGCTGCAGAGCACTGTACAGAGAGGCATAGTTAAATCTCTGGGGCTCTAAAGAGTTTTTTGATCATTGCAGAACACAATGTAGTAACTAAAACACATTAAGTACTCCTCAAAAATGATTCAACAAAAAGACAGTTTCATTTTATTTGTTTATCTGTGTGCAAGTGTGTGAAATGCGAGGAGCAAAGCAGCGTGTAATACTGTGCGTCTGTGTTTCCATAAGCTACTAGTGTGTGTGCATGTTTGGTACATCTGCATGTAAAAGTGTATGTGTGTGTGAGTGAGAGGTAGTGAGAAGCATACTATCTACATCCAGCAGCTGCCACAAAGAGGCTTCCCAAAACAAGCGCAGGGCCATGACAGAGACAGAGCGAACGCAGCCTTCTGGTGGTGTAATAGGAAATTAATTGAGACCATCAATATGGTATTAATCATTAAAGCACAGGTGCTGAGGTGGCACTTTGCTGACTGCTCTACTGTTGGCAGCACTCACATATACACACATAGTAAAAGTTTGACCTGCTGTTTTGCTAAAATGTAGGTCGGGACAAAAAAAAGAGAGTAGAGACCAGTGGAAATGAGACCAAGGAAGTCTGTATCCTCCGTCGAAAACACATAGACACAGTAGGGCAGTTTTTTTTTACAAAGATATCCAAGGGCATTCGGCCTAGGAAGCGGTTGGTGTTCACCTCTTTTCAGCTCCCTCTGATAGTGACTAAATAGCAAGACAGAAATTGAATAAGACTGCGTATTCTGAAAGATGTTCAAATCAGAAAATGACAGGTACATTTGTGGAAATATTCATCAACTCCCTTGGAAGCCATGTTTCTTATAACACATAATCCTTCGTGAGGCAAAGCACAGTGAGGACTGGAGTGCCGGTGTTAATCAGCCAGAGGAGAGCCAAATTGCAGCAACTACATTAAGCCGTTAAGCACACCACGTCTCCAAATTGTTTGAGGTGTCTCACTGAGATGAATGCTTGTTCTTATGAATAATACATCACACACATACAAAACCAGACACATACTTTAAATATGTGCATGTGAGTTTACATACACACAGACACACACACAAAACACATGCACCACTGTCTGCGTCTGTGGCTTAGACAGTGCGACAGCCGTCCAGGATGGGGGTTCGTTGTGTATGTTGTGTGTGGCAGATTTTTGACAGTGAGATATTTCTAACACTCTCTTCGGACTGAGTGGAGTCCAGCATCTATTAGCCTCCATAGACCCTTTACACAAAACCTCGTGCCTGTCAGTGTCAAGGTTGAGCCTATGAAATGTTTATGATTCAGGAGCAGTAGATAAGACGGAGATTGATCGGGATTGAAAGGCAAATAAGATTGCCAAAGCCCAGAGTCAGCTGAAAAGCAGGCAAAGGGGGGAAGACAAAAGATAGTAAGCAGAGAAAATGCATTAACACAGATCTGGCCCTGCACAGTAGTAATAACTCTACACACAAACTGAACTGTGTGTGTGTAAGCGTGTGACTGTATTTGATCTGTTTGCCTGATTGCTGCCATGCTTGAAACAACTCATGACTTCTGACACTATCCTTGTTCTGTTTGGAAGGCTGGACGCACACCTAAAGATGCTATCAAAAGAGGGGAGGTTCATTCAGGCAATAAAGTTGGCCAAGATCTAAAATCTATAAGTTTGACTAAATGCAGTTGGGGAAAGTACTATATATATATATATATATATATACACTGTATAGATAAAGTTTTTTTATGTTAACGAAAGTGACACTTGTTAATTACTAGCCCAAGCACATAAAATAGGACTTCATGGGAGAATAGGAGGCTGTGGCTCTTTTTAACACCCTGGTGATAACATATCAGCTTTGATTTATGATGTCTAACAGTGGAACAAAAGGGGAAATGATGTCATCAAATAGATCATTTTTCAAAGGCTAGAGGAATGATAGTGCATGCATTAATATGTGTATTTGTGTGTATGCGTATGGGACGGATGGGAGGATGAGATCCTTTGATGTATCTCCCGACGGCCCTGGCCAGCTTGCAGGAGAGGAACAGAGCAGAGGCCGCCAGAGAGTTGGGGCCTGAGCCCTGGGGCCGGTTCTTTCCCTCCCCCTCTCAGCCTGCCTTCCCCTCCCTCCTCTGATCAATACCCTGTCCTAATCACTGAGGACAGTACGGTAGTCCTCTCTGTCTCTCATCTCCTCTCTCACTTTTTCTTCTCATGGTTTTACAACCTCAGCCTCGGCCATGCTTTTGCCAACTAGCATAAATTATGTGTACTTGTGTGTTCCTCTGTGTGTGTATATATGTGTTAGTGTTTATGGGTTCATATGTGTCCACACCTTGGTGTGTGTGAGCCACACACATTCTGTTTCTATGCATATTTGTAAAAGGGAGTCAGTTTGAGTGTCTGTAAATACGCAAACAGGCTTATACAAGGCTGTTAAAATGTGTGCATGTGTCTGTGTACAACAAGATAAGAGAATATCCTTGAAAAAGCAACACCAACATAAACCCCAGTGAATTATGAGCAGCATGCATAAACTTGAATAATAACACATCCCCTCATTTTGGTGGCTTTATCCCAGTTATCTAATTGCTTGTGTCTTTTTTTTCTTTCTTTAATAAACTAATGAATGTGGCTGTGTTGAGGCCTGGAATCATATAGGCAGCAATAAGTAGCACTGCTTTAAACCCCAAACGGCATCAGAACAGCTGAATAATTTGTAGGAGAAATAATTACGGGGCAGAAGAGCAGGCATCCATCCTGGAACACCGACAGTGCCCTCGCTGGAAACTACCTCACCCAGAAGCCAAGGCTCCATTAGGTATTGTCTGGGGCCTACAGGCTAATTTGTTTGCATCAATAATACATTCAAAGGATTTATCTAACTTGCAAATGAGTGTTCATTTACTGGTCCAAGAGGCAGGGAGGAGAGCAGGCAGCAGGAGAGAAGGTGTGAAAGGCTGAAACAGCTGGTTGGGGCTATCTGGGATATAGTTAACCCTTTGCTAGGCAACAGGATGGTGGTCCATATCTTACAGTTAATCAGCAGTATTCAGAAATAGTTGGTTCTGATGTGCTTGGATAACAGCCAGAGTTTATGTAGGGCACAGAGAGGCCAAGGTGCTGGTGACCAAACCTTGGAAAGGCATACAAAATGAAGCAGAGAGCCCCCTCACAGCCACAACGTACTACCTGCTGCTACTATTCTCTGATCACATGCCAAATGACAAAAGGACAAAGAGGAGTGTATGTGTGTGTCTCTGTTAGAAGATGGGGATGTGGCCTTAGTGAGACATGGTGGGCTGTCCTTGGGGGACCCTGGCAACCCAACTGCCCTTTGATCTCTATACAATGCTGTCTCCCACAGGTGATGGCAGGATATGCAAAGCCAAGAGAAGTGGAAAGGAAACAGGGGGGGATAAGGGGGAGGAAAAGATGAGGGTTATCAAAAGTGAGCTAGCGAGAGAGAAAGAGAGATGAGAAAGAGAGAGAAAGATGGGAGAGAAGGAAGGAAGCTGGCCCTGAACATATGTTGCCTCTCTGTGCCAAGCCCCACTGGCTCAGGCAACCCACGCATACGCTGTACTGCTGCTGCTGCTGCTGTTGCCACTCCAGCCCACTCCAACACCAACACCATGGCACTACTTAGTCAAACAAAGCTGGAGAGATGAATCTGGAAAGAGACTGGGTCTCCCCAGTCTCAGCACTGCCAGGGTAGGACTGCTTGGCTTGGATAACACATGCATGCACACGCACACACAGACACACACACACACTTCTGATGTGGGCCTGATGTGGGCCACCATACAACTCTTTGTAATGAACTGTAATACGAGAGACATTTTTGTCATCTCTTTATGGTCTCTGTCACTTTGATTAATTATTAGTAGAAGCAATATATAAAATATACATTTGTTCAAGCCAGGCTTAAAAACCAGGCAATACATTATTATTTTTATTTCCAATAAATTTGAAACATTGAAATCATTATGCAATCTTTCTAGGGGTAATCATCAGTTGCTTACCAAACCTGATAAAGCAAACATGAAAGAAGCTTACAGCTTTATACATGAGGATGTATAGTATTGCTATCAACTCATCTACAGGACACACATTTAGTTGTTAGGTCAGCTCTAGTATTAGTCATTACAAATCATACATTTTACACGTTGAGGGGATGTTGGGTAGGAAAAGTGAAAAGGGACTGAAGAGTGTGTTTATATATATAACACTTACCACAAAGTTTAAATAGTTTGGAGAATTGTGTGTGTGTGTGTGTGTGTGTGTGTGTGTGTGTGTGTGTGTGTGGTGTTACTGGTGATATACTGCACACCTAATTATTATCATTGACAGTCTACAGGTCCAATTCAGTTTTTATTACTTAAACATTTTTATAGGCGCCAGACTTAAAATTCACAGAAAGGTCACACACTAATATTTTTCATACCATTCTTGATATGATTTTAACTTATATGATATATGTATGAAATACTTTGTGTAACGAGGCGCTTACATTAACTGCTGCAGTACAGCTGGGGTTCCACAAGAATGTTTCAAATTATGACTGAGCAAGTATTTGATTTTACCATGTTGTTAAAAGAAAGGAGGTCGGGAGGGGGGTGGGGTGGGAGGAGGGCAGGGAGTGGAGGGAGAGTTGGAGCTGAATGTCTTTGGAACTGGGCTCTACAATGGCTTCCCACTGGGACTCAAACCAAAGGCAAAAAAAGGCAAGAAAATGCAGGCAGACATCAACAGCACACATATCCAAGTTGCTTGCTAACACACACACACACACACACACACACACACACACACACACACACACACACACACACACACACATAATAGGCCCATACAAGAATGCAGACACAAAAACACCCTCAGTTGCCCAGATTCATAATAACAGATGCTTGTATAACACAGAAATCAAATTCAGGGTTCATCTTGCAATCTGAGCCTCGCAAACTCAATTCCCCTCTGCTGTCTAGCCGCCTCACGGTCCACGCCTTTTCCATGTGAACGAATGGGGTCAGTATCGTCACAGAAACATCATCCTCTGCTTTCTCCCCCCTCTCACAGTGAATGGATGCTGAGCACTGGTGCATATCTACGCAGGGATGGCAAGGGCACACAGGAGAGAAAATCAATACTATATCTCACCACTAAGCACAATCCCAACCAAAAGCAGCTGGAGTTTGCAGGTTGCTCCATAAACTGGACGGCTTCATCTGGCTGGCCGCTGTGTCGGTGGATTGCTACAGTAATGCACAACAGCACAATGGCCTAGGCCAGAGCCTGCCAGAGCCTGCCACACACACACACACACAGACACACACACACAGCATGCTCCTGGGGCTGGGGAATAGCAACAGCAATGAGAAAAACTCTCATGAGGCAGAAAAAGGGTTGACAAACACAGTCCCTCCTCTGTCACAAGCACGAAAAACACCCCTGGACCATTTAGCCCACCTTTACTGTGGACTACACACAGGCACAGACACAAACCAAACACAGACACAAACACAGACAGACACACACACACACACACACACCTTAAAATACCTCTTCTAAAAATAGCAGGCGGGAAGCGGGAAACGAGACTGAGGCTATTATTATTGCACACACGTCCTGCCTGGTCCCACCAAGGAAAGGGAAGAGACTAATGATTTTCCTGGTGCAAGCAATTAAAAAACTATTTGTCACCTGCCAGGCTGCATATGACGTTAGGGGCCTTGGCGGTGTAACTCTACATATACACACACACTGTACACACACAAAGTGGGTTGCACCATAGAAAGCACTCCAGAGGCAGAAATGGTGCATGAGAAATAGGAGAAGCCGGAGGGTCACAGAAAAAGTGAAACAGTGAAGAAACGGTACTTTGGATAGAGGAACAGAGTTGGGTTAACCGCTGATTTATCCGGACAGGCTAATACCAGGCCAGACAGTGCCTCAGACAGCACACTGCCATCAGGAAGTCATGTAATATTTAGACTGCAGCCAATGAAAGTCGTTCTCCTGCTGCTGTGCTCCTGGCTAAAATAGAAATGTATATTTCCCCATCTTACCCTACCCTCCCACACCCCCTAAGAGTACAAAATTAGAGAGACTCCAACTCTCTACCATAACCCTGACTCCCCCCCCTCTCTTGGGCTGACTTCCCTGGAGAACAGTCTGAAACATGCAGGTTTATACACACGTTAATTTCAACTGAAGTGTTGGAATCTCTGCTGGATACGTCTAAGTGGTTTAAGGAATTAAAGGAACACACCCAAGAAAAACAAGAAAACTCACATTTAATTTTAATATAATTAAATAACTCTCTAGTCCTGCTTTGCTTCAGCTTCTGCATTATGAGGTAAATATTGTAAACACTACAGGGAGATGAGGAAGAACCTGTTAAATCTAAATTATCTAAGGGAATAACTTGACAGGGGAAGTCATTTTTTTATTTTTGTTGAGCTTTCCTCTGTTGGGATACAAGAGGTGGGGAATCTATGCTTTGCAAACTGCATGATGGTTAGGATGAGCCACACAGGGGGCACTCAGGCTGACGAAAACCTCCCACTATTTGTAAGGAAACATCCTCTGATGCTGCCACAGGATGCGAATATTGGGCTATGAGAGACAACCAATATATAAACTGGGACGGGCAGTAAATAATATTAAGACAAGCGTTATGCCTCCCTTGCACTACCCAGCCCTATCCAGATCCAGCTCCAAGCATACACTCGGCTGCAGTAATTTACGAGGTAGCTCGTTAATGTCGAGTGATTTGCACTGCTCGTTTGCTTCTGCTCATCTCTACCAAATGATATCATCTTCTAACTCTAATCCCCCATTCTCAAAGCACCTCCACCCCTCCCACCTTTTGTTTCCTTCCCTGCTGCCATTCCTCCTCTGCTACCCTTCTACATTATGCTTTCTCTTTCTCCTCCTCTCAATCTCTGTGTCTCCTCAGGTCTGCGTGGGTGAGGTTTTGAGGTGGGGGAACAGACAGAAATAGGAGCAGAGATATCCCACTGAAGGGTGTGTGCGCATGTGTGTTCAATATGTCATCTATCCAGATCAAAAAAGACTAAAGAAGTCTGGTTTGACTCTGAAGGCTTTATGTGCCCTTGTAGTTACTTTTCCACTGCCCCCTACTGAGAGAGAATGAGAGCAAGCTACAAAAAAAAAAGATTTTCTCTCAAAACTTGCAGAGGGGAGAAAGCTCAGCAATCCTGGGGAGACTCAGTGGCAGAGAGAAATAAAGACAGATAGAGCGAACGGATGGGGGTGGGGGGTGGGGGTTAGGCCAGAAGAAAAGGCAGAGGAAAAAGGAAAAGAAGGGGACATAGGGTGAAGACATAGATGAAAACAATCTTCATAACAGAGATTTTATTGACAATTAGGAAAACAAATGACATTGTTTTCATCCATTATAAAATTCCCTTTGAGGCTCCCAGACCTTTACTATTCACTTCATCTAATAAATTGATTCAACCACTTTGGCCCAATACCTTATTTTTTTTAATCTTATATCTTTTTTCACAAACAGTCTTTAGTCTCTTCATCCCTTAACCCACAGAGAAATCAGCCTGTCTCAGACCAGATGCAGCCAACAGCCTCAATGAAAACCCACAACAAAAATTGGCAATTATAGAAATTGCAATCAGAGCTGTTGGTCTGTATGTTGATGAGTGGTAGCTGGTGGGAATTGAGATCGATATCTGACTGAATGCACGACTATATTACTCAGGCTTTCATACAGACTCCCCTTTGCTCTTCTCCTCAGCCTTTAGCACACACATTAACTGTTGTCCCTCTTACCTCTATCCATTCCTTCCCTGTCTCACCTTTCCCTCTATGACACATCCAAGTGATTGTGTCGGGATGTCAGCCCTCATCCACAGCTAATTGGGGCTCAGAGGAGTAATCAGGGCAGGACAAATCGGACAGTTCTGGTCATTAGCTGTGACCAGTGTTCTCCGGGAAGCTGTGAGATGCGTGCACATTTGTGCCATCACGCCCAAGCCTGCATAGTGACACGGGCAGGTCTGTGGCTTGACATGAGTGGAGACACAGAGATTGAACAGTACAGAACAGAATCAGTGTGGAGCCGTTGATATCCTCTGTGTTCAAACACACACAGGCAAGGCATAAACACAAATAAGCCTGGCTGGTGACAGGATGCACATGGACTCTATTATTGTTTAATATGGTAGAGGCAGCACAATATTTCTGGAGAGAAACCTATCGAGTACACCACACAGGGTAACATCAATTCAGGATCGAGGTCTGTCGCAATACTCTTCGACAAGCTTACAGTGTAAGAGCTATTTTGGCAAAGGACTCGGAAATTTGATTCCTGCTCTGGGTAGTAAGTCAGTTTGCATTGCTCTTTTGAGCTAGCCAAAGGAATAGTAGAATAACATGTAAAATAATGGTGTCAATAACAATCTAGGAAGTCACAAAATGTAAACATGTCGATGGCTGCTCCTTCTGAAAGTGGGGCAGGATGAATGTCAATTCGCTTTACTGGCAGAGCCTTAACCTTTCAGGATAACTGAATTATTTAAGCACCATATACCTGTTGTGGGCCTCTGTTGGTTAGGAGGCTGCATGAGGCCATGCACGCCTCTTTGGCCGCAGAGTGAAAATGGCAAGACAAATGCAGCGGGGGATTTGTGATAATTGGCCATGCGTGTGGGCTAGGCGACGGGCCTAGAGAAAAGGTCGCGGGCGCTGAGAAACAGATCAGTCTGCCAGGAGGAGAGGAGTGTATGTGTGCCTCTGGGGTTTAGCTCAACTTCTCTCCCTCACTTTCTTCATACGGGCAGAGAGTGTTCCAGCAGGGGCCATTAATTAAGCACCAGAGTAACCTTCAATTTGTTTAGAGGTCCGAAGCCTCAGTGACACTGTTTTGAGCAGAGACTAACTTAGAACTGATTCTATTCACTCTCTGAGTGGAAACAGAAGGTAGCAGAGGTGCTTAGAGGAATAGAAGAAAAGTGAAAGCAGAGAAAGAGACCCATTTGATTGTTTTTAAGTAGAGAGGATGGAGACAGTTGATGTCAGATGCACGGTTTCTGTGTGACTGCACACAAGAAGGAGGAGAAGCAAAGGAGATGAGGGGAGCCACGGGGACATGGCTCACACCCCAACATGCTCGTGAAGCAGCTGTTCTCCTCATGGCAGATAGAGTGGGGGCCTGCCAGCAGCAGCATGCTGCTGAGAGCATCATGGTCTCCGACCATAGCGCAGAAACAGAACGTGAAAGCCTGACACACACACAGACACATACTCACACATTTATACAGATAAGACTGTGCACAGTACACGCTAACAGATATACAGACAAACACTCACACTGCATGCACTGCCACCGTTCTCCTTCCTGTCCAGGGTTAAGGTTTTAAGCTGAACAGTAATGTCAGGTGATGGAGTCAAATTCATATGCTATATATCTGATCTCATACTCTGGGGAGGGGAATTTCCACTTGATACAAACAACAGCCTGCATAGCTAAAGGCAATTATATTTCTACTGCCTCCATTTGCCCTGAGGTTGTAGACAGCCAGTCAAAACCTCGCCAGGTTCTCCTGCCTTTCTACCCTCTCAGTGAAATCAACAGAACGGTGCCCAGGCTCATCCATGATTTATCTCAGTGAAATATTCATTATGTAGCCTTGCATTGGCTGGACGTACCTGATGGTGAATCTGGACCTGACAGCTCTGCTCCGTCATCACACATCACCTGAGCCTCTGTGAATTCGGTAGCTGTCTCCCAGTGCTCAACACAGAGGCAACTAAACTGATCCGAATGAATAGAGGACTCTGGTAGATATAAAGAATCCATCTGTCTGTCTTTAGCCTGCGGGCATGTGGCTCTGAGTCTGTAGCTACTATATCCTGCTTGCACACCTACCTATGACGGATCACTGCAGCAAAAGAGCAACTCAACTTTTCCCATTCAATTAGTTAGAGCGTGAGAAAGGCCTCTGGCCTGACTGGTGATGTGGTGGTGTGAGGCATGATGAGCACATGGTTCGGGCCCTGCACATGATCTGCTGACAGCATAGGCCAGGTGTATTGCTCTTGAGCTTATTATGAGAGGTGAATAGCATAGGTCTTCAAAAGGGCTGTGTTTTCTTTGGTGTTTGTTTTGTTGATAAATCAGCAAAAAATAAAAATAAAAGACACGTGGTGAACAGTTAGAAAAGTTAGAAGTATGTTTCAGCACCACGGACAGCACCACAGAGTCTACACTGCTCAAGGTTCTTTAAATCACAGTTATCACTCCTGTCCAATTAAGTAACCTTTGAATTATTCCATGAATTAAAATAGCTGAAATACTGTCTAATAGTGCTGGAATGATCACAGGGACAAGAGTGACAACTCATTTTCCAACATAACACTAATTCAAGTGGTTACAAAGTCATTATACTCTGAAGGACTAATGTAATAAGAAAAATGTAACTGCAGTGAATGCTGATATTAATAATGTATTCATGTGAGGCAGACACTAGAGCACAGTGGCCTAAGCTGGGGAAGGTAAGAGGGAGAAAGTGATAGCTGTGAAGAAACAAGGTCGTCAGCATTCCCTCCTGCCTTACTAGTCATTTCATTATTTCATCCCTCTCCCTCTTTAAAGAAGGAAAAGTGGGAAAGGCTATTGACCCCTTTCTGTGTTCATGGCAGGCAGAAGGACAAATGAAGTTTCCCCTCGGACCCCCTCCATATTAATTTCATAATTATCCGCACCTCTGTGCCCCCGTCGACCATCACAAACTCCACTGTCTGATTTGATGGAGAGGCACAGGGAGGGAATTACATTCGATTAGCACTAAACAAGAGAAGGGGACACGGAGCAATGGAATCAATCAGTGCTACCAGGATAGGAGAGATCCTCAGTGTCAATGAGTGTGTGTCTGTCTGTGAGTGTCTGTGAGTCATGACAGCTTGAGGATGGAAAGACCGCGTCGAACTTAACTCTAGATGTATTTCTTTAAGTATCTGTTCATGCACACTCCAACTGTAACTGACAGCATGTAAAGAGTACATATATACAGTACTGTTATGATGTTTATGATGATTTGGGAACTTTTTTACCAAATCCAATGAAATTAACTTTTTCTTGCTTCTAAGCAGCTATTTTGTCACAACAGTAATTTGGATTCATTGTTTGCTACCCCAGATAACTGCAGCGGTACATTTCTTCAGTCTCAGCCATTTGAGGGTATGGGCCAGACATTTTAAAGTGGTCTAACACCATAAAGAGGTGGAGGTAGTGTGGTGGGGATGAGCAGATTGAGAGTGAGAGGTGAAAAGAACAAAAGAAAACAAATGGAGTGTAAGAGGACCCCCCCTTGCAGGTCTTCATTCCTGTCCCCTGTCTCATTACACAGGCTTTGACTCAATAAAGAGTGGATAAAGAGCGGATAAAGAGGCACACACCCACAGGCTAAACCCCCCTCCCTAAAAAACCTTTTACCAACCTCACTCTCTCTGTCTTTCTTGCCTTCTTGCACACACGCAATGAAAAATACACACATATACACACTGTCCCCTTTTTATTCTGCTGTAGGTTTTTTGTGGCTTCAAATCTTTAAATCTATCTCTCTGTCTCTCCAGCTCTCCCTTCAGTGTTTTTTATAGCCTAACTTTTAAAAAGTTGTGTCCATCTCACTTGCTTTCTCTCAATCATAGTCTGCCTCTACCCTTTCTGTCCTCTGTGTTCCCTTCCTGTCGGTGCTGTGTAATAGGAGTTATTTTCATCCCTGTCTCTCCGTGACTGTGGCCACTGGATGGCTGAATATTTACATTTTTCACTCACTGGTGACCTTTCCCTGTTGGCGCTCTTGGAGCTCCAGTCTCCTTGCTGTTCTGCTGTTGACAGACTACTGCCTGCAAATCTCATATGGACACAGCAAACGGTACACAGGGAGTCAGGGGCAGAGGGTTCAGAGACTGGAGAAAGGTGGAAAGAGAAAGAGAGAGACAGAGAGAGACGGTTGTAACCAGGGCTGGCTGTCAGTTGTCTGACTGAAAGTGGCTTGAAGAGACAGGTGCTGAAGGTCTATCTGCATATGCAGAGATATGGACTGAAGTGGTCTAATCTTTTATCTCTGGTGTCATTGTGATTGTGGTTCCCTGTCAGCACAGATGGCCTGTAATAAACTGCCGTAAAAGAGATTTAAATCTGTGATTCCAGGAATGCTCAGAGTAAAAAAAAATACTTGTTGTAAATAGATGTATTTTGTTGCACAGCAGAAGGTCTTTTTTTGTTGAATGAGTGGATGTGTTAGATGCACACCAGGGGCCTGTGAGTCATGCCAGGAGAGCTCCTAAGCAGTGTGAGAGAAGGAGAGGTGGGGGCCAAGGATTCACTAACCCAGTTGTTCTTAGCTAAACTTCTGCGGTAACAGGAAAGAAAAGTTGAGACAGTGAACTACTCCAAGTTTGATGACTGTTTAAGTGTGTATGTTGAAACTGGCAGAGAGACAATAAAAATGAGGGCTGTAGTTTTAAAAAGCGAGTGACCCTGGTTGACCCCCAGTTCTCTGCGTTGTTATTGTATGCTAGTTCTCATCCACAGTTGTGCTCCTTTAGGACTTAAATTCAACTTGAAGTAGTTTTTTTTTTTTAACAAAACAATACCCACATGCCCATGTGTAAGTTTAAAGATTTGTCCATCACTGCAAATGTTCTTATTTTCCATACTGGCTGTGAAAGTCCTTTTACTAATGCAATCTCACTGTAAGTGAAGGGAGACACCATCCACATTCCTTCTACCTTCTGGACTGAAATGCATTTTGAAGTTCAGCTGAAGCTAATAAGAGGATTCAGCAGTCAGATCAAGTGGTTATCTTGCAAATGCATCTTCAATATGAAAAGAGAGACTACAAGCAAGGATGTAACTTTGGAAACAATGATTGAGTGAGGTTTAGAATGCATTTTTTTGCATATCACAAAAAGGATTTGTCTACCATCAATTTCACTGAAATTATGTTAGGAGGGGATCTTTTCTTGGCAAGTATAGACAGGAGGAATTATTACAGCAGCCAGTATTGCAATGCACATATTGGAATGATAGTATTGTATTAAGATAGACTTGAAACATGAACCTATTCTTTAAGGGAGCTCCTAATACCACAATAAAATGACTCCAGAAAAATCAACAGAAGATTTCCCTGACAGTTTGCAAATGGAAGCAGATTAAAGATACTAAGCAGCAACAATACAAGAGCTTCCACTGATCATTCCCCAAAGTCTAAACATATACCAATGTGTTATTTTCAGAATCCAAATAATTTATTCGATATATAATTTTTCACTGTTTTTATTGCTTTAATTACATACTTTTTAATGATACACTCTACCTCTAATCATTTGGAAAATATATTTAAGTGAAAACAACCTGAGTGGCTTTGCTGATTGAACTCAGAAGAGAAAGTAAGAGACAGGCTTTGTGTCTGCTAAGGTTGTTATTACTGCCTGTGACACACACAGAGTGAGAGAAATAAACTGTTGTTGTTTGGAAGCTTTTGTTTGCTGTGGGAACACTAATTATTTTGATTACTATTTAAGCATCGTTGAGGCCAGTTTTTCCCTTTTGTCTTTTTTTCCCAACCGGTCTGCTATCTCCTCTTTTACTAACAGACATTGTTAAGCAGGGGTTGGTTAGACTATAAATGAATGTGTCTTCTGGGTCTATTCAGGACAGCAGGGATGTTGTGACTCGACAATTCCTGTCTTTAGAAAATAGAACTTCATGCAGAGAATCCCAAAGATGCTTTTTTTTCTCAACACGTTTTATACTACAATAAATGTAAGGTATAAAACTATAAACTAGATAGACAGATAGACACATAGGTAGACACAAAAAAGCAGCAGCTCCACACACCCCCATTCTCTGCGTGTGCGCTTTATGCTGCCTTAAAATTGTGTGTGTGAATGGTTATACGTATCAGGCACCTTCCAACAATAATGGCTGCCATGCTAAATGAAAATGATGAGATGTATTGGTGAGGTGATCAAAGGACTACTATTTACAACCACTCTCAGCCTGTGGACTTGACGACCCACTGTAAGCACACTATACTGTAAGGGAACGTCTTCCATCATGCTTTTACTGCCCATCACTGCAGCTGTTAGACAAGGGAGATGGCAAAGCTTTTAGCAGACTGAGATACCGCCCTCGTGCTGGACGGTGTGTATGGGCAATGCCATCAGAAAAGTGAATGACTGGGAAAGATAAGGGAAATGGAGGCTGGCGAGAGAAAAGAGAAGAGAGTAAGGGAGGTGGCGGGGCGAGAGGTTGATGTCTGCCTGCCGGCTGTCAAAGGAAAAGGCTTCGGTTAAATGGAAACTGATATCATGCAACTCATTCAAGTTTGTGTGGATAGGCTGGGAGAGTTTGAGAGTGAAACTAAAGTGGGGTGAACTGTAGAAGAGGAGAAGAGGAGTTCTTACCTGGAGCAGCCAGTAGCACCTACGGTGGAAGGTGGGGATAATGGAGGAGTGGACGTAGCAGCCATACAGACACTGGAAGGAAGCGAGACAGCAGAGGAAGAGAGAAAGAGGGACAGAAAGAGAGGACATTACACTACAGTAAAGTACAGACAATAGGCTGACCATGACAGCTGGGACCTTTAAACCCCTGACCTCTTCCATCCCTACACTCCTTCCTAACTCCCACATGGACCTGCTGGCAGATGGTCAAGCCATTGTTCTCAGAAACAAAGACTGTGACCTGGAAGGGGAGAGTGAACGGGGCACTCAGCACTGTCCCAGCATCACCATATGACATTCCTTTCCTTCCCTCTCTTCCACTTTTCCACTGTCCTGCTTGGAGAGAGCCCCTGACAGAAAGTATTAAGTGCTCCTTACCTCCCCCCACCCTCCTTCATCCCTCGGGGCACCCGGCACATAACTAAAGCACGGTGTTATTAATATCCTTATCGTAAACAGTAATACTGTGCCTGGGGGCTCGTTACCATAGAGAGAGCTAGGCAGGGCAGATAACACCTCTCGGTATCTGGCAGAGGGGCCAGGAGACATTTTTCAATGGCAGGCAGCGGAGGCAAATGCAACCAAGCACCGCGCATTGAGGAACAGGAGCAAGGCAGCACTTATTTTCCTCCTCGATCCTTTTCAGGGAGACTCACGGCACCGGCTCCCAGGTGACCCAGAGCGATGGCTAGCATGCTTTTGCTTGTTTACAGCATCAACAACTAGAGTCTACAGTACTCTCTTTCCCCCAAAACCTCAGCCGCTAGGCAATAGGCTGGGATTTTGTGCAATACAATATTTGTGAAAGGTAGAAGATAGGGTTATTGCACTTAAGACAGGGAGCTTGGCTCTTACAGGAATAAATCAAACAAGCAGGTTGGGAGGGTTGAGCTTCACTACCAATCTACTTTGTTTAGATGACACAGCTTCATTATTCAGAAACTCTGTGTTCGATAAGTTAAGGCTCGTTTCCTCAGGCACTCTGTGAATGGGTAGGCAGTAGGGAAAGGGGAAGAGAAGAGTGAGAGAGGGAGGTTGGCGGGGCATGGGACCGTTGGGCTACATTGCTTTGAGGACCATGTGATAAATAGGTGCCATGAGATGTCTTATGTGCTCGTCTTGTTAAACTAAAACCTAGTTAAAAAGAGCAGGGCCTGCTGAGGAAGTCTGTATAAACACTCATTTGCCGACATCAAACCATCTGATTAATTATACCACAGTACCACTGCACAGCTACACAGACTGGGCACATGGTGAGAGACACAGTAGATCGTTAAAAAAGAAGAAGCACATCACACAGTGTGTGGCTGTGTGTCAAACACATTCACAAATACAAAGATCCTTTGACCAATTCACAAACAACAAAAGTCACAGCCTCGACTCTTTCTCCAGGTGTTCCATTGTTCCAAACACATCTATTGTGAACTGATTTCAATACTACTGAACTCTGGGTGTGTGAGTTTGAGATAGTAAAAAGCATGCAGACTTCCCCCTGTTCTTATTTTTTTTGCTGTACTCTCATCCATTACAGCTGTCTGAAATAGGATGTATGCCTCCTCCCACTCCCATAGCTCTGCCATCCATTATTCCACGCTGGCAACGGACAGACGCTTCCCTTCCACTCCCACAGTGCATTGAACATCACATTACTACAGTCATCTACAACCGCTAGCAACTGACACATTTCTACTATGCAGTTTTGTAAGTATTTGTGTCATAAACTGTACTTTTTCCTTTTCTCGGGGATTACGCAGTTATGATGCAATACGGCACATTGGCCTAAAAGGCATTAAACTGGTTATGTATTTCACTACAGTCATGTGTTGCAATACTTTTGTAAAATGTGCTTACAAACAGAAATGCTGCAATTCTGTCTATTCAATATTTGACTTTAAATTCAAACACCAACATTGATACAACCATAACTCTGCATTCATTTTCACTGCTCAAAGAAAAGGGCAATTTTGTTTTTATGCTGCTTATGTGCTAAATAAACTTGCTGACTTGTTAATTCTAATTACGCAAGTTTATTGATATATCATGGTTAATACTGCGGTAGCCTCAAGCGCTTGGCCCACTGAGAGCGGGATGTGGTGGCTGTGTGCAGTTGGATGAGACTATGGCATGCTCCTCACGATTGACAGGTGGGCCAGTGTAACAGGCCTCTGTGACTAGGGTGACTGGGGAGTGAATAAATTAGCCCCCAGGCTGCTTTCCTCTCCCTCTGTTTACTCCATTTCTCAACCACACAAAGCAGCGTGCCAGACAAACAAGCAGCTTAAAGCATAACACAACTGTTGCACCTGTCAGTACCGATATACAGTAGGCATCAAACACACTTGCACACACACGTAAGCTTGTGTACCCTCACAAATTACACTTCCACCTACACAAAAAACACACACACACACACACACACACACACACACACACACACACACACACGCACACACACCCAACGACACACACTCCACACATAAATATTCAAAGAAGCACAGACACATACTGTTACACACGAACACACCCATATGCACACATACACAGACAATCACAATAGACAAAGATAGAAAGGCTGGCCAAGATACTTTTGAGAGCAAAAGCACGCCCACATACACAAAGCTCATCAAACTCAAGCGCTTATCAGTAATTCAAGTCGCATATCTGTTACTGGTGTTTCCGCCGCTCTCTGCATGCTGAGCGTCTGGGTGACAAAGTGACGCGGCAGAACCATTATTTGCTGTCTTTGGGCTGTGACAGATGACAGCACATCACAGGGCAAGCAATTAAACCATAATTATACACACATACACACATATCCTCTCATTAAAAGTGCATTTGCCGAGTGTGTAATTTTTAAGAACTTTTGCACGCTGACACAGAAACAGTGAAACAAAAACATAGGTGTGCCTAGTAAGCCCGCATGATTAATGTTTTAAAAAACTATGTTTGGTACTGCCAATATGTTTTGTTTTGTTTTGTCATGGTTCATGTGTGCAATAAACATTACATTTTGTGAGAAAAGAAATCTTGGCAGAGAATCGTGATATCAATTCTAAGCTAAAAAAATTGTGATTCATATTTTTCCCCGAATTGTGCAGGCCTAGTGCCTAGCATGCACACACATTCACACATGTGATTATATTATTGGGTTACTGTTATGTTGGAGGTGCAAATGAGACCCATTGAAACAATAATACTCAATAGTTTATAGGAGTATTCACAAGCAGCGTGTCCATAATGTATTCATGTGCTGTCACTGCAGACAGCAGGAAAAAAGAGTTACAGTGACGTGTGTCCTCCAAAGTCAGACACTGATGCAGCAAATTCATTTGGTGTTGTCACTCAAGCAAGCGGCCAAGGCAATGAAACCCAATGAGAGGATATTATTGAACCCCCCCCTTCCCGGGGTGTTTAGGCGGTCCTGAGCGGAGCAGGATCACAGTGCACAATCCACAGGGCAAGCGGGCCAGACAGCCCAGTGATAAACAGTTCAGCCTAAATAAAGCCTTCAGATATAGAGGCAGGGCCACCACTGGTTACATGTCTTGCCTCTGGAGGCCACCGCTGCCCCTGGCCTGCCTGTTGCCCTGGCGACACCTCACTTACATTCATCCATCATGGCTGACAGGTGTCAGGCACAGCTAGAGATGCAAAATGCAAAGTCTGTGGTGGAAAAACTGGCAAGCAGACACACAGTTATAGTGAGGCTGAGATAGAGGGGCAGCTCTCTCATTAAACCATAATGATGTGTGAAGACAGTCCTAATCAGAGCATGGCACCTTATTTATGTTGCCAATTTGCTGTTTTCCTGCCATGATGCAAACGTCTTACTGTCAGAGGCTGCCACACATTTGTCTGTCTGTACGCACACGCAGGAATATGGTGCATGCATGGACAACATGCATTTGGCTAAGATTACTGCTGTCAAACAATTAAAATATTTAATCGCAATTAATCACATTAATGTCATAGTTAACTCACTATTAATTGCACATTTTTATCTGTTCTGTGTGTCCCTTGATTTCTTTTTGTCCCATTATTTTTTCTAATTTTAATGCTCTTATCAACATGGAAAAGTGGATCGACTTGCTTTGTGCAAATGTTTTTTATTGAAAACAACATTGGCATATAGCCACTGTGTTCAATTTCACACTAACATTCTCACTTGGAGCAAATAATCTCTCACACAATGTAACACTGTCCATCAATAAAAGGGTGAAATATATACTTTGACGAGGGGGGGTGAGAACATCAGCTGTGTGCTTGGCCATCAAGTGCTATTTCAGACTGGACGTGCTGCGATGATAGCTCCATTCACAACGACAAAACACACAGATCACTATGGTCTTGTCAATGGAACATTTGGCAACTTTTAAAAAGTGAACTTTCCATTCAGAATCTTATTGGCATCCATTTTGGCGTCTTGCGCTTGTCATCCACTTAAAACGTAACGTTACTACGCTTTGGCCGGCTTGAAAGCCCAAACAAGTGTGTGCGGCGTGCCTGTTGTTGTGTTTAAGGTCTAGCTAGATCTGGTGTGGTGTTGTAGTTTTTCTAACATTACTAGTTGTGAAAAAAATTACAAAGTTTGCTAGGCCAAAAAGAACATTAATCTCACGGAAAAAAAATTGACGCTGTTAAAATGGGTTTGCGTTAACACCGGTAATAACACGTTTAACTGACAGCACTATTTATTTATTTATTTAAAAGATATTCCCCATGTCCAGCTACCAGTTTCCATCTATCATCATATCATCCAGCCAACTCTGTTAGGGGTAGTTTTACTGTACCACTGACTTATGTATGACTTATGTGTCCTCCTGTGTTTCTTTAGCCAACACTTGTTCTCACATATTATCACTCTGGATATGAATAATCTAAAGTCGGATCTCAAATAAATGATTCAGCTCTCGCTTGAGTGACTTGCTCTGCACTATTATCTACAGTAGTTGTTGTCATGGACATCTACCTGGTAAAGTCACTTCTGGCTCACTGCTTCATTAGAGGGAATGTATAATTTTTTGTGGGTGTACTTCTGTATGTGAGCACATTTGCGTCTGTCTGTTCACTTGGATGCCTGGGGAAGGTGATTCAGCCCAGGGCACAGCGGCAGAAATAGAGCTCACGCAGAAGCCAATCAGGCAGTACTATCAAACTCCATCCGTGGAGGCAGCGCAAAATCCGTACTCAATAGAGATTCATGGACCATGCAAGATTCAAGCTACTCTGGCCATTGACAGCATCCATGATGACTATTGATCAAAAAAACGATTGCTGGCTCTATACAGATGTGATTATATGACTTGCTGCTAAAAAGTGCCACTTCCAGTTTGGAGGATGAGCTTATTTTTGACTGATATTGTAATGCTCTGCATTTCACCTGCTGTCTTTACAGTCAGCCACTATGCTCTGCTTTCTTCTAATCGTTCAGCGGGAATCAAATTATCTGTAGTGTCTGGAAGTGTGGCACTATGCCCAGAATGCCCATAACATACAGTATCTCTCTTACATTTTGCAATCAGAGAGAAATGCACAGCTCCTGTATGTTGCAGGCACAATGATTGTGGCTTTAATGCCAGCAAGTGCTTTCTCTATTAAGATTCTTCTTCTTTATACCCCTTTAAATAAGCCACTACTTGTAAAGTTGTAACAGTATAATTATTCAGTGCATCTGACTTAAGCAACGGTTGATGAGACATTATACATAATAAATCAAAAGAGGCTTAGATTTATCTCCCCGGTTCTCTCTGTTGGACCAGCTGCAGCCTCTAAATCAGTCAAATCGGAGCGGGTTACAAAATGAATTGGCAGGCTGCACCCGAGCTGAAGGAAAAAAATGAAAAACAAACCTAAATTCCTCAACAAAGCAAAACAAATGATGCTGTGGAAAAATGCATGTGTTATGGAAATGGCTCTCCCTAAAAATAGCATACTCATTGTAAAATAAGCACAAACCGTTGATACACAGGCCCTGAAGAGGAGAATTAATTAGCAACGCTGGACGCGTAAACACAGCTATACATCAAGTTCAAATGGGAAACAATAACAGGGCTGAGGCAGTTATAGAGAAACCCCTGACCGCTTGCCACACAAAAAGCCCTGAGAGAGAAAAGACATTTCGTTGTTGAACTACGGTGATGAAATTGGGTATAGGAGCCATATATTGGACAGAAGGAGAGATGAAGAGTGGAATGAGAGACAAAGGACAGAGAAGAAGAATAGAGACAAAAAGATAGACGAGGGGATGTGGGGTTTACAGCCGCGCATTTTGCACATGCCAGAGGAAGCTCATGCACGTCCGTCTCCCTGACTGAAGACACAGTGTCTGTTGATGCTAATGCTAGCCAGCTGGGCTCACGGCCAAAGGCATTAAGTGGAATCGAATTCCACCAAACTAGCTTTAATCAGCAGGTTTTTAAGGTTAGAATTACTCTCTCTCTCTCCTCCAGCCCGCTGGCCAAGGTTAAAGCAGACACCGGCAGGGGCTGGGCTCAGCTAATGGGATGGAAGGGTGGCATGGGGCCTACAGCATGCCACCATACACCAACAGACACACACACAATGACACACGATACAACCTTTAGAGTATGCCAGGTCACATGTGCGAATAACAATAATGTGCATGCGCCTATAGAAATTGAAAGACAATTTAACGTGTGTGTGACAGACAAACATAAGCAAACAAATATGGCAGTAAGAGAATAATGCATCCTGTTTATATGTATAGTTTTGCCTTTAGTTCATCGATTCCTTGACATCACAAGCTGCTATACATAGGTTAAGAGAGAACCGCAGGCCATAAATGCATAAATGTAAATGTACGGGCTTTATAGACTTAACTATCTATGTCTGGCTGCATAAACAAATCTGACTGCTTATCAGATACCAATGCATGCATCCTATAATATTTCAGCTACCAGGGTGCGTAAAAAAAAAAAAAAAAATATATATATATATATATATATATATATATATATATATATATTTAAAAATGTATTTGGAAGTATACATTCACATAGACAAACCTTGAGCAGTTTTCTGTTAGTGCTCTGTTAGCACTGCATAAAGGCCTATTCACTTAAAGAAGTTACAAGGCAAAAAGAGAGGTGAAATAGGATGAGTGAATGTATCAGGCTGTTTTTTATACTTCTTGACGAGCCAGTGGAGGCCTTGCTTTGACCTCAGCCTACAACAGTCAACACATTGGCACCTGTCAACAAAGAAAAGCTCTGGGAACCTTGCTACTGTCAGCTCCTCAAAAGGCAAACTGTGTTTCTCTAGTACCCACACCATGAGCAGTGGCCTACACAGCAATAGCAGTAAATGTTCTATTCCCACTTTCTCTCACTCAGGCTTTCATTTATTTCCTTATCTTTCTCCTCTACTCAACTGACTTTGCTCGACACATAAGAAAGTGACCTTACTTTGGAGATGTTCTGCAGATTAAATTAGCCTGAGTCAATTCTTGGTTTTTGAAATGCTAATAGGCTGTCCTGCTAATGTATGTTTCGCTGCATCTCAATAATGCTTTAGTTAAAAGTCTATGTGAAGAGATCAGCAAATTATCCTAATGTGAGGGATGACAGGTTACAAATGGATGTTAAGTATGTGTAAAAGGTAAAATGGAAACCAGTCATTATCTCAAGACACCACTTGCTTATCACCTAACCTTTGAGCTGGCCTCTAGATTGCATGTCTAGAATAGACATGTCAAAAAAAATGTCTAGCAGTAAAAAGAGTAATGAGCATCTGTTTGCATTACAAGCCTGGGGCTATCAACCACGACGGCCACTTCATTCCATTATCCATGGAGTAATGGATACAGCAATCAGGTTATCGTACCACAGTATAAAGACAAGGGGTCAGAGGTCAGGTTTTAGCTGTCATTTTTAGTGGGTGCGAAACAGCTGAGTCTAAGAAGACTTTCCCGTAGCTGGCGTCTCCATCGTGCTACGTCAAACCCAAATGCATGTGCTGGAGAATGGCCAAGAGGACATAACACAGAACATATTAATGCACCTATACATAGGATGGAAACAGGGACAGAGGAGGGAGAGAGTTGCAGGTACGGTATGAAACTACGGTACGTACTAGGCGAACAACACAAAAAAAATCCCTCAAGAAAAAACATTTGATCTTTAAGTCTTTTCCTTGACATTGTCCTCAAAAGCTAGGCTTCTATCCGGCCCTTAAGGCATGTGAATATTTTATTAATAAAATCATCCCATGGCGAGACTGCTGCTACTTAATAAACATATATGGCATTGTTTGAGTCTCTATGACCGCCCATTAACCTTCCCTTGTGTTAGCTGAGGTAAGGATAAAAGTGCCACTGTGTGAAGAAGGGGAGCATGTCCTCTGCATTAATGAGAGCAACCTACTGTCTTCCCCTAAAACACACACACACACACACACACACACACACTCAGACACACACGCGGCGGAGACCTGCTGAAGATGACATCACAGGTTCAGCCTCCCTGCCATGGGTTATGCCGGGCAGACATGCTGCCTAATTGTAAGAGAGAGCTCAGATTTGTAATGCTCCACCGTTCTGTTAGGGCTGATTAGCGGAGGCTCACGGCTTCTCCCCCTGCCGTGATCTATAGGCACTCCAAATTTCCAATATCTCCGGTGTGAGCAAGGAAGAGCTGAGAGAGACTGTAAATCATGACAAGTCCTACTGAGTGGAGGGGAGAAAAAAAAGGATGGATGGAGGGAAAGGGGAGGGGGGAGAGAGAGAGTGAGTGAGTAACAGAGAGAGAGATATTCAGCTTGTATGGAAACAGGAAGGGGAAGAGGAATGGAAAAAATGATTGAGGGAACGAGGTGATGGGAGACCAAGTAGTGCACACATATAGAGGAGAGAGGAGCACACATCAGGGAGACATGAGAGAGTTAGGGAGGGAAGAAGAGAAGAGAGGAGAGGAGATGTGATTACCAAGAAAACAGCAAGAAAAAAATTCCCACCGGGGAGAAAGAGACAGAGAGTGTGGAGCAGACAAAGAGGAAAAAGAGCATGGGGGAAGAAAGGGAGTGGGAGGACAGAGAGACAGAGAGAGAGAGAGAGAGAGAGACAGAGAGAGAGAGAAAGAGAGAGAGAGAGACAGAGAGAAGAGAGGATAGAATGAATGCTAACAGGGAGCCCAAACCCAGTACTGAGGCTTTATCCTTCACAGGCGGAGGAGCAACAATCGCAAACACATTTTCTCTCGCCCTGGCCCTAAGAGAGATAAAAAAGCAATTTGTATTCTATTCCTATTCAGCGTCGCTTGGCCTGTTTCTCTGCCTGCATATTTGTAAACACAGCTTTGTCAGAGCAGCTTAATCTTCCCAACACAAACACAGACTACAGGAAGGAGGGGTGAGGAAGGGTGAGGAGGGAAGAACCATGATGAGGGGAGAGGAGGGTAAAGGACCAGTGAAAAGGAGAGAAGAAGGGTGAGGAAGGGTAAGAGGGTGAGAATGGGAGGGGAAGTTTGTGGAGCAACAGAGGGTCAAACATGTAGCTGGGCACGGCATCATGGACTTGTTTCTGTCTCTGCTGCCACGGGATGCCACTGTGTGATACACACACACACACCATTGGTGGACCCAGTCTCCTCCTGCCATTTCTAGCCACTGGTTTAAAGTCTAACAGGCCGGAATACTGACAGAAGCAAAAGAACAATCATTCCTTATTGTATGGCCTGGTTGTGACAGGTGGAAGAGGCAGGACCTTGTGTTTCCTTAACTGTCCCCATGCCTCTATTTAGTGCTTATGCTGCACATTTAGCCTGTCATGGAGATTACAGGCATGCACTTCCAGGTTTCAGGGGAACCAAAGTCCACGTTCTGTACAGTCCCAAATCACACACACAGTCATGTGGAAGGACAAACACATCCCTGCGAACGACTATACATTAAGGCAGAGAGACTGAAATATAGAGAGAGAAAAAGAGGGGACTTGGAAATGGTGATTGTCTGGGTGCACATTCGCTCACAAAGGCGTGAAATTAGGCAGAGCGACACCTGCCATTAAGCATTGCATTAAAGCGCACTAGGTTCACCCCACTCTTTGGCCTCCCATATTGCTCTGTATCTTTCTCTCATATTCTCTCTTTTTATTTCTCCATTCTTGGAAATATCTTTATTATGGCCCACAGTGCCCAATTAAAGACTGATAGCTGCCCCATCCACTCCCAACACTGTGGGGAAGAATGGTGCTCCCTTCAGAGCGTGGCAACAACCTTCATCAGCTTCTGTGCACTTTGCTTCTATCCCCAGACTCCTCGCCCCTCCTCAGTCTCGGCAGCACACCCAATTTAGACAGCCCAGCTCAGCGGCGGGATTAGTTAGATTGAGAACAATGACAGAAATGAGATTGATCATGGAGTTACTGTGGAAACAGCAGCAAGCTCACTCAGACGGCATATTCTGGATCCTATATGTCATATCCCCTGTGATAACAATAAGTCTAGTTGTGGAGCCATTTCTCTGTTAACACACATGCCCTTGAGTTTGGGCCTATCATGGTTTATAAAAGGTCAACAGCATCCCACTGAAAACAAAAGTGTGTTCTGGAGCGATCAGCTACATACAGTAGATAACCAGAATGACTTAGTGAGGTGCACACACAGTATTGACAGAATGTTGCTAGAGTGCCATGGTAATTTACACCTTGTGTATTGCTGCCATGGTTTCAACAAGTGCTGACCCAGGAAAACATGTCCTTTGTGGAATATTAATTGTGCTGTATTTCACTTTAGATGAGCATATAACCAAAAATCTTTCCCTTTGCCAATGCTTATCCTTCTGAGTGTACATGTGCAGGGAGACAGAGAGCCCTGCAGACAGACACAAAGCCAAATGCAGAAAAGATAGATTTGGAGAGACGGGGATTGCCACAACCAGACAGAGAGACAAGCAAAGCAAGACAGGGAGAGCTACAGACACACAGCAGGCAGATGGAAGAGCCTGAGAGCCCCCAGGCTGCCCTGTGATGAAGACAGTGGGGAAGGCAACTGAGGGAGTCCATGTTATGTTCGGATTGTGATGAGGAAAAGGAAAGGGGGGTGGTTAGTTATAGGGGAGGGGTAGGCAGACAGACAAGAAGGGGGGGGGGGGAGGAGGGAAATCAGCCAGCGAGCCAAAAAGAGGGAAGGGAAAGCAAATGAAAAGTGACACTTTAATTCAGAGGGCTTCTTCTGCCTGAGTTACTATGAGATGTTTGTAAGCTGGCTTGTTCATGCATCTCCCCTGGCCTCGTGCCTGGCTCCCTCTAACTGAGAAGACCTGTGGCGCTAACCTGCCTTTATCTGAGCTGCACAGCAGGGGACAGCACTCTGCCACAATCCTCTTCTTTGATCCTCCCACTTCCACCATGGGTGCCTCACTGCCTTCACCACCTCCTCCCTACCTTATTCCCTCCTCCACCAACCCTCATAAGCAAAAAATTCTTTATGTGTCCTTTTACTGCTTTGATATGGCCAAAGTCCTCCATACTCCCTCCACTCTTAATTTATTTTGATTACTCTAATCTGGAAGAAAAAAGTTAGCTTTGGCTTCAAAGGAAGAATACTTTTGGACAGAGCAGTGCACTATTGCTACAGAGGAGAGAGAAACAGAGAAGATACGGTGAGTGCATGTGCATGAGAAAGAGATGTATAAAGAAATAGCAGCGAGAAAGAGAGCGAGAGAGAGAGAGAAAGAGAGAAAGAGAAAGAGAGAGAAAGAGAGAGAGAGAGAGAGAGAGAGAGAGAGAGAGAGAGAGAGAGAGAGAGAGAGAGGGAGAATGAGAGGTCCATAGAAACAAGCAGATAGAAAAATGAGACAGAGACTGAAGTGATTTGACATTCCGGCTGGGCATAGCTTGGTGTTTGAAGATGGGAGCCTGACCAGGGTATGTGATTGTATGTGAACTGTAGTAGAGGGAAGGCCATGAGGGCTGTTTTGGGCTGGGGCAGCTGCTACGGTGCAGACAGATAAAGAAGACAGACAAATAGAGGAAGGAAATTATAGGTGAACACAGATACATGAGATAAAACGTACCTGAAGTACCAGACAGGTACAACCTGGCAGCCAAAACAGACAAGGATGGAGGAGGGGGGAAGGGGCCCGATTGTAGAAAATTCGATCAGGCAGAGAGATGCACACACACATATACAAATACAAGTACAGCCAGGCAGACAAGAACATGGATAGGCACACTGTATGAATACACAAAGGGGGTGTGATGAGAAATGTAAGGCAAAAAAGGAAAAAGAACCCAGAGGAAAGTCAAAGTGAGACTGAGAGAGAGAGAGGAAGAGACAGGGAGAGACAGACACAGAGATGGTGGGGGTGGGGGGGTGTAAGTTGGAGTGGCGACAGGTCTCCAGAGGTTGTAATATATAGCATCGTTTCAATCTCTCAACAGCAACTACAGCCCTCCTTTTTCATAACCTTCCACAGTCTGAGGACACAGAGATACTTCTGTCCTTCGGAGCAAAATCGGCATTCAACATGATATAATGTGCTCATTTTTTGACATTATATCCCCAAATCTGGATGGTTATTTGTGGCTGGATGTGCTCTTCGTCCCCATTCTCTCCTGAATCTCAAGGTTACTAATGGTAAAGGACAGGTATAAAATGCCAACATCAAACGTGTTTCTTTGTTTGTCTTGTACCGTTTTCCCACTCCCAGGGAGGTTCGAGACCGATGGTTGATTTATCAGCTGCATGCGCCATTAATCCTGCGACCATGCATGCCTCCGCTGAATAATTGATTTCTGAGCTACTGTAACTAAATTTGTCAAAGCAATGACACCCCACCTCCTATTCCTTTACTTCCTCTTTACCTCTCTCCTCAACACCCCCTTCCTGTGCCTTCGTAATACTCGGGTTGTTGTCAAACTAAAAAATGTAGTAGATTTCATAGTTTTTTTTGCCCAATTGGGGAACGGAAGAGTTGGGATTAGTTGGAGTTGTGTTTTATCACCACAGTTAGATGTGTGACACTGGTGTTCGACCACCAGAGGGAGTTCCCCCCTGACTATGTATACAGGGATCCAGAGCGAGAAGCCCGGCCACTTGCCCAAATACACAAAACAAAATATAAAGATGCAGTTGACAGGATAATCTGACAATGCCAACACCTCCACTCTAGAGTCCTGGCAGCCAAGTGAGGGGAGCTGAGTGCAGCGGTGACCTCCTTAGGTGATCAGCTCTCAGCTCTCCGTCTAGACCTCAGCAAACAGCTGCTAGCTCTGAAGCAGAAGGGGAACAATGACCCTTAATTTATGTCCACACCCCTCCCCCCTCCCTCCTTCTGCCTGTCTCTTTGACTTGTTTTTGCATACTGCATTTAAAGTAATAAGTACAGTATCTCCTTGAATGCCACAGAGCTATAAATCAGTGGAAAATAGACCTGTCATCTTAGTAAACAATGCATGAGACCAGTTATCATTAAAAACAAAAGAGTTCTGGAGGAGGCTTAGCCATGCATAAGGATGAGGACAGGACCAGTGTACCAATCTTTTTGGCTCGCTATAAGCCTCTGGACTCCTCTGGAGGTACACATACACATCTACACACACGACTGAGCAAACAGAAGCTATGCAAGGGAACTGAATCCTGAAGACATTGAAAGGTGTGGGTGAATTCCTCAGACCTCAATACACGGATAATGGCTTTACAAATAACAGTTTGATTATGATATTTACGCCGTATAATGACTTCTTATGACAAATAGCGTACAATCACGGAGTTATTCAATCACAACATGTTGGTCGAAGGGACATTACTTTAGATTTAGGTCAGCACTGGGAAAATGAGCTCTGCATTCGATTGCAGAGACGACATTGTTCAATGTCACGACAGTGCCATGAAAATTTAGCATCATTTGTTATGTAGTGCTATCAATGTTTATGACAGCCAATCCATCGTCAAGTAAGCTGTACGTCAACCTTTATGTCAGCTTTATGACACATGGATCGCAGGAAATGTCACGGAATGTCATCTCTGTTCTATGTTCCCGGGCACCAGAGTACATGTGATGGATATAACGGCCGGAGAGAAATTCACAGTCTTTAACACATGTTTGCAGAGCAGAGTTCAAATACCCTTCATGTTAATCAGGTGCCAGTGTTTCTGTGCCCCTGTGTAAGGTGGCAGGAGCATGGCTCCCGGCTGAGATTTGCATGCAAAGCTGCATATCCTCCTTCCATGGCAGTGGCCCCTCAGGTGTAACCGAGTGGAGGTTCCTGGTGGCTATCCGCCCTCTCTCTGCCTAAATGAGACTGGGCTGGAGTCCCTCTCATCTCTGTGTGCACACCTCCCCCTCGCTTTTCCAAAGGGTTCACATACACAGACACTGGAGCGAGATATAGAGGTCAGCAAGATAGAGACTGGAAAAGACCCCAGAAAGAGAGGGAGAGACATAGCGAGACACAGAGTCTGGCCTTTAGTCTAGAGACTTGGACTACCATTTACCCAGCAGCTGATTTCATGACCCATGAAGAATTCTGCAGCCAGAGTTTTAGATGATGTGTCCTCTAGCTCTAGCTGATGATTACTGTAAAGTAGACAGCCTCATCCTAGAGCTAAACTCTAAAGATGCCACTGTTTGAGAACGACTGCTACAACCCATTAGCTAAAACCAAGCTGTATCCCTAAGTGATACTTGATGAGAGTGAAGATGGCCGTACATCTGTGTATACAGTGCCTACAAACAGGCCTCCAGTTATAGTTCGGTTAGGCCCGTAAAGTGCTGCTACTGCATTTTTAGAGTGGATAGATGTACAGTGCTACAGAGTTCGCAAAGGGGAATCTGGGAGGAGATGAAAAAAAAAACATCTGTGCACTAGAGTCTGTGTCTCAAGTCTTCTTTAAGTCGAATGCAGGTTGTTATCTGTCAGGAAGAGCTGAGAAACGCTGTCTTATTAACACAGACACACAGACACAGACACAGACACGCACACACACACACACACACTCAAGGCACACAGACTAAATTAAAGTTCCTTTTCAATCTGATGAACATGGTTGGTCTGTGTTGTCTCTACCTTGTGATGAATTCATTCTGGCTGCCAGATATGAGCCAGTTGAGCTGTGTATGTCAGCTTCTGTCTACAGCTGCCATCTTTCACATACACTTGGTGACAGAAGGGTCCAGCACATCCACTGTGGGCTACATAAGGACTGACATGTTGCAATGGCTCCTCCCACCACCAACCCCCTCTTTTCCTCAAGAGGCCCCAATGCTCCTGCCCTGTCTCATTATGTGGGCGAGATGTTTGGGAGTCTCTCTGTGCTATCCTGTCGCACTGTCAGCTAGCATAATGCGTCTCAGTGGGCGCCTAGGTACTGTGGCACACAGTTTGCTTCTGTTTGTGTGTATGTGTGTGTGTGTGTCTGTCAGTGTGTGGCTGATCTCCTCATCCACAGAATTCATTTCCTCTGCTGCTGGATTCTTTTCACATAGCTCAAAAACAAGGGAGGGAAGGAGGTGGCTATAACAGTCCAGAGGGTGTCTCCACACTAATGCGCGACTCAAATGTCACTCAATTTTTAAACTGACCGGTGTAAATACAACACCTACATTTCTCCGTGTGTTTTCAATTTGTGCCTATTGCTGAGAGTGAAAATTTAATTTAGTAGGGAGATTTACACAAGGAGATGACAGTGGGGCATTAGGGAGTGCTAGTGAGAGTTGCCATTTAGCCTGCAGATTAATAAAAGCCTGTGTTAAGATCTGCAGGACGACAAACAACAGGAACCAGACGGCACAAAACAAAAGCGAAACAATCAACTTCTTGAAAAGGCTTAAATGACATTTAATATATTTACTGGCAAACATAAACATAAATTGACACCGGGAGGCTGAGTGGAGTGAATACAATATCTCTGATTGCTATTACTGGCATAAGCAATGGCAGTGTGCACAAGATTGGTGTGGTATATTGAATTTCATGTTCTTTGAAATGGAGTCTGATATGTGAGATTTGTCTCTTGCTCGTGAATAGCTCTCACCCCCCCCCCTTCCCCGATTCACTCTCATTTGGAGACTGACACATTCAGTTAACTAATGTGCAGTACACGGCAATGCTACACTATTACCCCATTCTCTCAACTGCCTGTCGAAAGGATGGAACATCAGATGTGATATGGAGATACTTTCTTCTTGTTTCCATTTCGCATCAGAAACATACCTGCTGGGAAGATTGTCTCTCTATAAATTTGGCCGATCTGCCACTGAAATGCAATTCATCTCATTACGGTTGATTGGGATTCTCATAAAATTAGAGAGTGCGCACAAGCACGTGCGTGCATGTGTGTTTTCATGCATGTAAATAAAGACAAGAGATAATGAGCATAGAGAATAGGAACAAGAGAGATATATGTAGATATAGGGAGAGAAAGAAAGAGAAGGAGGGTGGGAGGAGTGTGTTAATGAGTGTGAGATGTGCTGAGGTCGCTGTGTTTGTTCTGTAATAGTGTGTTGCCGCAGAGCACTGCCACCTCAGGTGGGTGATTAGCGGTAATTATATAATTACACAAAATGTGATAATAAACAGCACAGAGGGAATCATCTACTTGCTACACCTCATATATATACACATATACTCATTTTCCCATGTACAAACAAGTAAATATAACAACATGGTTCTCACTTTTTAACAAGTACACACACCCCCTTATCACGCACTGTCCTGCACCAACACAGAGAGACATGGACAAACCCGTTCGCACGCAGATAATTCCAACCTGATACAAAAAGTAATGGAACACTCACACTTGTCCTCCACTCGCACCTGTGAGTAAAAACCGATTTGCTCCCTGACACACAGTAACAGCCAATAAAACAAGTGCTGACTCGATCCCAAAGGCAGCCGAGGGGAGCGGGGGGACAAATGAACACAAACTGGGAGTAAAAAGCTGTTCCCAGGAGGATTTTGCCTTTTCTGTAGTCCTCATGCTCCTTCCTGCTTGAGTGAGAAACACTATGTGAAAGAACACACAATTGTCCATCCCATCTCTGGGCCCGCTGCAAAACGAAACAAGTGCAAGAAAAAAAGAAACGAAAAGAGGGGTGATTGTCTGATTCACCCTCAGTGCTATTGGAGAAAAACTGAAATGGCCTTTTCATCCTTACATCCGCTTAAAGATAACGCAAAATGTGTATTTGTGTGTGTAAGTGTGACAGCGTGTCTGTTTGCATGTCAGAGTGACCTTCCGAAAGAATATGTGGATTTACATGTAAGCAATAGCCAAAAAAAAACAGAGACAGAAGCATTACAATGAATGTGCCATCCAGACAATTTAGGGGTGGGATGAAACTCACAGTGAGGGTGCGAGTGGAACACTGGCAAAAGTGGGGGAAGAATAAAGAGCATGGAGGAAGGGGAGGGCAATGTCAGGATCCGGAGGAAAAATAGAGAATATGGAGTGAGGGAACAGCATGGGGTGGAAGCAGGAGATAATTACTGCTAATAAAGCCTAATGGAATTCAGGCCTCACATCAGGTGCAAGATGATCTGATTACTTCTGGGCGGCTGGGGGAAATTGGGAACTGATCCGTTAATCCCGCCATCCCCTTTTGTCTCTCATTGGGTGTGGGAATATGTATCTGTATGTGTGTCTGTGTTCACAATATTGGAGAAGTATGCAAAGTTAGTTTAACTCAGCCTTGTAAAACTGACACACACAGCAAGAAGTTATTAAAATATTTCACATGCATAGTTTCACTGTATATATTTCAATATGTAACTACAGAACTTTACAGTGTAACTGCAAATCACATTCGATTTTATATTCAATTTTGTCTTGTTATTAGTGTACGTGTGCTTCTCACTTACCAAAAGTGTGAGTCGCAGGGTGTGTTCTTTGACAGTCACTTGCTGTGACCTGTGGCATTCTCGAATGAGAGCACAGCCCATTATCCTGCCTGCTGTACTTTGTGTATGTGCATGTACATCTGTGTGTGTTCATGTACAGACTGTTTGAACTTTTCAACTGCCGCTCCCTCCCGAGGCTTCTCACTGATGACTGCTGACCTTGGCTGAATATCACAGTCTAGCAACACACAGGCCAATGGAAAATGTTGGCATTTCCATAGTACAGTGTAGTACAGTGTGCATGTTGTATGTTCATTAGTGTCTGAGTAAGTGAGAGATTTTTTCAGCATGGGTGATATTGAATGTAGTGCATATATATATTAAGCAAGCCAATCCACTTTTCCATGTTGATAAGAGCATTAAAATGAGAAAAAATAATAGGACAAAAAGAAATCAAGGGACATTTAGAATAGATAAAAAATGTTGATTAATTGCGAGTTAACTATGACATTAATGCAATTAAACGTGATTAAATATTTGAATGGTTTGACAACACTAATATGTAAATAAATAAATATATATATTGCTAATTCTGTATAACAGACCGTTGCTAAGTATAACAGGCTTTTGCCATGGACAAACTTATAATCACAGACTCTAGCCGCCATTTTTTTAAATAAATAAAATTGTTTTTAAAATAACATTAGTGCTAATGCGGTGATTGCTAACATGGCTAAGGGAAACAGTGCAACCAGCACATTAGTTAGCTCCATCATAGTTAGCTCACTCACCGGGGCGACCTGGCTTCCACCGGAGAGCTATGGTCATCAGCAGTAAAGTTAACCGCAGGTAACCTCTGTATGAGTAGCTATATGCATATATAGATCCAGAGGTATGGTGTGTTTGACAGGCGCCTGTTGTTGGCAACTCTGAAAGTTGATGAGTTGGGAGGTATGAGTGTTTTGAGAGAGTGCATAAACATACTCTTATGCACATCTAGATCAGTATGTGTGTACATATGCAGATGAGAGGACATCTTGTTATGTTGTGACAATCTTTTCCTCATCTGCAGGACACCATCTCCCGTCTGGACTTCTGTGATGTTTCCTGCTCTCATCTGCTTCAGCCTATCTCCTGCCCAGAAACTGTTTCAGCATAGTGAGCTGAGAAAGGAGCAGGCGTCATTAGCCTGGGTGGAGATGCCTTTCTCAGCCATCCTCTATCTCTCCGTAGCACCTGCTCTGTCTCCAGATGAGATCAGGTAGGTGGGGCAGTGGAGGGCAAAGGAAGGGTGCAGCACAGGCATTCTCCAAGCGGGAAGAGAGGCAGATGAGGGTTTAGAAGAGAAATGGGAAGGAGGAGAGCTGTGCACTGAAGATATCAGCCGATGCCTTGAACCAGGCTTGAGGCACTCGTTATCATGGTTTGATTTCTTGCTATGCTGCTCCACATATCCTGCTCATTGTAATGGCTGTTGGGTGTGAACATGGACGTGGCAACAGCAAGTCAAAGGGATTAGCCATTTAAAGAAGGAAAGATATTTATTTTCAGGGCTTTCAGCATATTTATCAAAATGAACATCCAAGGCAACAGGGAAATAATATCAATGTAATCCCTAAGGAAAAATCCACTTCCTACATTTAAAAGATACCCACAGTGTAGTCAAGTTGAAAGAAACATCAACATGATGCATGTAAAGTCGTGGCCTTCCCAACGTGAAATGCCACGATCGGAAAATTACATCATTTTAAACATCACTGACAATAAGGAGACATGCAAACAAGGTCTTTTCCTGAACCAGATATGGTTGCTTTTCAGCATTTTTCACCTGCACCAGAAGGATGAAAGGCCTATATGAATTATTATGTTTAACATAATAGCATTTTGACCTTGTGTTGTAGGAGAGAAAATACACCGAAAATGGAAATGCATGAAACTAGTCTTTTCACTGCTGTTTTCTTTATTTTACTTACACACAAGACTATGCTGTCCCTTTGCATACCCTATACTATAAGCTTGGTAATGATATCATTATCAGTAGCACAGTAATGCTTACTTGAACTGTGTTTGATTACACTACGGTCACTAACATTTCAGAGAGGTGTGGTAATTTGTTTCCCAGCATTCTATCTTACTTGGAACACCTTTAGGTCCTATACAGCCAGTCAAGGTCTGTTTGTCCGTGCCATGTAAGGCCTTTACAGGTTCACATAGTGTGTAAAAAAGGTTTTTATTGCAGGCCAATCTGAGGGCTTGTTGTGTTTTTACAGAGTATCATCTCTGCTTGTTGTGTGAGGGTGGGATAACATATTGGATGTTTATTAGACCTGGAGTCGATGCCCAGGCCAGAGCGCTGCTATAAAACTACCATCTATAGCTGGTCAGGAGAGGCAGTCAACTGGGCTGCTGGCCTGCTCAGGCCAGATGCCACTGGGCTGCTAGAAGCACTTCTGTCCCCTAATCCCCATCACCGCTAGGTCACCCTGGAAATGTGTAAGAGTCATGCACACAAAGAAGATGTCTGCTTTGTTTACTGTAATATGTGACCTCTTCCAGCACACACTGGTAGCTTATTGAAGGGTTATAGGTCATACTATAATAAACATTGATGCATGTGTGCAATGCATTAGCCAATACACAGAAGAATAATTTGTCAGATCCAAGTTCAGCACTGAACTACAACAGTCCTTAAGTCTGGCAGAGCGGTGTAGGGCTGAATTCTAAGATCCTCTCTATTTATTTTGGGCTTCTTGAATTTTTAAAGGGGAAGTAAAGCACTGGCCAGAAACACTTTAAAGACCCCTGCAACAATATGAGCCTGTCTGAAACACACAAAAACAATCACGCACACAGGTCACGTTAAGACCTGGGCAGTGAGGTGAAATGCTGGGTGCTTAGAAACTGATGGACGCAGCCAGTCCATTTCTCATTGATCTCTTCGTCCGACCATTTAGCACCTCTGCTACGTACTCAGGGGGCCGTGGCAACAGCTGTGTCTGTGTGGTCCTATAGCTTCACCCTGGCACACGTTAGGATCATGACAGAGAAAATATCCGGCTGCGTTTGGGAAGTGTCTGAGGCACTTTAAGGGAATTGTGGCAGTGTTATGGAGCCGGGGGGAACCAGCCCCATCTTTATTGCTCTTTAATCAGAGCCATGCAGGCTGGGTAAAGATCAATGATCTCTGAGTGTTAGCATTGACTGGGGCCTACAGCTCCCAATCAAGGGCCCCTTTCCCACCTAATGTTACATTTAATGAGCCAATTAGTCCACAATGGCGTGGCCGGCATCTTAAACTGTTGTTTACTCTGCATTCATTATTAATATCTCATAGTTAGGTATGAATAAAATTAAAAGGAGCAGTGAGACCATTAGCTCCCCATGGTGGGATGCTTATTAAGATAGGATGCTTTGTTATCTGAGCAAGGGTTGGGATGGTAATTGTTCGTGGTGGGCAGGAAATGCTGGTTCAGTAGCAAGAGAGCTTTGATTTATACAACCTTGGAGATGTTGATGCATGCGTGTATGAGAGATGGAGTGGTGTGGATTGCTCTAATGCCTGTGAGAGAAGAAACAGCAGCCTGCATGCAGTGGCGTCAGATGCTGCTTTAGCTCTCTTGTAAACACTCTTTCTGTTCCTGCCGCCCACTCGTTACCCTCTTCTCTCCCCTCTTTCCTCTCTCCCTCACACTTCAACAGACACCTCTGGGAAGGGTTATGAACATTAGTTTGAACGTTCCTCTCTGTCATTCCATCTCTCCTGTTTAATGTTTTGTTTCTTTGTGTTGCTTTGTTGGTCTAATTATACTTTTTGATTTTGTGCAGAAGAGGAGATAAAAAGCCACTAAGTGGTCAAGGTGGGTCTGTTTCTAATATAGGGGGAAATCATTGATCATTCAATAAAATTGGAGTCGACTCAAAAATCAAACCACTACAACTTTCATCGTTAGCACTCTTGTTCTGCACTCATGTTCTGGCAAGGCCGGATGTGGATACACAGGGACCAGGACTGAAGCCTGCACAGGGCTTTTTGCCTGTTTGGCTGTTCCCCATGACGAAGACAGAGTGAGAGTGTGTATATGGAGGCTGGAGCAGAAAAAAATAAATCAAAAAATCAATAAAACATTAAAAATCGCTTCAGTCAACAGCACAAAACCCAGCTGCATCCAGCAGCTCTTTTGCCCAGGAAGATTTTCTGCTGCTTCTGTTGATGGGACTGACTCCAAATATTCAGCCGGCAAAGCTGGGTACTGACCTCTGAGTAAAGCCTATGTTTTTCATTTGCTGGATAAGAGATGATATTCAATATGAATAGAATGAAACATATTACAGACAGTATTTTGGATATGATATATAGCTAACTGGCCTGAGGCATGGAACTTATGACCAATCAGTGCAATTTAAGAATTCATGAAATTAAACCATCAGTGAAACCATTTTTGTCCCCAAGGCAAGTGGCTTGACATATACCGTCTGGAAGGAATAGTCATTAAATTATAACATAAATCTGCTAAAGGCTACATAACAAAGACTAACAAATGGCATCACTTGTGGCAAAGTCTTCTTCACTCATCCTCCATTCCCTCATTCTTCTATTCATCTATGGACTCCAGTCAGAAAGCAACAGGGTAAGCCTTTTCGGTTCCACTGCTCCTCGCCACTGAAGCAGTGCATAATAACTCAGAGCCAACATCGCGCTGCAACACGGCAGCAATTGCTTTCAAGCTCCCACTTAAAATAGTCCTGGTGACAAGCCTGCTGCTTTAAATAAACGCCTCAGCCTGTCTGGAGAGGCTCCTTAATCCCAGTGGTGAGAGACACTCCAACAGGAAGACACTGGGGTGAAAAACACTCCTGCACCAGAGAGACTGGAACAATTTACAGCAGGTGATGGTGGGAAGCAGGATTCACCGGCAGGGCGAGATAGAGGGAGCGGCAGAGAGCGCGCGGGGATGTGGTTGGGTGGGGTGGCTTGGGGGGAGTGGAAGAAATGGAAAATACATGGAATGGAAATGAGATAGCTTACCTACAAATACCTCAGTGCCTGCACCTACAGCCCCTAAATATATCCTTAAGGGGCACTCCAGTGCAAATGCTCAAAACAGAAAAATGCTGAAAATACCAGCACAGAGAAATAATAATATACAAGGCCAGGAGGCAGCAACAAGGCCAAAATAGCTACAGTCAGTGCTTTCTACCACTGCTCTGTTTTGGTTTCTGGACACTACTTGTGCTCTCTGGACTCTGTGACTCTGCCATGCTCAGGTGACCCAGCTAGGTGATGTAATCTTGGGCCAGAGTGAAGGGGCTATGATGTCACCCAGCACCTGGCTCACTAACATTCTCCCATCATACGCACACACAAAAGCTCTCCGCTGACAACAGTGTGTCCAGTACACAGAGGGAACGTTTTGGCCCTCCTCCCTCACTCACTATCTTTTTCTTCTTCTCTCTCATCACCTCTCTGTGCCACCCTCTCCTTCTTTTCCACTCCCAGCCTTCGTCCCCACTCTCCCCCACTTTTCTCCCTCCCCCTCTGCCACCCTATCACTTCCATTCTCCTTTCCTTCCCTTTCTAATGCTACCACCCTCACTCCCTCTATACCTGAGGCTCTTGTTCTTTTATAGCAAATTGAACCTTTCACTCTGAAAGAAATAATTACTCTCTGGAGAGAAAGGGGACTGCCGTGGAATGCTGATATGACACACAATGTCACCTTGCCACTCAGGAGCTGCTTGCACACCCAGTTCAGAGAGAGAGAGAGAGAGAGAGAGAGAGATAGAGAGAGAGAGAGAGAGAGGGTGGCGGATGGAAGGTAGGGAGGGAGAGAGAGAGCGGTTCAGGGAGCGGGAAGGGTGAGGAGGGTTATAGAATAAAAGTAACAGAAAAGTAACAGACGGAGAAAAAGCAGGGGTGAGGAAAAAGGAGAGTGAGAGAAAACTGTGCCTGCACTGGTAAAAGAAAACAGGAGATGGAGGGAGAGAAACCACAAAGAGGGCAGCAAAGGTATGGCAGGTAATAAGTCACAGGAAATGAAGGAAGGAGTGACTGAAAAATATAATAGGGATGAAAATGAGAGGGAGGAGACTGACTGACAGTGGTTTGTGGAACTGTAATGGAAAAGGGAAGGCAGAGGCCAAGAGAGAATACGTGATAAGAAGGAGATAAGTAAGGTTACAGGGCGAGAGTGGGAGAGAGAGCAAAGTGGTGTTTTGGGGTCAGAATAAGAGAACAGGAGAGAGAGAGATAAGGAGAGGGACAGACAGGGTGTGACGACAAGAGCCCTTACTGGGGTCAAACCAGGGGTGGATCCATCTTCATCCACTGGCATTTGTGAGCTGGGGGAAGCAGGAGCAGCGAGCGCCGTGAGCCGGATCACTGCCATTTCCACTTATTACCCATCATGCCTTTCAGCAGAGTGGCCATGCGGTCATGCTCTGGCCCCTGGGAAGCTAAACGGCCTCTGTGGGATGAGGGGGCAGAGTGGGAGGACAGGAGGAAAGGATAGGGGGATGCATAAGGGGTTCGGACACTGTAATACTGTCAGGATCTCTCAGACTAAGCCCAGAGCTGGATCCAGAGTTACTGTGGGTAAGTTCGAGCTGGATCAAGCCTACTGCCAGACATATCTGCCAGTGCTCATTTAGTCAGCAAAAACTAGCTCAACAATGTTTTCACAATGAAAATACAATATAATGAAACATGAAATGTCCCTTTGTAAACAAAAACTGAGAACAATATTTCTGCAAATAAATGAAAACAATACTAAGGAAAATAGACAAATGGAGTCAGTTGTAGGTTAACAAAGCCAGCACCCTTAGCTAATCTATTGTCTCATGAGAATTACTGTAATCCTAGTGACAGTACATATCAAAGATCTCATCTGCAGTCACCTTAGTTCTGCTTTTGGTCCCTAACATATGGCTCTTCAGCTGCTAAATAAAATACTCCATTATTCACCAGCTAGTCGCTAACTGTGTCTGCGGCTGTTTGGTGCTAAGCTGTGGGGTTTTGGAGCTTTCTTGCTGAAAACAGCTGCCTTTTACAGCCAAAACCAATGCTATGAGAGCAGTGACCGTGAACCAAAACAGCAAAGTTGTGGCCTAGCAGCTAAACAATGAGCCCGAAACTCAGCCTAAAGCTCTGAAAAGCTGTGGGGAGCTGCTGTTTCCAATGATAAATATCCATAGGTTGATCACTTTGAGTGATCCCTTGCATACTGTCACAAGGTCATTTGATAGATTGTTAATATAGAAATATTGATTGATAGCTGCTTTAAAGATAGAGGTGTTTCAGTTGGTTTGACTTTCCATTTACTGTTGTATGCATTTGTCATAGAAAATCTTAAGACAACTAAAACTATTTGGGTACAGAATATGTATTCTGTGGCTCTTCTTCTTCTTCTTCTTGCCCCATGTACCAAGCCTTAGTCAGTACCACAGCGGCCGTGGGTTCGATTCCGATTCGTGGCCATTGGCTGCATGTCATCCCTTTCTCCCTTTCCTGTCTTAAGCTGTCCTGTCAACTAAAGGCCTAAAAATTTGCTTAAAAAAAACAACAGAAGAGAAAAACTAAATTGCTGAAATACCCCTTTAATTAATTAGATGTTTACTGAATATAAAGTCTAAAATTTGCAAAATTAGATGGCCAACTAAATTTGTCACATCAGATAGTGAAACTGTATGTGACTATAGTGGTAGTAACATGGTTGATGGCCAAAGCAAGCTGTACACAATCAATACAAATGGATTTTCTAGTTACTAATACTAGCAGTGAATCCTTGTATTTTTATCTTGACTCACAGTCACTGGAAATGTGCAAAACACAGCATATTTCTAAGAAATAAACAAAACATATGTATATGCATACTGTATACACACGCACCTCTGATAACAGCCAACCTCCACCAACTCTTCCACCGTGGCTGGGGAAATGAGGGCTATTTTTAATATCTGCTCTGGCGCCTTCTGAATAATGGGGAAATATTACTCAAGGTCACAACTCATTTGTCAGGTTGTGAGTTGAAGCAATGGCCCAGTGCACTAAGGCTAACGTTCAGCTTTTATTCTGCGGATAAAACCCATAGAGGCTTTACGAGCCCAAGCAGTTAAAAATGGAAGAATAACAGGCATTGGTAAAACAGAGGTATGTGGCAGAAAGTGGTGGACAGCTTGGCATGAAAGAGAATAATTTACAAGGAAGGAAGGAAGGAAGGAAGGAAGGAAGGAAGGAAGGAAAAGGAACAGGGCCTACGCTTGGACCGAATTGGAGAAAATCCATCAGCTTATTGCCTCGTGATCTTATAACAGAATGCCAAAGGTGGCAGCGAGGAGTGGCTCTAAGGATAAATCATGTTGCCTCTGCCTCCATGACAGCTTTAGTCACAGTGACGTCCACAAAGGGGCTGTGGTGATCAAACAGAAGCTGCGATGACTTCATCCAAATGTCATACACACACACACACACACACAGCACTACAAACACCCTGTGTCTCTCCGAGCAAGCTTTATTTGATCCAGGGAGACAGGCTGATGACAGGCCATAACATGACAACTAGTCTCATATCTAAGACAGTGAATGACAAGACGCAGTTCGCCAAGTCCATCAATAATACATAGAATAGTAAAACAGGGACACCACTACCATGCCATGCCTTACAGCGATATTATTAATCATTGGGGTTTGCAGTTTACTGTCATACAACTGTAAACTATTACTGTGCTCTGCCACTGTGTGCTTGCAGCCTCACAACCCCTGGTCTTAGGTTATTAAATCCTACAGCCCCCAGCATGCATCTCCAGCTAAGATGCTTCCAACCCTGGCCAAAGACTTTTATCTTCCTCTCCAGCACAGGCATGGCACCTCCGTGATGCTTTCAATTTTCTGCTCTGTGCTTCTGTGTTTTATGGGCCTGTGCAAAGGTTCCAGACTGACTGGCCGGGCTGACCCGGTTTTTGGTGTGTGTGCTGTGGGGTGACATCAAGGCCACTGGCCAACCAAGGACAGGGCTGTGTGGCATCATCAGCCAACCACAGAACACCCAGACACCCCATCCACGATACACAGGAAGACATCATGTTCCATACATGCTGGCAACACATGCAGTGCTCTCACATACAAAGAGAGTAATCATAACACACAGCGCCAGGCTGGGGTGACAGTTGCTTTAGTACAGAATATTATGACTCTTTATAGGGCCCATCCTTTGCTCTGAACAAAAATCAGATTTTTAATGGCACAGTCAAAGAGCCTAAGCCTGACTTTGTTTTTGTTCCAAATGTGAAAATGGGTTATGCAAAGCTGAAAGGGAAATGAAATTCCATTCTAAACCATGGCTCAACAATTGTAATTACCCATACAGACAGATGGATGGAATAAGTTAACAGCTACTGTACATTCAGAGCATCTAGGCATGGGGAGAAGCCTGGGTCTACTTTTATGTTAAATGATGAAGACCAGGTAAAATCCACATCTTTCTTTCCCAATGTCCTGCCTGCTTCTATTCATGCATTGACTAAGCTCAATCTTAGCATAAGCATTACATGGCTATTGCATGTGTGACTTATCATTGGTGTACAAGATAGTGATCAGTGCATTCTGTGTGGCTACTGAAGAAAGACCTCATTCAACAGTCCTGTCCCCCAAGATTCTTGGGGCCACCCTTTAGCAATATCTGAACCTAATTTGATGCTACTTATTTATGCATGTACTGTATTTGTGCACTGATTTTGTTTTTGCCGGTCTTTGTTTAGTTTTGTATGCTTACTACTGGACACTTATGGGTTTTGGTTTCCCTGATATGGGGTTAAGATGCATTGGGCATACTTGTACCTCTCCCCCCTGTGTTGGTCTGGTGTGTGTGTGTGTGCGTGTGCGTGTGTGTGTGTGTGTGTGTGTGTGTGTGTGTGTGTGTGTGTGTGTGTGTTTGCGTGTAAGTGAGAATGTGGGTGTTTTTTTTATTTTGTTCATATGTTGACAAAAACTTCAATAAAAACAATATTAAAAAATAACAACCTTGTCTGACATCTAAAAATACAATGTATATAAGTAATATTATGGACAGAGGTGGGTAGAGTAGCCAAAAATTGTACTCAAGTAAAAGTACTGTTACTTCAGAATAATTTGACTCAAGTAAAAGTAAAAGTAGTCATCCAAATAATTACTTGTGTAAGAGTAAAAAAGTGCTTGATGAAAAAATCTACTCAAGTAGTGAGTAACTGTTGAGTAACGTCTGATTTATTTCTTAACACAAGCATCAACCAGACAGACAAAAATACAAAATAATCATCTTTAGGCAAACTATAGTTCATCCAATCAATAAAATAAATTAAAATTATATAATAGCTTAATTGAGAGACTTGTCACATCAAATTTGGATGGATACTGCATGTGCAAAACATACTGTATGTAACCTAAAAGACAAACATCCACCTATCCACAGCAAAAACTAAGACTACCGCTACGTTTCCTCAGGTTAGATGTTGAGTTTTTGAATGCTCACATGTCCGTTTGTTTTGGTCGACCCAGAAGACGCCGCACAATGTAGCTGCTGTTTCGCACTTTTCCTAAGGTAACCATTGCCGGGGGGGGGGGTTCCTTCCTGGTCTGCGTTGCCTTGGCGACAGGTGATTCTGACATCCTTGTTTTGCTACGACTGTAAAGCTAACCTGTCCTGCCCATAGACATATACAGTCTATCATAGACATAATAAAGAGTAGACGCCGCATTGGCAGGCTGAGCGCGAGAAATCCAGCCGCCATCTTGGACCGGTCATACTCGTTACTTGGCAGAAGATACAAGATGCCAGAGCACTGTGCAGCATATTCCTGCTCAGATCGGCGGATTTTTTTATCTTATCTCTTTCACTCTGGGTTCTGTGAAGCATTTTGTAGGCCTATCTGTGTTTTGAAAATTGCTACATAAGTTAAGTTCCAAAAGCAGCACTAAAGTATGCTTGTGTTGTTATTACATTGGGATTGTCTCTGGTTTAGTTGGGATTTGTTTGATAAGACTTGCACGTTACTCTTATAAGATAGATAGATAGATAGAGATATATATATATAATTATATAGCCTTTTCAATAGCAATGTGCTTGAGTACAGAGTCAACACAACATAAAAGAGATGTATCTGTCCAAATACTTATGTAATAAGAGCTGAGACAGCTGGTCATTTATCAAATATATCGAAAGTCGCAATAAGTACAATATTTAGTTAATTTTGTGGAGCTGTCCTGTTAACTTTATTTATGTATTTTATACTGTCCAACCAGTAGAACCCGTCCTGTTCTGTAGACATGGTCCTTAGTTATTTATATTATAACTTGATTTATATATTTTATACTGTCCAACCATTAGAACACGTCCTGTTCTGTAGACATGGTCCTTAGTTATTTATTCATGTTGGACCAGTCCAATATAACTTTCAGTTAAAATAAACCTTGTGTTGTAAGAAAACTTGTTTAATTTGTTATGAATCTATTTTGTAATTTTATATATGTTTAAAAATATCGGAATTCATATCGATGTTGCAATATCACATTTTGTCAATGTTGTGCAACCCTAGTGTGTGTGTGTGTGTGTGTGTGTGTGTGTGTGTGTGTGTTGGGAGTGGGGCTGCTAAATGTCAAGGTCTGGGAGGCAATTGATGCAGAACAACGTGGTCGTACTGTGCGTGTGTGTGTGTGTGTGTGCTTGCGTATGTGTGTGTGTGTGTGTGTGTGTGTGTTTGTGCGTGTGTGACAGAGAGAGAGACAAATATAAAAAGCTTCAAGTAGACTCTAATAATATAATCATATTGTTTCTTGTACTTAAATATCTGACTTTACGGTCACTATCTGTTTCTTCTTCCCTATCATATTTATAATGTGTGTGCAAATTATTTTTCTATAATAGGTATTTATACCTATTATAGCCTACATCATATATGTGATGTAGGGGTATTTATACCTATTATAGCCTACATCATATATGTTATGTAGGGGTATTTTGCAAATACCTATCATTTACAAATGATAGATACACCGAGGATGTCTGGTCTAGGGTGACCAGACGTCCTCGGATTTAGGGGGACAGTCCCCCGTTTTTGTCCCCTGACTAAATACAGAAGAAAAACTACATCTGTCCTTGTTCTTTTTTTTTAAAGACACAACATTAGGTTTTTCAATCAGATTTATAGTCAAATTGGAAATATCCCCGTTGCTCTCCCTTTTCGGGGATTATGTTTCCAGTTTTGATCTCGGACGTCTGGTGAATTTATATCATATCAGAATATTCTATTACTGTTAAGCACACTATGAATATTAAAATACGCCTAATCATGTGTCCTGTATCATAGCTACATGTATGACCTTTGTAGCAAAAAAAACCATGAAAATCAGTTGGGTATTCAGTGAGATTGATTAATTAAACGCGCTGACAGCTCATTGCACCTGCCAAACACATTACACTGAGTGGAGCGGGTGACCGGTCCAAGATGGCGGCCCCAAATCTCGTCAGCGCCAATAGGCAGTAGCGGTCGATGCGGCGTCTACTCTTTATTATGTCTATGCAGTCTATGGTCCCTGTCGCTGAGATCGAGTATGGTCACGTGACTGCACAACGACGTGTAATTGGTGAAACACAGTCACGTGGTAGAGCCTTCAGCGGAAGACTCTCTCTCTCTGTCAAAATAAAACATTAAAATGAGACGTACGCTGGGGTAAAAACAATGACGCATAGAATACCAAAGAGGTAAAAAGAAAAGTAACGAGCTCATTGTAGCCTGATGTAGCGGAGTAAGAGTACAGTTTCTTCTTCACTAATCTACTCAAGTACAAGTAAAAGTATAGTGATTTAAAACTACTAGAAATAAAAAATTTTCAAAAACTTACTCAAGTAAATGTAACGGAGTAAATGTAACTCGTTACTACCCACCTCTGATAATGGACAACCAATGCGGTCTACGACACAACCCGGATATGATTTATTATCTCTTTTGAACACATGAAGTCCGCAAAGAAACTACATTAGTAAATGTTGTTGGTTGGATTGGCGATATGGAACAGGGATGTGATGACCAAATAAATAACAGGTGTTCCGTCCTGTGAGCATCCATCATTCAATGAGAACACATTTCCCACAACCCTCCATCCCCCCCTGGCTGCAGTGTCAGTTGTTTTTGCTGCCTCTTGGCACTCCATGGATCTAAATCAAATCATTACTTGGACTGAAATTCTTCAAACTTGGCTTTTTATCAGGTGTGAATACAAGGTTGATGGGAAAGTAACTCAATAAAGAGGATGTAAAGCAACTGGTAGATGACAGCCTGATGACCCAGCCCAATACTTAAGAAGCAGCTGTACTTCGGGACCTCTAGGTGTCTCCCTCCTTTGTGTGGGATTTGGATCAGCTCCTCTTCATGCATGTGTACCTGGGCAGGGCACCCTCATGAGGGAAGAGTTTAGGACCCTGTCAAATACCATCTCAAGCCCTGGGCTTCTCACACAATTAAATCTAAATCCCATGTGGGGTACGAGGCCAGGATGGAAGAACCTGTCTCCCATGAAAAGGCTTGAATAGTGAGAAGAGGTTTCTCCTGTGCAAGGGAATATGGTGTGATGCATTACATCTCTCAACCCAACACCCATTGCCCACCGCTTAGCTGATCTTTGAAAGATATTGCTTATAAAAGAGATGACTCCAGGCGACGGCCAAGTTCTGTAGTTTTATTACACCTTGGGGCTACAGCGGCCTGTCTTTGGAGAGATAAGGTTGTACCCTTTTCATTTTGTATCCTCCGGCCGATATTTTAAGCTGGCTTGTTAAGGGCAGGCGAGCTGAGTGCTGGAACAGAGTTTGATGCATGGCTTTACAACAGGAGCCGGGCCCATAACGCTCAAAGGCCGATCATTACTGACCTTAATAGCCCAGTCTGCATCTGGGCTTGATTGATCGTGCCTAGCAGGTTGTGAAATGCGCCATCTGGAAAGAAGGAAGGTGAGATGGGCAAGCGGAGACAAGGGAGAAGCCAGGCAACGCCAGCCGAGCACGGAAGAAGGGAGGAGAAGAAGGGACCAGCAGGAGAGAGGGGAGAAAAAACACAAACCTAGACGATCTTGTACTGAAATTGATGGCCATAGTGGGATGCTGTAGAAACTTAACTGCACTAAGAGGCCCACCAAGCACCATAAACACTGTCCCTGACATAAACAACAACACTTAGCCAGACTAGGTGTATACAATATTCATCTGAGAAGCTGCTGCTTGGTAACTCTTGTTTACTTGCTCTGTGCACTTGGATAAAATCAGCACTGCTTAGGTGAGATATGAGTTATGTTAATCAGTGTGATTTTGGATGCATGTGTGTGTCTATTTCCAAGTGTGTGTGTGTGTCCATAAGGGATGTGTGGGGAACAGAGGGTGGTTTGGTGTGTTAGGAGTGCCCTACTATAATGTTTTATATCATAAAGTCTGTATAATGTATGATCCTCAACCACTACATTGATGCCACGGATTATCATAAGGCACTTCATATTCTGCTGCAGAACTAAAAGTCAAAAATTGTTAGGTCACCAATTTGCATAAACCCCCACTATGAAACAAAATATCTGTTTTTGCATAACACAAGATTAACAGTAATATCATAGCACTCAGAAGTACTTTTTTCCAGTTTTAAATCTGCGAAAGCCTGTCATCTAGGAAGTGGCACATGATGTCTACACTCCTTTCACGGTTCATGCATAGTATCACTCAAACTATTCATGCGCAATGAAATTTCACTGCTATAAAGTATTGGCAGAACACTGTTGAGCAGCTCTTTCGTGTCAGCTGAAGATCCCAAGAGCCCATCGAGCTCATGTTCACCATTACCAAATCTCATCTCAGTCAGCCAGTAATGGTAGCTACAGTAGGGTGAACTAATGTGCATCTGGTACGAAAAAAGAAATCTGACAGACTCCTTTTTGCACTTCATTAAACCAATTATTTGGCTTGCTGAGTCATTTAACCCAGCCAACTCAAGTGAGTTATGATAAATGCGGATATTGTTATACTGCACTGGATCTTTTGATATCAATATTTTCAAAAGTCTGCATATGGGAGAGACATCAGTACAATGCATAGCATGTACCCCACCATAACTTAGGTGTATAAAAATGTGTAACAGCAAATTTATGAATGCTGTAATCAGCACCACAAAATATGTTTGGGGCCGACTTTACGCGAGGGAAGATGAAACATCTGGTATGAGGTACTGTAGGTTATGAAAAAGAAGAAGGGTAAGAAAGCATACATTATATGTGTGTGGTTTGCTTACAATAGCTGTACAACTTTTCACTCTGCGTGTTGCCTTTATGCAATTCTGTATGTATGTGCGAAAGAGATCAAGACAACAGATTGTAGGCTTGTGCATAAGATTTTGAGAGGGTTTATGTGAGTGCACTTGCGCGTGTGCACGCATGAGTGTGCGCGTGCGTGTGTGCGAAAGTGGAAAGGGATGACAGAGGGCCAGGTGGAACGGAGACTTCTGTCGCTGACTCAACACCTTTCTCATTTTATTACCAAATCATCCATGACAAACAGCTCCGGCGTTTGGCAAAGGTGCAGCAGGCAGGATAAAAGCTGGGAGGAGAGCAGAGGAGGTCACCTCAATGCTGCAAACATTGCATTGGTAATGTAACATGTCAATGTCACTTCAAATGTCACCTTTACATGATGCAGTCATCCCTGTGTCATTTTTAGATCTGCCGGGGTGACAGTGATGGCCCCTACTTCCTATAGACTACCCCCCCCCCCATCCCAACACAAAAGGCTGCCGACGGAGGAATCTTATCAGCTGACTGACTACCAAAAGAATATGCTTGGTGACAACACAATCAATAGAGGCTGTAAAATATGAAGCAATCATTGTTTGTGAACATTCAAAACCAAGTCAACCATAATAATGAAAAAATATTTTGAAGTATGCCAAAATGGAAGTACTGTGTAGATCTATTTTAAGATCTATTTTATTGAACAATGATAACAACATATCAGTTACTGTTTATAAAACAGTTTATAAAAACAAATTTTGTAAATTCCTGCTCTTGAAACAACAGCATGATTGTTTCTTACCCTTATTGGGGGCCGGTGTTCGATTGAGCAGATGCTGTTTGGACAGCTCGGTCCTGGGTAGTACGGTTAGAAGGCAGGCCTGCCATTCTTTGATGTCAACGAGAAAAGCCAAAGCCTTTTGCGGCCTTGTGAGAGGGAGCAGATTAGCCTGATTGACGTGTAAAAGATGCTAAGGATGGAGCTTGAAGCGCAGCAAGCCAGGGCGTTGGAGTGGAATGCAGTTCATTCATGAGTTACGAGTCTGTTTCAGTGATGTAGTAAAAGGTGAATAAATCCTCCAAATAGTCTGTGAAAAAATATAACCTCAGGCTTGTGATGCAGACTCATACAAAACAACAGGCCTACGACTGAGACACTGGCGGCTGACATACATACAGTATAGAAAATCTAACCACAAATCAACACCAGATATGGCAAACAGCAAAAAAAATATATAAATTAAACTGCCATGCCACTTCAAACAACTTTTTTTCCATAGACTTTTATAATTTACCCATAACCAAGCCAGCGCTGAAAACAGGCAAAGAGTAGCCCTGAAGCCTGTCACACTCCCCTTTGTCAAGTTTATTTTTCAAGGAGATATTCCCTACTTAAGAGGCTGAAGGAGCCTGTGTAAAGTCCTGGACAGACAAGGAGCACACTGATATAAATACTAACACAACTAAGAGCTCTTCTTTGCCTCACAAGGACCCAGACCTTGCAAGGACAAATGACCGTCCCTGATGCTGTCCCTGAGTCCCTGTGCTAAAAGAGGCCGGGTTAAGGTTAAGAGGACCTCAGTCCACCAACCACCACCAAGCTGCAATTACAAAGTCAAACTTCTCCTCTCATGAGAAACCTAAGCAGGCATGCGGTTCTAGCTTGAGATAACCTACTTTAAACACAGCGCTATCATGCAGGTGTAGGAACATTAAGGGTTTTGACTCAGGCAGAAAATATGACAAGAAATTAAATAGCTTAGGAAGAGGGTTTGAGGTGCATGCTAGGATGGAGTAGCTCAAAATCTAATTAGTTTTGAGGTGTCAGTAAAAGATGTTCCTTGACTTTCTGTTTATTATTAGACTGACGAGTGTAGAATCTCTCAGTGGAGACCAAGTGTTAGGGATTAACATGTCATGACAGAAGGGGGAACACAGACATTTTGACAGTTACACTCGTGAGCCGAGGCTTCATCTAACACCTGCCTCACACCTCCTGTCCAGAAGCGCACCTGTTCTGACACAGTGTGAGGCTCTGAGCCATTCCTGGAGCAGTGTTTACACCACGGCGACAGGGCAAGAATGAGATGGGCTGAGGATCAGGAAAATTGGATAAAGAGGAAGATGCAAAAACAAAAAAAAAATAGATGGAAATTTCCTGGGGAGAAGCTGGGGCGGAGTAATGGTAACGCCTGAGCACGTTCAGCAGCGCTGTGGTGTCGAGGTAACATTGATGCATGGTGTGACCTTACTTGTAATGCCAGCCTTAATCTACGCAAGTGGAATAAATGAAGTGGGGCCGCTGCGGACGTGTCAGCCAGACTTATAAAGACAAATCCACCACCGCTCTGAGCTGTGTACATGTATTCATAAAAGTCAGAGAGACGTCTCGACAGAGTGGAGTGCCCAGCATTGCCGGCTGGCTTGCAACAAACACATCCTAGCTCATGGTTGTCATGGCTGCGTGGAGCTGTCCATCACTGTGTGTAACACACAGAGAGGATGTGGGAGATGTGTAGGTGAAAAATAGATGGCAGGAAAAACATCAGTTGAAGAAAATTGACAGTGAAAAAGCCAAAAACTGTATATATATAGTAGAATAAAATATTTAATCGCGATTAATCACATTAATGTCATAGTTAACTCAATTCATAGTTAACGCAATTCCATCAACTTGTATTTCAGACTGGACGTGCTGCGATGATAGCTCAGTTCACACTGACAAAAGACACAGATCACTTTGGTCTTGTCAATGGAACCATTTGGGAACTTTTAAAAAGTAAACTTTATTGGCATCCATTTCGGCGTCTCGCGCTCGCCATCCACTCGCTCGCCATCCAAGAGTAGTAATGTTACTACTCTTTGGCCGGCTCGCAAGCCTAAACAAGTGTGTGTTTGGCTAGATCCGGTGTGGTGTTGTAGTTTTTCTAACGTTACTAGTTGTTGCAACAGCATGTGAAAAAACTACAAAGATTGCTAGGCCAAAAAGAACGGTAATGTCGTAGGTTTGCGTTAACGCCGTTAATAACGCATTTAACTGACAGCACTAATATCAAGTAAATTGTTTTTGTATATTATATTTTTCTTTATATAGAAACTTGTATATACTGCAGCACAGTACGTTTCAAAACATTCATCCATCCATCCATCCATCCATCTTCATCCGCTTATCCGGAGTCGGGTCGCGGGGGCAGCAGCTCCAGTAGGGGACCCCAAACTTCCCTTTCCCGAGCCACATCAACCAGCTCCGACTGGGGGATCCCGAGGCGTTCCCAGGCCAGGTTGGAGATATAATCTCTCCACCTAGTCCTGGGTCTTCCCCGAGGCCTCCTCCCAGCTGGACGTGCCTGGAACACCTCCCTAGGGAGGCGCCCAGGAGGCATCCTTACCAGATGCCCGAACCACCTCAACTGGCTCCTTTCGACGAAGGAGCAGCGGCTCTACTCCGAGCTCCTCTCGGATGACTGAGCTTCTCACCCTATCTCTAAGGGAGACGCCAGCCACCCTCCTGAGGAAACCCATTTCGGCCGCTTGTACCCTGGATCTCGTTCTTTCGGTCATGACCCAGCCTTCATGACCATAGGTGAGGGTAGGAACGAAAATTGCCCGGTAGATCGAGAGCTTTGCCTTCTGGCTCAGCTCTCTTTTCGTCACAACGGTGCGATACACAGAATGTAATACCGCACCGGCTGCTCCGATTCTCCGACCAATCTCACGCTCCATAGTCCCTCACTCGCGAACAAGACCCCAAGGTACTTAAACTCCTTCACTTGGGGTAAGGACTCACTCCCCACCTGAAGAAAGCACTCCATCGGTTTCCTGCTGAGAACCATGGCCTCAGATTTAGAGGTGCTGATCCTCATCCCAGCCGCTTCACACTCGGCGGCGAACCGATCCAGTGAGTGCTGAAGGTCACAGACCGATGATGCCATCAGGACCACATCATCTGCAAAAAGCAGCGGCGAGATCCCGAGCCCACCGAACTGCAACCCCCCCGCCCCGACTACGCCTCGATATCCTGTCCATAAATATTACAAACAGGATTGGTGACAAAAGCGCAGCCCTGGCGGAGGCCAACCCCTCACCTGGAACGAGTCCGACTTACTGCCGAGAACCCGGACACAGCTCTCGCTTTGGTCATACAGAGATTGGATGGCCCTGAGAAGGGACCCCCTCACCCCATACTCCCGCAGCACCTCCCAATTTTTCCCGGGGGACCCGGTCATACGCCTTCTCCAGATCCACAAAACACATGCAGACTGGTTGGGCATACTCCCAGGCCCCCTCCAAGATCCTTGCGAGAGTGAAGATCTGATCCGTTGTTCCACGGCCAGGACGGAATCCGCATTGTTCCTCTTCAATCCGAGGTTCGACTATCGGCCGAACCCTCCTTTCCAGTACCTTGGAGTAGACTTTACCAGGGAGGCTGAGAAGTGTGATACCCTGTAATTGGCACACACCCTCTGGTCCCCCTTTTTAAAGAGGGGAACCACCACCCCGGTCTGCCACTCCTTAGGCACCGTCCCAGACTTCCACGCAATGTTGAAGAGGCGTGTCAACCAAGACATCCCCTCCACACCCAGAGCTTTCAGCATTTCTGGACGGATCTCATCAATCCCTGGGGCTTTGCCGCTGTGGAGTTGTTTTACTACCTCAGCGACTTCCACCAGGGAAATTGACGACAATCCCCCATCATCCTCCAGCTCTGCCTCTACCACAGAGGGCGTGCCAGCTGGATTTAGGAGTTCCTCAAAGTGCTCCTTCCACCGCTCTATTACCTCCCCAGTTGAGGTCAACAACGTCCCATCCTTGCTGTAAACAGCTTGGATGATTCCTCGCTTCCCCCTCCTGAGGTGGCGAACGGTTTTCCAGAAGCACCTTGGTGCCGACCGAAAGTCCTTCTCCATGTCTTCTCCGAACTTCTCCCACACCCGCTGCTTTGCCTCTGTCACGGCAGAGGCTGCAGCCCTTCGGGCCCGTCGGTACCTTGCAACTGCCTCCGGAGTCCTCCGGGATAACATATCTCGGAAGGACTCCTTCTTCAGTCGGACGGCTTCCCTGACCACCGGTGTCCACCAGGGTGTTCGTGGGTTACCGCCCCTTGAGGCACCTAAGACCCTAAGACCACAGCTCGCCGCCGCAGCTTCAGCAATGGAAACTTTGAACATTGTCCACTCAGGTTCAATGCCCCCAGCCTCCACAGGGATGCACGAAAGCTCCGCCGGAGGTGTGAGTTGAAAGTCCGTCGGACAGGGGCCTCCTCCAGACGTTCCCAGTTTACCCGCACTACCCGTTTGGGCTTACCAGGTCTGTCCAGAGTCCTCCCCCATCCCCCTGACCCAGCTCACCACCAGATGGTGATCAGTTGACAGCTCTGCCCCTCTCTTCACCCGAGTGTCCAAAACATACGGCCTCAGATCAGATGAAACGATTATAAAATCGATCATTGACCTTTGGCCTAGGGTGCTCTGGTACCACGTACACTTATGAGCATCCCTATGTTCGAACATGGTGTTTGTTATGGACAATCCATGACTAGCACAGAAGTCCAACAACAAACAACCACTCTGGTTCAGATCAGGGAGGCCGTTCCTCCCAATCACGCCTCTCCAAGTATCTCCATCATTGCATTCAAAACATTCATACAAAGTAAAACACAAAATCTTTGATAATATTTAAAAGTTAAAAGTTTTTATGGGAGTGGAATCTATAAAAAAGTTATTGTCTTTGTTTATAAAAACTAATTAAATGTAATTAAAACTTGAATTAGGAGATGGCAACAAGCCCTTAGTAAAAAAGGATCAAACGCAATTTGGCTCAAGGATTCCCACAATAATAATAAATACATCTGTTTATGGCCTGAACTTAAAAATATCAATACGGTGGTGAGTATCTTTCGTAACCTTGTGTAATAATCTAATAATGTGTTTGTGCACTGTCCCTGTTCAAATAAATAAATTGTGTGAGTATTTAAAAATGTTTTGTGAGGACAGTACCTGAACCTTACACTGCTTTGAGAAGCTGAAACAACTTGTCACAGCCACTCATTACAGTTTAAAGATGGATGTCCCGACAAACAAAGTTTTCTGCCTGCTAGCTGACTGGCTGTCATGTTATCTGCAGTCAATTCATACTTGGCTGGCTTTATTGGCATATAGTTCAAGTAAAGAGCCATCATTGATCACCCAGCATTTAGTTAGTTTGTTCTGGAGCAGTGGGAGATGACCGGATTGACAACAGGCCTACCCTTGATAGATGCTGGACTGACAGTGGACATATGGATGTTGAGCACTGACACCCGCTAAGGGAATGGGAATATGGGTGTGTCTAACATGACCAACAATCTCATGTCAACTATATGGCCTGCCCTCCCCCCCGTCCGGTCCTCACTCTGACATGGCTGTGATTAATGCCCCCTTGCAAAGATGATGATAATAATGATCATAATTAATCAAGGGTTCTTCCTGCCCCTGTAGGAGCTCACAGTGACCTGGAAAAGGCACTTGGACCTCTTTTCCCCTGTTCTCCCCCTCCTCTCTCTCTCTCTCTCTCTCTCTCTCTCTTTCTCCCTTCTTCCTTGTCTCACTGACAGGCCTGAACCTCGGCCCGGCAGAAAGAGCCATGCATTATCCTGCCACCACCACTTCTATTTATATCACACCGTCCATCACTATCACTTACTCTCCTCCACCCGCCTTTCCTCCGCCCGCCTCTCCAAAGTGGAATTTTCTTAAAACTGCCCCATATTTCCTGGTAGAATAACACTGCCCATGCAAATGGATGGGAGTCAAAGAAGCAGCCTTGGTGACAGTGACGAATTAACATCATCATTTCCTTTTTTTCAGACATGGACAGAAACAACGTCCAAAACAAAAGCCACCACCTCCTGCTGCTTGAGGCCTGGTATCGCCCTCTCTCGCCCCTCTGTAGAGTAATCCTCAAGGTATGACATGCTGTGTGTGTGTGTGTGTGTGTGTGTGTGTGTGTGAGTGAGGGCGAGCGAGAGCATTTCTGTGAGGAGAGTGTGTGTCTCTCACATAGATCTAGAATATATGCGGCAGCAGAATAATATTTTAAATTCCTTGGCGGCTGCCAGGTAACAGTAGCCTGGAGCAATGGAAAAGTTTTTTTGTCTCACCTTCTCTTTATTTCCCCTGGTGAGGAGGATACAAAGCTCTTTTGCTCGGCTGAGTTGTACGTGCCAGGCATTTGTTCAAAACACCTCCATCCTCCCAAAGCTACTCATTGCATGCATCCAGCTTGTCTTACTTTTTTTCATTTTACTGTCTCTTAATACAGCCTGTCCAACAGTACTAAGGACCTAAGGCAGGTGCTGACAGTGCTTATATGTCACACAACGTATTAACCCCACACCAGAAAGTATAAGGAAGTATCTTCAAGAGTAAAAAACTATAAACACCAACACGGTATTTTACACAGTGAAACATTGAGGTGTTTCTGTTAGTATAGCAATAGTCCAAATTTGTTTCTTCCTTCTTTCGTTTTTTTCCCTAAATGTCTTCTAGATTTGTGTCACTTTGTGTTCTGACACAGCGCTTATCTCAGTCAGCATTCAGGGCTTTGCTGGATCTCACAGAAATCACGGCACTTATCAAATACCATGTCTGTGCCAGGCCCAGCCGCCCACGGTGGATCCTGCTACAGAAACAACAGCACATGACATCATCAGTGCTCGACCCACACACAGCAGGAACAAAGAAAGACCTACATTTACCTTCTATACCAACCAGGTGGCCTACATTTCCAAATTGCATAAGATACAGGACATTTTCCTGTTCTTTCCTGCAGTATTTCTCATGCATTTCAAAATGTCTCACCGGTTTAAGAAGCAAATTGAGTTCTTAAAACAAACAGATGAATACATGGTACATTGCCTGTTATTATTATCATTATCGTCATCGCTGACGCTCACCTCAAGCATTTAACACATATGTACTAAAAAGGCACAATAGATCTGTCTCCATCTGAGCCTGATGTGCACTCTGCCGATTTACAGCGGTGTTCCTCTCTGTATAAGTGCCATAATGCTTTATGATCTGATTCCAATTCTATGTTGACACCATGAAATTAAACTGTTACATCCCACCAATGTTAAATCACAAACCACATTCAACCTTGCGGCGCAAAGCCCAACGCAAGTGTCTTTGCTATTTTAAGATCGTCCGCACCCATGTCGTTTGAATGGCAAATCCACCTGCGCCCATCTGTGCGCCCATGGGCGTGCTGGTCTTACAGGGAGGTGTGTTCAGGTGCATTCTTGGCGTATTGCTATCTTGAGGCAGCGGGATGTGATCGCTCCATTGACCAACAAAAACCTGGTCTAAAGCCAATAGCACAGAATTTAATTGTTATTTTACCAGCGCATTAGTAAAATGAGCCTAGGCTTGTGCACAGCATGTGCACACTATGCTTGTTACACACACACGACGTGCCAATCCACCATCATAATAGCAATGCACCAAGGTACAAATTCGCCTGGCTTTTAAAAGGAATGGGAGATGACACTCTGATTGGTTTATTGCATGTTATGCCCAAAACACACCTATTATTAATTATTATTATAGACACAAAGTTTTTCCGCCGTCCAACTAGTATCTGGGATCTGGACACGTCCTTAACGCACATTAGATCACCTTAGCAGTGCCCATCTCTCTGGCATCTCTCCAGCTACAAATCCACACTCTGTACAGGGACTTAAACCAGCAACCATCCGGTTCCCAACCCCACTGCCTACGGACTGACCTACTGCCACCCCAATCTTCTGCGGTCAGAGTTTGAAGGGTCAGCCTTCCCATAAAGGCGATCTCCAACCTACCCAGTAGGAACCTTCAGCTTACTCCAAAGGAACAAATGATGAATGGACTGATGTATTGACACACTAAAAATGAAAAGTGGGAGGGAGAAAAAGGGAGGGGTAAATGTAGAAAGTCTCTGGCGTCAGGGGAACAAGTAAGGCAGCCGTTGCTGGCAGCTGAGCAATCATCTTCAGTCATTGGGGCCAAAGTGAAGGGCCTGGAGGCACTGACTCCTCAACAACTCTGCCAAGTCTGAGTCTGAGTAAGTCTAAAAAAAATGGCTTCTTATCACTTATAAAATACAGTTTGTCTTCAATGAACACAAAGATGCTGTTGATAACCTTGCACTTGTGCTGAACATCATCTCTTCCAGGGAAGCTGAAGGCGGGGGAGAAAATATTGACAGAAATGTTTTCAGATTATATTCTCATGACTAAATCAATACACAGATGGGCCATGTCTTCAGTTAGGATGGAGTCATCGTGAAGGTCATACAGTTAGCCCATTAAAGAGGTAGGTAGGCGTGCAATTTGGCAGCACCTCTCTGCCTCCTCCTGCATGGCACGGAGATAGCAACCTTGAGGAGTTGATTAGTGGTAGAGACGGCTCTCATGACACAGGAGACCCCCGCCTCATAAAATCCAGAGCTCAGTGGAAGAACAAGGGAGCCTGGGAGAGGGGAACTGGAGGGAATTCAAGGCAGAAAAACTGCCTGCCTGCCTCATCTTTTACAGGACAAATTAAAACCACAGCGGAACAAGTCATAAAACAGGAAATAATGAATTCAATTATACTTTTTAGTGTTTAGGGGCTGCTAGTGAGATGTGCTGAGTGGGCAATGCGAGACCCACGCAGCAGTAGCGGGCACAGACTGATGACTATGTTGGTGGCGCTGAACTTTGCTGAGGGCTGCGTGTGCGCTGACTCCATGTCTGCATGCCCCTAGGAGCAGTTTAGACCTCAACAGGGCCTTCATTAGCAAATGAATGACTCTTAATTGGCCTGGCAAATACACAGGATGCTTGTTGATTATAGGGAGGGTTCTTTTCAGCCAGTGCTTGTACTTCGACACAGATGTTCAAATACACAAAGTCTGTCCACAGCAAGATCCAGCTAAACTTGCAGAGAGGCATGCTTTAGCGCATGCAAAAACTGACAATAACTGTCATGTCATCAAAATGACAGACAATTGGGTCAGGTTCAAAAGCAGGGCCTCGGCTGTCAACAAAGGATTCTGACAAATAATTCTGGGACATATTCTCTTTCTTCAGCCTATCTGTACTTCTCTCAACCTCCCACCACCTATTTTTCGCTCTTTTTCAATTCACTCTAGCTCGTCCCCTGGCATTACTAACATCTCAGCAGGAGGGAGAATAACGGACAAGAGTCCTGGTGTCCTAGATTCAGCTAGATTCACACAGGAGCAAGGTACATACTGTCCGGCTGACATATAGAATAGACATATAGCACAAAGCAGCCTATTTCAAACACAATACAAAAGAGCCCAGAGGACCTCCAGTCACTGTGCAAAACACAATGTGTTCTGGTTTGGATTATTCCATGTTTGGCGTATTAGTGATGCCATCAGTACCCTCTTTTAATCAGTGTGTAACAGTGTGAGTTAACAGATAGTACAAAGATAGAAAATGAAAACAGTAGAAGGATAAACATATTGATGTAAGACTTAATATTTGAGGAACTATAAGCAAATAGGAGCTGGAACGAGGGAGAGGGAGAGAGGGACATGAAGAAAGAAAGAAACTAAGTAGGAAAGAAAGAGGGAAAAAAGAAAGAAAAAGAGACAGAATGGGGGGTGGAACACAAATGATATCTCAGGAAAGTCAGTGTCACATCTATGCCCCAGCCCCTGGTGCCACTCACCCACTGCCAGCCTGCCAATTAAAACCCTGATTAAAACCGACAAAGTGTCTCCAAATGAAGAAAGAGCTGTTGGAGGTCTTAACTGCTGAGGTCTGTCAATTACACTGCCAGAGGAGAGAAGTGAGGGAAGAGCAAGAGGGTATAGCAATGACACGCAAAGCAGGGGGCATAGATGAATAATATAAGCTCTCTCATTGAGTCCCCGCGCTCCTCAAGAAAAATAGATATGCGAGGAGGAATTTGACAGAGAAGTTGACTTTTAAGTTGTTATTGTGTAGGTTCAACCTCCACTCTTTATTTTGTCTGTACTTTTGTATTGTATTGTAAATGTATTGGGGGAAAATTTGCATACAAATGCCTTTTATCTGTGGGAAAAATGTGTCATGTGGTAAACTTTCAAGCGATATCCCAGACCAATAACACCGTGTCCTCTTTGTTACATCTTGTTGCATGTTGCCACTGTGAGTCATAGAAGCCCCACAGTGATGGGCTCAACAGCAAAGCCTTCAATCCCAGATAAACCACCCACAGTGTACATCAGCTGCTAAAATATGATGGCATTCGTGAGGTCATAAATCTTGCTTTAGCAGGACGGGAAGAGAGAAGAAGCCCTTGTCTCCCCTGCATCGTTACAGCTGCATCCCTGCGGCCCATTCCACCTCCATTTAAGCTAAATGTCAACTTTTCAGCTCTTTTTTTCTTCTTTTTGCTTCCTGCAGTTGCCATTTGTTTTAACACAGGGGGAGGAAAGTACGAAAATAAGTCAACAGGAAGAAAACTACAAAGAGTTTGTTGTCAGAGGCTTTCAGCGCTGAATGGATGGCCGAATGTTCTATAGTTTAGGAAGAAGAAAGAATCCAGAGGAGAGTAAACTTGGAGACAAAATGGATTCCCAATCTGTCTGAATCTCTAACCAAGGAGCCAATGATATGAGTAATGAGGGTTGCTATTTGTTATAACAATGTCCTGTACCTGAACAGAAAGAATAATTTCACATCCAACTAGAACTCTAATACCCTAATACTTCATAAATGTTATTATTATTTAGAGATTAATCATCATTAAGAACCGTAATGATATTCTTTCAGTTTAATTAAATTGGAATGGTTTTTTTTTGTACTCTGTCGTACAATTGAACGTACTGCAAGACGCTCTGGAAAGACGCTCAATCATTTACAACCAGATGGCTGTGGGTTAAGAAATAAGTGGTGTGCAAATTCATGTGGGTTGGATAGAAATGGGGAAGCACCTAGCCTACATTATTGTTATTGTCAGATTTCGCAATCATGGTGTAATACACTGTAGAAAGGATCGATATGCCACAATATCTCTGTGTCCTTTTGGCCATTGTGGTGGCTTTGTTTGAAGTGAAACAGAGGATATCACAAACTTTACAACTTCCCAAAATCCACCATTAAAAAGGAGATATCTAAGCATCTGTTTAATGTATCCATGCTTTCTGTTTTCTTTATAGTCACCTTTTAAAGGGTGGTCTGCTGTTCTGCCGTGGGAGGGAAAGACTGTGATGGTTTCAGGTGAAAAGCAGGGAACAGATGAGAAAGTGCCTGCATGCATCATAAAACTGAGATCGCCATAGAACAACCATTTCCTCTCAGCACATGGTAAAAAAACACAGCTAGAGGAAAGACAACAAGCTGAGGCGGAGGAGCCAACGCACTGGCCATCTGATAATGTAAAGCCCACTAAATCCCAACACTTACCTTCTCTTTCTCTTCTTTCTTGCTCTTTCCTACACCCTTTTTATTGCTTTCGGTCTTTCTCTCCCCTTCTAGCAGATGAGGCAAGAAAAAAAGAATGCTTAATATATTGAAATTAGGGCAAAAAAAAAGAAAAACACAGAAAGAAAACAAAGAAGTAAAGAGAAAGTCAGAAAGACAAAATAAAAGAATGAGGGGAGACCAGAGAAAAGTGAAGAGCATGAGAGAGGGCCCTATTTTTCAGACCAAGCTGAGGCCCTAAGGGGCTCGCATTAAACACTGTGTGAGGCAGACCTTACCCTTTACTACTCTATTGGCTTATTCAGAAGGGAGGCAGCCACTGTTAATATTTCATGGGCCAACCAACAGCATAAGGAGGTGTAAGCTCAAGGGAAACTCCAATGTCCCCCTTGCTTCCCCCCCTCGCGTTGGCAGTCAGGCTTCAAATGTGTCCTGTCGCACAAGCATTGTGTATTTGTCATTGAATAATGTGATGTACATCTATCAGCAGGTGTGCTACGCTATTCTTCTGTGGATGTCTCTTCCTCCATTTTGCCTGACAATATGAAGTAACTGCACTGAAGAGCAAGGCTGAGTGGTCAATGCACTTATTCAGTGGATTAGTGATGGTAGCCTGTATCCTTGAACTGAGGAGGTGTAGTGCTGCAGAGAGGGCTTATTTATCCCAGCAGTATGATCTACCTATCCACCACTAAACCACATAATACAGCTGCCATAATATCCACGCTGTTAGTGTACTACAGTATCTACCATAGAAAAACACTTTCCCATTGTCAGGTTAAACAACAAATAGGCAGACATCGCAGTAAACTTAAGAGATAATTTCATCTTTAAAGCCTTGATGTCACAGGCCCCGCCTTGGTAATTTTGCCAAGGTAAAGAGTCCTTTATCCACTGCACCAAAATGACACAACAGCCCTTTTCTTTTCTTTCAAGCCAATCATGAGCCTTTATTGGGCAATTGTAAGATGCTGTGTCAGACATCCACAAATGGGTACCATCCTTCATTGGCACCTCTCAAGTGTCTGCATGTTGAAAAAATAAAAATAAAAGCAAAAGCGGGGCAGAGCATCCAAGAGCACAAAAGACACGCAATGAAGCCAGTGCTCTGGTCTTTGGCTGTAAGATGCACTTTGCTGACTGCGTCCCCTGAGTGCCAGAGCATGAGGACAGTCCTTTGTGTTGCAGAAGTCTTGGGCCACTGAATTCCCTGTTTCAGCGATTCTTTACTAGGGACAGATCCCGAGAGGTGCTGCTTCTCCCTGGGCTCCCCCCAGTGTGACTGACGTCCACCTTCTGTTCTCATGTAGAGGGGTAAATATGGGCCACAATCTGACCCATTTCAATGACTCACTCCACTACTTGAACACAACTGTCCTTAAAAGCCTGAAGTGATGACAGGAGAGGTCACCTGTAACAACTCGGAAAAATGGGCACACCAGTATGAATGGTCCAAGAACGAGTTGCAGAAAAGGAGTGACTATCACTAAACTTAAAAAAATAACCTCCTGTGTTGGTTCCAGTCTCCTAATCAATTACTACTCAGCTCCACAGTCTTCATCATATTGTTCATCATACTGTTCTTTGACTGGGAGTGCAAAAAGATTTGCAGAACAAGAATGGCATGAAGTGGTACAACTAGTTTACAGGCTGGCCTCAGGCAGAATGTGGGGATGTAGAAAGTAACTGTACTGTCCCTCTGAAACGTTTAAAGCCCATCTGTGGGCTGGAAATGTTTCCATAAGCCTACAAATTCATCAAGGGAATGTTTAATGATATCATAAAACAAGGTGTGATAAATACAGCGCCCCAGGTCAAAGAGATGTTAAGTTCTGATATCCATGGTAAGGCCATGGACTGGGCCGGACCAGTTTTAGGTAGAGCAAGTATTCCTCTTCAGATGTCACAAACTGCATGGCAAGGGTTAGCATAACACTCAAAATATAGGTGGGGATTAAAGACAGCACCCTAATACTGTAAAAGACAGCACCAACAAACTGTTTAGAGTAACTAGAACAATGTGAGGGAGAAATAACAATGAATGAACACATAATATTAATGGCATACTTGCAGATATCCATTGTGTGAATGGAAATCTTGTTTTTGATAAAACAACAAAAGAACACTGCTCATATAGTGTGGTTCAGACAGGGGCTTTAAACTCACTTTTGAGAGTGCAGTTGCAGGGGTCAGATAGAGTTAGAGGAGAGATTAGAGTTAGAAGAAGGGGGGCAGAGGGAGGGAGGGAGAGACATTGAGGAGCAAATGTATGCACAAGCCGTGGAACACCTTGACAAGCAGATATCTTGCTATGCACGAGATCCACCTCAGGGGACGTCTGGCTAATTTCCTGTGAAAACAGCAGGCTACCGAGGCAGGAGGCAGCGGGTGGAGGTTTAACAGGGAGGCGGTAAACTATTTTCAGTACCTGGAAAAGTCTCATCAGAGTTTGTTATGCTGGAAATACTGGCATGGGACAGGTGGATGGGGAGATAGGTGGGGGATGGAGGCACAGGAAGGGCGGTGATGGCTGAAACAGCTGTGATGGAGACCCCACCCTGTCTGTGGCAGAGCGGTGATGTTACATGATTATTCAGTGTGGAACCTCATCTGCATCTTGTTTGGGGCACCCTGGCCCCTTCTTACCCTATCTGTCTGCAACCCCAGATAATAGTGACAAAAACTCAAACAAACACACCACACACCACACAAACAAACACACACACACACACACACGCCCAGCCTTACTTTCCATACCAAATGGCACCAGGGAGAGGTACGCATTGAAAGGCAAATGACAAATGCTGTTCCATATTCTCTGTAGGGGAAATATGGCTCCCCATTCTCATGACACATTTGATATACAGCCATTGCAAATTAGCCATGAGGCTGCAAGTGTGGAATGAGTTGATATTCCAGTCATCTGCATGATATAACTGCACACAGAACAACGGCAAAGTCATCTGCGTCGCCTTGATTAGTGAAGTACACAAGCAGGAGAATACAATTGTCAGTCCACACTAGAAGCATACTTGTTTCCTAGCAAAGTGCCTGTGTCTAATAGAGGCAGCCTCCAACAAATTTGTACAAATATTCCAACATGAACAGGAAGGCCGCTTCATCAGTGGGATGTGTTGATAAACAATGGTAGTCTCTATTAGCAGACCCTGCTGTCGAGGACGTGCATGTCGGCCCCACCGAACCAAGGGAGGAGGGAAAGCAGAGAGTGAAGGAGAGACAAGAGAAAGAAAAAGAAAGACGGACAGAAGAAAGAAAAGGAAAAAATAAAGTAAATGAAAGAAAAAGAGAGGTGAAAGAGTAAAAACTGGGGTTGTTTTCAGAAAGGTCAGCCTGATTGTCTCTGCCCAAATATGCTGGCCTTTTCAAAATTAACTTGGCAAAGGCGATATTTTCCACAAAGCCGGCATCATGAATCAAAGAAGCATCTATAGTTCATCCCTGAAAGCAAAGCAACATCCCTCCCTGTGTGCTCCACTCTCTCCACTGACACTACACCCTCCCGCATAGAGCTGACATCTTCAGTAATTATGTAATTAACATCATGGCAGGCCTAATTCCAGAGATAGTACGTTATAATTGCATTCAGCCGTTCATTAGTTAGACCAAACATTCAATACACTGTGCGCAGGTGCGGCAGGTGGCCAAAGGCTACTTGCTTTTTGGAACGCAATTGTGGTGTCAATGAATTGATTGGTTTCTGCTTGATATCGCTGACAGGACAGGTTTTTGTAATTTACCAATAATTACCCTCACTCTCTGATACAATAAAAAGTCACTGGTCTCTGCTAAGATAAACCAATCAGAGTCTATGTTCCTTCTGCTGCCTGCCTCATGGTCTGCTTGTCTGGTGTGAATAATGTTCAACGGGCTGTGTTAGACTGTATTAGAGAAAAAAAAAATGAAACACATGCCACAGAAGAACAGGACATTTTGTCTTCCTCGTGCAGGTGTAATACTGTATTAAATGATAATAAAACAGTAATTACCTGAGTGATAAAGGCATGTTAGGAAGACCAGCAATACATGTGCTGTTCAACATGATGTATTACATTAGTCACTGCAGCAGTATGTCTTTGTGAGTTGTTTTTTATGGATTTTTTTAAACAGTGAGAGCCAGTAATCTACACAACAGATCATAAATGGGTAGCTTCTGACTGTAGCAAATACATTCTTGGGTTTTAGACTTTTAATATGTAAGACAGCCAACAGGGGAAAAAATTCTACGAGCATTATCCTTTAACTTATGACTGCATCGAAGAAATTCACACTGGGTGCAGCATAATTCAAATGAATTTGGTCCTGGTCTGATATCTTGTAATGAAACACTTTTCTTGTGATTAGTGGAGGGATAGTATCACACCATTATGATGTTACAGTCTGGTTAGGCAGGCAGACAATTTGGTCCCAGCAACACCAGATCTTTCCCGGTCCCTGTGATGATTTCTTCAATTAAGCCTTCCTGGCAGAGGAGGCCAAATGCTTAACTAGGCAGAATTGGAGCTGCCACTAGCTAGAGGTAGCAATGGGCTCCACTTCAACAGCTCATTCATCAGCCCCAGTGCTACCACTGGGCCACCTGTTCTGACACCACACAGGGATGGAGTCATTTGCATTCTGCTCCGACTGTCCTCTTTCCCTCTCCTCACTTTCTCCCCTCCTTCTCTTTCTCTCTTACTCTGCCTATACAACTTGAATGTTCCTCAGTGGCAGCTCTGGCAGATAATTGAATATAGGGTTTGATTTAGTTTCAAATCAATTTGGGAAGGGGCTTTTCATTCATTATGCTGCTTGGCTTTGGTGCTATGTCTAAAATCCCTCAAACTTTGGCAGGGGCTAGAACATTGTCGATTCAAAGTAAAATTAAGCAGCCCTGAGTTGGACTGACAGGCAAGTCGAACATGATGGGACAGGGAGGGTCTATTGTCTAGGGAATGGCTGGACTCCTTTCCTCTCCTTTCCTCTCTTTCCTTTCCTTTCCTTTCCTTTCCTCTCCTGGGGAGTCTCTCTCCTCTGTGCTCTTTGTCACCACCAGGTGCTGCTGTGAAATAAAGAGAGGCGTTGACAGGAGGCAGCCATGCACATGGCTTGACATTTTAGCCAGCTCCCTGCAGACACATATGGCAAATGTGTAGGGGGATGCGTGTATGCCCTTATGTGTTACAATTTGTTTTCATGAGCATGCATGTATGTGCGTGTGTGTTTGGGTGCCTGTGTTTTTGGTTAGACATAGGAGTCAATGTGTGTGCATGTATTTGGTTGTGTTTATCTAAATGTTCCCATTGCCTACAACATGTCCTCTCTCTTATTATGTAATCTATTCTTTTTGTTGATGGCATCCACCAAGGCTGACATATTGATCACAGGTTGTTATACATCAATACAATGCATTATACAATATGTTACACTGCATAATAGAACATTATACCACCCTGTATTTGAAAACAACATGGTGCTATTGGGAAGAAATATGGAAGTGTTTCAGCAGAGCACATTCACTAAGCACTTTCCTGGGTGTAAGAGGACTCTTTAACACGGACTGGAGGGTTGAATAGCAGCTTTAAATAAAGAAAAAGGATAACATTGTCGAGTTAACAACTGCGAGAGCGCCTTAACTGAGAGGGATGCACAAACAGACACTTGACATCACAGCCACTGTTGGGGACATCAGTGGCAGAGATCACTGCAGGTTTTCTCCACTTTAAAAGCAATTTCTTCCCCCCCAATCCTCCAACTCCCTTATCTTCTTGTGTGCTCGACTAAATTGTCATCCAACTGACTTGAGGCTGTGTTAGATAGTTAAAGCCCCCGAATATGGTAATCTGTGGGCTGCTCTGACCTTGGGAGAGTGTGTTTGCAGGGTGTCAGACCCCCTAATTCATCAGAGACAGGCCATTAGCTAGCTATCCAGCCACACAAACACACAATGGAACAGGAAGGAAAGTTCTCAGGGAAACAGCAGCAGCCCCGGTTCCTGAGATATCATTAGTTACTGCCTTTCAAAACTGCTGAATTGGGACACTTACCTGACTTGCCCCATTTTTTGCACCACAAGAGCCAAGATGTTGATGAATGGTTGTGAGAAACTGTCACTACCAGAAAATGGAGCGAATAGGGTTAAGGACACATCCGGGCCCAACTCCTCGACAGAATGGACTAATGTAGGAACACAGATAATAGGAAAACTAAACCCTAGCATTTTTCAAATTTACATTGCTAAATAAATAGCAGAGTAAAATAAAAGCACAGAATCTGCAGTATCTAAGCAACGTTACATTCTGAGTCGCTCTTTGAAGGATTAGTGAATGAAGGACAAGGTATGCAAATTGAGCATTTTCAAACAATTTCAAAAATGGTGAAGGGTTGCCACGTGAGGTCAGTGGTTGTGAACAGCCTCATATATCTAGATGCCAAGTTAGATGGAATAGTAATTACCCCTGTGCATCTCTGTGCACAGACACAGTCTCTATCTTGTGAGCGGCAATGATTGACAGCCTCAATAAGAGTCTCGAGCCGCGCCCCCTGACCTCCGCCTACACGCCCCTGCAACGACTGGTCAAACCCATCGTCTGGCGCACCCCAGGCGGGGCATGGGTGACACCACCCTCTGATAATCCTGCCCATCACATCCATCATGCCACCCTGGTCACCCCATGAGAGGGCACAACCGAGGGAATCTAATCAGGCAGTCTAATTGAGGAGCAGGGCTAGCCAATACCCGAATGGGAGGCTGGCTCAGCCTGGGCAGGCTCGGGGGACGTCAATAACACTCAGCGGGTGTCGATTCATCAGACCTCCTTAATGTCATTAGCCCTGAGAGGCTAGCTTCACCCCTCCTTTTTTTGCTCCCCCTTCCATCTATCCATCTCATTCTCTCATGCCTAAAACTTTCTCTCACTTTCTGTTGCCTCTTCTCTTCACTGAGTCTCTAAATCTATCCATCTTGCACTCTCATTACCCTCTCCCTCACTAATCTTTCCACAGGCAATATGTTCACCTTGCATAACAAGTTCAGGACTTGCCTGGAGAATGCGTCTGTGTTTGGGAAATTAGCATGTGTACATTCTCACCGCCTCCTTTTCAGTCCTCCCACTCTGCCCCAATATGTTCTTCTTCTTTCTCTCCAACAACATGTGGCGCATATTCCAGCTGTTTATTAAACAATGCCAAAGTTTCCGAGGAGCAGGTGATGCAGTCAATTACTCCACAATTACCTGGGTAATTATGCAAAGGAGGAGAGAGAAGAGCAGTAGCAGAGGGATGAAGAGGACCTTGGCAGAGGTGGATCGGCTGCGTTGGCAGTGGTTGGGGCCCAGAATGGCAAGAGATTGAGACCTTGAAGTGACAGTGCCAAAGAGACTGCAGCTATAAAGGACGATGTGCCCCCTCACCTGCCAAAAACATACACTCACACACTAAACAACCACAAAACACAACTTCGAACAATCAGCTTCTGCCCCCATCACACTGACATCCGGATGCCTGTGTGTATGTGGTTTTTCTGAGTGCTCATGCCTGCTGTTTTTGTTTTGGACAATAACTATACAGTGTTTCTGTGTTTTTTACTCCACGGTTTGCCTCTACTCATATGACAATTAGGTGTCTTATATCTGAGAGGCCACTAAGAAAGGAGGGGAGGACACAGGAGAAGATAGGAGAACATTGTAGGACAGAAGGTAAGAAAACAATGGGTAAAGAGAGAAAAGGTGGTAATAAAAGCAGTCAATGAAACGTGTGGGGAGCAGCATGTAGTCCACAGAGTGTTTTACTTATACTGATTAAATAAGTGGAGCTGCTTGTTTCCTTTTCACCTAACCCTTTTTAACTTATATAAAAACTGGCTTATTTAAAAAAAATCATTTATTTTCTCTCAAACCACACTGACTACCACTAACAACCAGTGCTGCTCTGCAATCATCCATGTGGACTGTTTTACACACTGACAACGCAGCTCATGTCAAGCGGGCCTGACAAGCATATCTTGGGGTAAATTCAACCACACTGTGGCTATTCTGAAACAAAAAGTGTCAGATGGAAAAAAGCGGACTTGGCGTATTGCCTGCCATGGGAGCTTTATGCACTCGCATTGAAAATATTTTCAGTGGCAGGGTGAATAGTAAATTGCTTAGTGTCAGCTCATCACTTAAGGAGGATTGTTGGTGACTATAATACTTCCCAGCACATGGCTTTTCCAAATAGTCTCAAGTCAGCCAACCCCTTCTAACTCTCCCCAAGCGTCCTGACGTGATGCTGTGCCTGGAGTACTGTCTGCGGACACTAAGTTTTCAGTTAGGACTCTCCAAACTCATCCCTTTGGCTCACATTCATCTCTGCGTTGCAGATTAATTTATAAATCCCCCATCAAGAGGGAGGTCAACTGATCAGCCAAAGTAAACATGACCACAATTTACTGAGTCACAATTAAAGAGAAAGTATGGCAGAGAGTACGTGTTTTTACAGCAGATGAGATGCCGAGCATTTTGTGACCTGAAAAAAAAGCACAACCCTTTTTCTGATAAAGTCTTTAAAAAAGCAAACACATTTGTCCTTCCATTTGGCCACCTGTTTGTCTGTATCTATAAAGGGCAGAATTAGGTGGTCATATGACCATTCTGTGTTAGTGAAGATGGGCATGAGGGAATTACCTCACAGCTCCGTATCTCAAATCTGTGGGATTAAGCTCCATTAAACATGGAGCGCCGCCGAGCTTTATCTTGGGATTTCACTCTGAGACAGAGCAGAACGCACAAGGAGGAGGGAGTTGGGAGGGAGAAACAGCGATGAAACGTCCTTCACCTTTATCGACCAAATTATATAAAAAAAAGAGAGGTGAGGAAAAATTGTGGAGGAGAGCTTGGCCATTTTACACTTGGGTGCATAGCATGCTTAAACACCCAGACAGCCACTCCAGCACAGGCCACTACCTATGTAGCTGGTCCTGGCACACACACATATTCTGTAAAAAAACAGACCTTTCCCTAGGCACGCTGGTCAGTTAATGAGACACGACCACTGCTGAGCCTCTGCACTCCACTGCAGTAGACAGTAACACATTTTACACATACACACAAGCAACTAAATTTGCTCATGCACAATCAAACAAGCTCTTTAAGACTGGTTTAACGAGTAAAGCAAGATTAATTATTCGTTCAGTGCATTACTTTTTAACAGATAAAACTGCACACTCAAAATTTGACTATTACATTTTGAAATGCACTTTAAAAGTGTCTTATTAAATAAGTATAGGTCAACGCTTTGTTGAAGTGAAATTAGAGTACCCTTACATTTCTTAGGAAAGGATGCCCGTAGTCTGTACATGACTCAATTTGAACAATCAATAAGTCATACCTGCACATTAGCACATTATCTACGTTTATCTATGTTTCAGTTTTTGGCAAAGAAAATTAGCCAGCTCTTCACTTAATACATTAACTGTACAGCCTGAGAAAAAAAGGAGCATGCTGGGAGTCGGGGTGGTCCAGTGATGAACACCTTCTGTGTCCTCCTTTTTCTCTCTCTCTCTTTCTCTCTCTCTCTCTCTCGCTCTTCTTCCTCCTCTGGGCAGTTATTGATCTGATCTCCTCCTCTCTCAACTGGAGCCATGATTCATGTTGTTCCGACTGGCCCTCACTCACCACACACAGACACAGCTCAGTCATGCCCTCCCCTATCTATCTGTCCATCTGTCTCTGCCTGCTCTTCCTCTCTTAGCCCTCAGGCAAAACATCTACTTGCTGTCCACATAGGAGCACTATGGCCCGGTTTGCTCCTCTGTGTGATTATTATCATTATTACTATTATTGTTGTTATTAGTCCCATGTATGCACATCTATCGCACATCTATCGTAAATCATCTATATATATATATATATATATATATATATATATATATATATATATATATATATATATATATATATATATATATATATATATATATAAAACCCTGAAATATCAGTATACCAGACTACATTTAGCTGAAGGGACTGTATATTTGCACATTTAAATCATATTTTAATGTTTGCATGAAGGCTCTACATGGCCACCCTTGATTCTGATTAGGTGAAAAGGCCTTTCTTGTCCTACTAAGGAATCAAAGGACAGGTTCCATCAATTGTTTGTGTGTGTGCTATTTTTGAAAATATATACCATTTCCCTGTTTATTCAGGATTTATCTCTGAAAGTGTTTCAGTCCATTCAATTGCCGAATGTTCATTTTCTGAAGAAAGGAAAGCTAGAGACAGAGAGGAGAGAGAGACAGAGATGTGTATAGGCCTCGCAGCTGCAGCAGCACATAAAAGCCCGGCTTCAGCCAAGGCCCCTGCTCCAATGTGTAGAAATTAATTGAGTGAAAAAAATCTGCTGTTTAAGGTTGAAGTGGGTTATGGGAGGCAGTGTAACAATTGTTTTCTGTTTGCCAGGGGCTATATATCGTTCATTCTGGCTTTCTCTCTCCTCTCCGCTCAGCACTCGCCTCTCCCTCCCTCCCGAAACCCTCCCTCCTCCCTTACCATCCATCCACCTTCTAAGCCTCTCTTGCTCCCTCCTCTTCTTTTCGTCTTTTATTTTCCACAGTCCACCGTCTTTTTGATTAATATTTATCTCTCCCATTTCCATCTATCACATAGGAGTTTCTTTTTGTTATCTTAAAATGTAACTTTATAGCAATAACAGGCTCCATTTATAAATTAAAGGTGTACTATATTGGCTCATGTGTACATTCAGTGAAGAAATTCACTCACCTATGTGACATACGTACATTCATACATACATACAATAACATGTTGTATTCCTGAGATTTTTTAAGTGAAACTGAACAAATGAACATAGATGCAATCATGTGTGAGTATGCGTGAGTGTCAGTGCAGCTGTCTACATGCATGCATCATAATATAGTGACAGTGACATTAACAGGGGACCGGTGTCGACAAACAATGCAGAACAAGCTTAGCACCCCCTTGGGCTTAAACAAATGACCCATTCTCTTTCCACATTTCAATGTGCAATAGAAATCTGTTGTTGCCTTTCATTTCAGCACTATCAACAACAAAAATACATATCAAAACAACAACAGACAAACTACAAAAAAACAACAGACACAGCATTAAAAATCAACAGAAGCTAAAGAAAAAAAACAGTGACAATGATGCATGTGGTGCAGAGGACAGAATAAAACATCTATTCAGATTACTTCAAAGGAACTGATGTAACAGCTAGGAATGGAGTCAGAGAGAGTGTGGAATGCAATACAATTTAAAGAAGAGATGGTGGGAAGAAGTGAAATATAAGGCAGGAAGACACACCTTTATAACTAACAAAACGTGAACATTAATAAGGGAACTCTTATCTGCATTCATATTTCCTCTGATGCCCAAAGCAGAAGGGTTAAACCTGTTTCCTGTGTTAAACTCCTCTTTAACACCTTTTTATGTAAAATATCAAACCTTTCAATAACACTCTGAGGAAAGCACAGTTGCTCACCCTGTATAATTCTATACAAATACTTAACCATTCTCTTTGAACTGTGCCGCTCCACTCATTATACCTCCTTTGAAGAGTGAATGTTGGAGCAATGCTACATTTTGATTTTGCAGTTTTTAAATGTAACACAGCAGCAACATCTAAACCTATGTGTTGCTAGTTAATAATACATAGGCCATGTGCAGAAGCCAGCAGAATAAATAGCCAAGCAAGACGAAAGATAAAGGTTGCCAATGAGCGAGACGCTTGAGTATAACAAATTCATCTCACTGCAAACGTCAATATACAAATATTTTTGCAGATGAGGCAGAAAAGCTCCTGTGGATCTGTGGGGCCAGCTGTACTGCCTTTTTGAGTAAAGAGGAGATAATGTCACTGGATGATTCCTCCTCAGAGCCCTTGCACCTCCGTGTATAGTAGTATCCTAAACACCGGTGCTGCGCTCCCTATCTGAAGGATATTAAAGGAACCAAGTGTTCCAGAGCCAGCAGGGGAAAGAAGAGATGGTTCTGCCAAGGCTTTAAAGCATACAAAAAAACTGCTGCTCTTGACTAGAGGTCTGCCTTTGTTACAGGAATGGCCTCATATTAACGGAGACCAGTGGGGTAAGCTGCTTTTTAAAAGGGAAGAAGCAGATAGAGGTAACAAAGAGAGAGAGAAGAAAGTGAACAAGATAAAGACAGATGGGAAGAAAGAGAAAGCCACACGTTCAGTAAAAGGCATATCCTAAAGAGCTATCCGAGGCATTTCAAGCCATTTATATAATGCATTTTACAGGTTTTCAGGAATAGAAAACCACTTTTTGATTCTAGTCAAATCTTCAGCTCACCCTCTCCGGGAACCATCACCTGATCGTGGTGGAGAGGTTTGTGAGTCCCTATGAATCTGAGGGCTGTGTTGTATGGAGTTTGGTGCTACTGGTAGGGTCTCCCATGGCAAAGTGGTTTCAGGTGAGGGGCCAGACAAAGAATGGTTCAATTCAATTCAATTCAATTTTATTTATAGTATCAATTCATAACAAGAGTTATTTCAAGACACTTTACAAGGACCCAACAGTTCTAGTAGTTTCCTCATAAACCCCTATGAGTCATTGAGGAAAAGGTGAAGTTACCCTGCCTGGAGGAAGCCTACAGTGGCAAAGCCCCCGGGATTGATGAGAAAGGAGGGGTTGTCTTGGATGGCACGCCTCTTCAACATTGCGTGAAAGACAGTGCCTAAGGAGTGGCAGACCGCTGTGGGAGTATGGGGTGAGGGGTCCCTTCTCAGGGCCATCCCATCTCTGTATGACCAAAGCGAGAGCTGTGTCGGGATCTCGGCAGTCAGTCGGACTTGATTCAGGTGAGGGTTGGCCTCCGCCAGGGATGCGCTTTGTCACCAATCCTGTTTGTAATATTTATTGACAGGATATTGAGGCGGAGTCGGGGTGGGGAGGGGTTGCAGTTCGGTGGGCTGGGATCTCATCGTTGTACTTTTCAGATGATGTGGTTCTAATGGCATCATCGGCCTGCAACCAAGTGTGAAGCGGCTGGGATGAGGATAAGCACCTCTAAAAAACTGATGGAGTGCCTACTGCAAGTAGATTTAACTGATGTTGAATCTACTTGCCTTTCCTTTGAACTTCTACCTTTTAACTCAAGTGAATCAACTGAGTCTAGCTATGGTTTGAGTTCAGACCGGAGTGGGCCTTTCAGTAGATAACAAAGCACACTGTATCGCTTGGTGGTGGTAATTTCTGGCCTGGATGTGAGAAATGGTAGAAGGGAGAAGCCTTGCTGAAAGTTGCTCTTTAACATAAACCCCAGGCCCCGTGTTGCCCAGGGATCTGTTTTTCGCTTACAAGACCAAACAAAGGGAGAATTCACAAACTCAGAGCAAACCACAGATTCATGCAAAGCCTGCTCACTGCCTACAGTGCTCTGTTTTCTTCAACCTCTCTACAAACCTATGCCCCTACAATGCATATCTGGAGTTGGTTCTGCTCTGCGGCTCCCATGGGGGATACATACATTAAACGCTGACAAACTCACTTGATTTGGTGCACCAACAGTGTTAATAAGGATAATAAGTGACATACAAAGCACTGGGAAGCATCCCTGTTTCTGTCTAATATGATTCTGGGGCTTAGTGTCCCCAAAGAAGGGAAACAGTCCTATGGCTTCGAGTCATCTCCACTCTCACATTTTACTGTGCTCCATTATTCTTCTGAATTGTTTTTTACCACAGTTGCAATGAAGAAGGTGTGGGTAGTTGCTGGACAGGTCTCCATTTTTCAATGGAGCCCAGGAGGGAGGTCAGGAGCTGCAGTGGTGAGGGGGAAGAGCCTCAATAAAGCCAGTCTTTAAATGGAAGTCAAATTCCTCAAGCTTTGCTGCAAATTAAAATATTTCTCAGGTCGCATTCTTGGGGACATTTCCTCCTAACCCTTCACAAGAATGAAGGGGACCCAATGGAGATGCCTCATTGTGACAACACTAGAACATGTGGGCACTAGTGGTAAATTAAATTAGGGAAGCTGTCAATAATGCACAGCTTTGCGACAGGCCCTCTTTACAGCAACCTTTCCAAAATTAGCCCCTCATATCCAGCTGCTGGATTGAAATGGTGATAGCGGGGTCAGCATGAAAGGCAGACTGAGGACTTAACTGCTGCTGGGTAATTTGGCAATTGTAAGAAGTAAGAGGGGAAAAGTAATTACTGTGGTCTTAAAGGAAAACCATGGGTAAAGTGGACGCTCCCAATGCTGGGAGTGGCGTTCATGTGGGAAGGCTTTGGTTCAGTCACTAATAACAACATAACAACCCCCATTAAGCCATTATGCTGGAGACGGGATTACTGATTTAATCTACTGTGCAACATAAAAAAAGATCACACAATAACTAAAATGGATAGCCTATCCATCACCTACCTCCTATGCATGGCATTATTTAAAGCTAAATGCTGCAATTTCCAAAAAAGGCCTTAGTAATAATTCCATTTGTATCCAGTCTATTCTCTCTTCCCAAGTTTATGTTCACCTTGTATTAGCGTGAAAAAATAAAAAGACATTTGGTAACAAAACCATATACCTGTGCCTATACAACTGCTCATTGACTATTGCTCTACTACTGCACTTGTATGTGAGAACAAGTTAGGTGTTATAACCATGGTAACTGTTCTTTGAAATATCACACACAGATTGGTCTTAACTCCCCACAATCAGGTAATTCAAAAAGAAAGAGTTATCTGCGTGAGCTCCAAGGCAAAGAAAAAAAGTGAATGACAAAGCAGGCTTCCAGGAGAAGAGAGAAGGCAATGGAAACTGTAATCGATTTACTGTCTTTACAGAGAAGGTAGCTGACTGTTGTCTGAAAGACAGCCTGTAAGTTTGAATAAAAATGGAAAATACAAACTTTCTTGCTTCAGGCATTGCTTGTATCAGGAATATGATCTTAATTTCACAGTTGACTTGGAGCAGGGGCATGAGGGAGAGCATGCACAGTGTCACCTCCTCTCAGAAACAGGGGTTTGTTTAGTGCCCCCTCACATCTGGCCTAACAATCTGGTGATATCAGCCACTGCATCTGTAAATCAGTGCTACTACCACTGCTACTGAAAACACAAACAGCCACCCAAAGCCACTCTATTTCACGTAGATATGCCACTGATTTGTGGAAAGTGTGGAATGTGATGTTTTCCCCATCTTGTTTTAACAAGCAGACAAAAGTACAAGTATAGAAAGGGCTGTACTAATAGAAAAAAAGAGGAGTTAAATATTGAAGGTAATGTGATATTGAAAGCCAATGCAGTGTAGCATCCAGCACGCATCCACTAGCATCCACTCCATTACAACATTAGCAACTAATGTTTTGACATTTGTCTTCATTATTATCAATGAACAGAGGCGATTGAGCCACCAGCATGCTCCATTACCTTCCTCCATTGCACAGTTGCACAGTTGAAATCACACATTAGGGTGGATCCAACATGAAATGACAAGTTACGGGGGCTAAAGACGCACCAGCTGATAATTTAGGTGGTGAAGGGTGAGAGGGCTGGGTGAAGGGATGGTGGGGTGGAGCTGAGGGAGGAATGGGACTTAGGGAATTGGTAGAGAACTGTATTGGCATTAAAATCTAGTAAGCATGGGGGCGCAGAGCAGCACAACACACCTTAAGAGGAGAAGCTCATTTCAATCGGTATAATTAGCCTGTGGTAATGAAATAAGTCAGAGGCACTGCCACCTTCACTTAAGAGAAAATCGATCTGCATTTTAGGGAGTTTATTAAAGCTTAGTAATAATGGGGAGAAAGAAGAAGGGGTGGAGGAGATGGGGGGGTTAAGCCGACATTAACAGCTAATCAGATAAGAACAGGTGCTAGGGTTGGGGAAGAAGCTTGACAAGAAGCAAAACAGAGATCAGATTGAGTTTGTTAAAGCAGATGTGCTTGAAGTCTCTGCTATTTCACGATAAGAAGCCAGGGGATGCTAGAGCTATATGCATACAATGAGACCTACAGCCTGAATTAAGATGACATCACTCTGTGGAAGAATAAAGCCAATCAAAACCTGGTGTAACCGAGGATCCTGGCTAATAGACACTGAACATTCTCATTACAGTGGTTGCAAGGATCCCCATGGAAGTTTGGCTATGACCAAGAACTGGTGAACAACTTGGTAAGAGCCAGGTGTTGTGACCACTGATGGACACCTCTCCTCAGGTGCCTAAAATGCATGCTGGTTGCTGGGGGTGCCACTTGCTCATTTATCCAGCCGTCTGGCCAACTCACCTGGAGTGATGGAGGAGACGTCAGGAAGGCAGGCTGCTATTTCACGGCCTGTTAAGCGCTAATGCCGCAACATGCCCTGCGCTCCAATTTTAGGGAACAGGGAGCATTACCGTTCAACTCAAGGTTCTGTCTGTCTGGACAGTGGACTTGGAGGGAGGAGCTGCGGAGGAGAGAAAGGGCAGCAAGGAGGCAGAGAGGTGATAGTAGAGCAGGACAATGAAAAAAACCTAGCGAAAGAATTAAAAAATGGGGGGGAAATGAAAGACAGAAAGAGTGGTGGAAGAGAGAAAGACACACAAAAGGTAAAGAGAGGCATGGAGAAAGAAAGAGAGTAGAGCCTTGGTTTACATGGGCTGCTGAGCCAGCACTGCGTAGCAAACAGGACAGCAGCAGCAGCACACGCTGACATCTACTCCTGCCACGCTAGGCTGCCTCTTGCAGCCCCAAAGGCCCCTCACTCCCGGTCTCGCAGCCTTTCTCTCGCCGGAGCCACTGAACATCACTGGCCTGAACCACCCACAACACTTGTCCTCTCTGTGCACTAAACCTGGCCCATGTAATAACCACATTGCCTCTATTAAGCACTGGGTGGCTGGGGAATCAGAGCAGCTACAGCAAAGCATGAGTGATGTAAAGACTCCCCTGTAAAACAAGTGAGGTTATGCTGAAGTTATGTCAACTCTTTGTGTTCCGCCTTGTAAAAGAATGACATGAATTATGTATTTAAATGGATCTTTTTCTTCTCCATCTAAATAGAGTAGTAAGCCGAAATAGACAGCGTTTTATCCTCTCCTGTGGTCTCATACTTTAACTGTACAGATGGCAAAGGTCAAGTCATTTGTATGTACTTACAGTAATCATGACTGTGCATGATGGGTCATGGTTCCCATTATAATCTGGCTGATCCACAACAACAGTGATGGATCACTTTTCTCTGTCAGTCTTAAGGGGTGAAGTGTTTAAAGGAACTGACTCAGGTCTTCCAAGGCTACAGGAGGTGGATGTGTAGACACGCACAACACAGTCTCAACAGCGTTACTCAGCACACATAATGCATGCACTGTATTTTTATGTACAGTATGTGAAATAGCAGTATCCCATGTGGCTTTGCAGCCCTAAGTCAGCCTAACTGTGCTCCCTCTCTCTCTCTCTCTCTCTCTCTCTCTCTCCCTCCCTCTCTCTATTTCTCTCTCTACTAAGCTCACCTTCACAACTTGCACTGGCACTGTTGCTCACACAGCAATTAGCTCTGGTAAATTAGACTGGTTACAACATACTGGAGCTCACAAAGCAAAATCACAGGATGGACTGTTACACTCAGTGAACAGGACATATGCACATAGAGTGAATCTGGAGTGCTGCCCTGAATTCAAGAGTCTTTTGTGTTTTATTTCACGTGATCCTCACCTTTAAGAGCCAATCTCTTCAGCTATGGCTTGCCAGGAAATGTCTTTTTTAAATATTATTTTCATAACGCTGGGACTGGTGGTCACAGAGGTCTGGATATATTTATACATATACAGTAACAGTATGTGTCTTCTTGTCCATTGTGAGCTACAAGACCACAAAAGAACACGCGCTATCACTGGCCAAATGAAATACCGAATATACAGTGGCTGTGATGTGCCAGTTGAGAGAGTTGCTATAAAGAAAAACAACTGCTTTTCTAGAGCATTGACCAGCATTGATGCTGCAAAATAGGACAGTGGCATGCACTACAGCATTCTGTTGGGGGTGCAGTGCGTCCATGTGTGCTGAAGTGGGCCGCAGACAGCAGAAGTAACTGACATCTGTTGCTACTTTAATGTTCTGTTTTAGATATATGGTTATTTATATAGTTTATGCATGATTCAGGACTGGTTTGGGGGAACAGCTGGCTCCTGTAAAAATTGTACAAGCAATTTTTACCAGAGAAGAGCCAACTATTCTTACCATATCATACTCTCCCATTTCAGAAGGGACACTTTAAGGGGACAGAACTAATGGGTCAGTCATCAGCTAGTTCTGTCAATGGCACAATCACTTCACAATCCCTTTCTGTACAGGCTAACATGTATTCTGTGAGGATTGACAAAGACTGAGCCTACATGCTAAGCATTTCTGTACAAAATCTGTATTCACATGTTAATATAATCAAATCGATGCAGAAGGGCTTACTAAACCTTCTGTAATACAAAAGTGTCAGACACTGGAAAAATATGTAATAGCCCAAAAGGAAGGATGTGTGTACTCCCAACGAGAGTTGGCACTGAGCTGGCAAGGCAAAGGAAGAGGCCATTTTCTTGGATTGACAAATATCTGAAGGAGTACAAACAGAAAGCAGAGCCCCTGTTGGGAGAATGCCTTAACTTTGTCTTTGTCACAATGTGTGACCCAGACTCACAGCACCTGAGCTGTGTGGTTATGTGTACGGGAATTGTGTAACTGTGTGTGTTTGTGTGTGTACATGTGCACAAACACAAATAGGAGACCAATCTCGAACTCTACTCTATCTCGACACTTGGCATCAGTGCTTGTGAAAGACACCAGAAACCCAAACTTTAGCACTACTGAAAGCAAAAGAAGTGAAGGATTCTGGGAATGGGACTTGTCTGGTCTCATATATGGGACTGATTATAAATCAGCCAGGGTGCCAACACTGCATCTCCACCACATCAGCTTGAGCAAGATTGAGCCTGTGTGAGCCAAGGACAGATACATCTGGGCCTTTTATGGCAGCGGCTGGTATAGGGATTGACGTGGAGTGAGGTGAGGGAACGCTAGCTCCACAGTACTGCTTTGAGCCAGCAAGATTAATGTAGGCTCTCTGGAGCAAAGGCAACATCCAAAGCCTTAATAAGGTACAAACAATCGGTTCCACTCCACTGGCTTCCCAGGGAAAACTATTGTTGTGCCGCATTGTTTCTTGGTAAGGCTCCTTGGAGACACGGGCCGACTGCAGCATGCGACTGTCTCCATTACAGCCAGGGGAAAGCTCACTGTAGACCTATGTTTGTCTGTGTCATGGTGAAGGCTGGCTCTCGCCTGCTCCATACCAGCCCCCACCCCAACTGTTCCACCCGTTCACTCCCTCTAAATCCAAACTCTTGTAAGCGCACTCACCTCAACTCCCTGCACTTTCAACTTCATGTGATCCTCCCGTGTGGTCTTCCCGTCTTTCCTCTTCTTCCAGCAGTAGCCATCCTTTCTGTACTTCACCTTCTTCCTATTGTACAATATCATCGACCCATTCTGCGGCCTGGATCCGTGGAGAGCGGACAGAGAGAGGGAGAGCAGAAAAGAGAAAGATGAGATGAGAATAATTTTTAGGCAAAGCTACAGCACAGCTCAGGGACTCATTTTGGAGATGTACAAAGAAGCTCGACACGAGTCGGCGCCAGGCAGAAAATGCACCAGTGACTTAGATGACAAGACTTCTTTATGGTGTTTTTCAGCATTGGTATGCACAGTTTGACAATGAACAAAGCACCCTTCAGCATACATTTCTCCCAATGAGAAGTGTGTGAGCTGCGAGCAGCTAAAGTGACACTTCTTCTCACAGAGTAAATTACATGAAGGGCAGTGTAAAAGGCAAGCAGCATGGGGGTGTGGGAGAAAGGGGGGCTTCCTTTTCGTATCTCTCATTCATCCAACTTAAATGAGTTGTGGTGTTGGAAGTCCCTAGAGGGAAGCGAAGATCCTCCCTCACACTCCATTCATAATTCATTCTCCCTCCACCAGACCACAGCCTGTAGGCTCCTAATGATATAATATAACTATTTGATGATAATCTGCGTTTCCACTTCGATTTGTAACACAGGCATTTGGCACTCAGTGTTAAACATTAACAGGAAGTGTAGCATAAAACATTTATGATTTACACAACAATTAGTGAACAGTTGAACATGTGTATTTGTTTGTATTGTGGAGTGCACATCACATTGCACATCAGTTTCCCACACACACACGCAGGTTTTCCTCCGTGTTTGGGGTCTTACAGTGAACGAGCCTGCCCAAGCTGCTGAGGAGGCAGCGTGACTGTTGAGGGGGGCTTAACCAACCAGTCAGCTGGCAAGCCTTGTTAGCTTTGCACTCACTGCACACATGCATAGTCACAACACACACAAACACAAAACTAGAAACACAAAAATCTAGAAAGACTCACATCATAGCAAAGAACAAACGCTGGGTTGATTTATGTCTTCCCTAACAATTCAGAACAGATGTTTTGCATTGTTTTGTTGTTTATTTGAAAGTTTTTTTTCCACAAGGTTTATTTATAATGCTGCATGCATCCTTTTGCAGGGCTGCCTTTGGGGGCCAGGGCGCGTGTTTATCTTGGTATCACTCATCAATCATTTTCCCGGCCGGATCTCAAGGGCCAGTGGAAAAGGAGGAGAAGGGGGAGGTGGGGTCCCTGCAGTCCCCCCTCTGTGGCCCCTGACAGCACCTTCTAATGAGAGACGCCACTCACACACTGACGTGCTCACTTCTTGCTGATCTCCCTTCTTCCCTTTCCTCCTCCCTTCCCCTCTCTACAGTCCTCTCTTCTCGCCGTCAGTCAACTCAAGCTGCGCACCAGGGACTGTCTTTGTCTCCTCCCTCGCTCCAACTCCTCGTCTGCTTTCCCTCTCCCTCTTTCATCTGTCTCAGGATCCCTCACCTCCACTCTCCCACACCTCCCTTTCTCCTGCTGTTTTCTCCTCACTCACTGCTCTCTCTTGTTTAGTACTCAGCATACTTTGCAGAAAACAACTATTAAACAGACACTTTTATTGGTCAGCTTGAAAAGTGGAATTCCAAACGACTGTGTGGAATATACACAAAGTATAAATTGTGTCCTAGTTTACAGCATCCGTAATGTCACCCATCGCAGGGCCCCGATCATAAATGGCACTCATGAACTAAGAACTTTGCAAATTCCTGCAATCTCAACATGTACTTCAACAGATTTGCATCCCAAATGCCACTTGAAGGACATGCCTACATCAGCACTTGGTATCAATCATACGGCAGAATGGCCCTCTCTAACAGTGCAATTCTATTATTTGTTTTGATATAATTCTGGGTTTTGTCCTTCAAAAGATACTAGGAGTGTGTGCTTCTTAAAATGTAACTCCGCTTGAGACAAAAAGATAGGCGCAGATGAGATAAGGCAGAAAATCAAATGACACGGGGCTATCTGATCTCCTCCAGAGCACTGGAAATTGGGGTGAGGCTTCGGTGTCAGAGGCTCCACGCCGTATTTATCGGCTCTGTGCAAAAACGTATTCGCTCAGCTATTTTTGAGGGACTGTTAGGTAGATGCTATTTTCAATTCAAGGCACTTTGGACCCGAAAGAGAGAGCCTAGGCACCCACCCTGGAGTAGGTCTGAGGCAGAAGCTAGTCTAATATGCATGCTTTGGCAACATAATGTGTTTCCTATCCCTCCTGCTGTCTCCCTCTCTCTCCCTCCCACTCATCTCCTACCACTGTATACTTAGGCGTTTCAATTAATCTTATCAGAATTATACATATTTATACATGAGGGGAAAAAGCTAACTGCTCTGTTATCAAAGAAGCGTGACAGGAGGCTCTCTGTCTCAGATGCCTAAATGTGGCAGATTAATATGGAAATGCAGGCCTCTGACAAAGTGCACACAGGCTCCACCGCCGCCTCTCTCCTCTTTGGAGTTTGCAGCGATAATAAGCTTTACCCTCAGGGTGGTGTTAGGCCTTGTCCAGTCCTCTAGGAATCATTCATTTACCCAGGTAATGGCATTCGCTCAATCAGATTTGTTCATTTGAAAAAGTCAGAGGAGGGTGGGGGGTTTATGAGGTGGGTGACGTGTTCAGCATGGGTAACAAAGTCAAAGCTGGGGAGCACTAGCCCACAGGCAGGCAAAGCAGCGCTCAAAGGCACAGCTTCACTGTCTAAAAGCCAATAGGCACTAACAGAGAAAGGAGGAAGAAGCTAAAACAGGCCGACAGAGAGAGACACATCTACGTGAGTGTGAGAGATTCTCCTGTTCCAACAGGGATCAGTGGGGGGGAAATCCACAGCTCTGGTAAATCATCCTAAAATCCTAAAATGTTCTGTGAAAACAGTGATGCAACTTTGAAATAATCTGACTTGAATATATATATTTATATAAAACACAAACGCTGTGTGCAAATACAGGCATGTTTTTGACTATTATCTATTTTAGGAAAATATTTTGTTTAAATATTTTTTTTTGTTTGTCATCTATTTATTACTTACAATACATGAAATAAGCAATTACTGTATTTCAAGACTCAAAACTCCTCAACTGTATCAAGTGTACTCTTGTCAAAAGGGTTACAGTAAATGGAAGAGGTGTTGGTGAACCTGTGTAATGGCTGGGCTCTAGCCCCCCCTCCTATTCCCCATGATGGTCTGGGTTTGATTAATACAATACATGCTGTTTTTCTTCCCAGTAAGCTCAACTAGCAGTGCAGCCAAGAGGAGAGAACAGGAGAAGAGAGGTTTTTGGTTTTAAAAGTCCCTTTATTGGACCATTTTCAGATAACAGAAGAACAAAACATACATAGACAAAAAAACTAAACAAATACAATCAATACAAATTTCTGTTCTTTTCCAATCAAAAACTGACCAACAACTCTCCATCCTCCCCCACAGAGCCTAACACTCCCCTTACAGTCCACAAATGACTAAAACCCAGCATATTGTTCATCATCTGGTGATAAGCATGCTCCACCCTCAATCTGGCTTTGACCAGTCGTTTCAACATCGGCGCTGGCTCTACACTTCCAGCACTTGTTTCTTCGTGAAAGCCAGATGGCCAATTTTGTCGTAGCAAACAAAAAGTTCAATAAAACGTGAACAGTCTTTCTTCCCTTTGTGTATTGTGGACCAAAAATAAACGACTCCAAAGAAAACACCTCTCCTAAACCCTGAACCCACCTTTTAAGAAGCTCTAGCAGATCTGTCAGCTGAGTACACTGAACAAAAAAGTGTGCTAGTGTTTCCACCTGAAGACAAAAAATACATCCCTCCCCTAGCTCAGGTTCGATGTGCGCTTTGTATCTGTTTGTAGCTATAGCCCCATGCACGATCCTCCATTGAAGGTCTGCTGCCTGCTTTTCAACAGGCAGCTTGCTAAGACCAAAAAATTCAGTCCACCTCGACTCCGTCAGCTCAGCCAAAGACTGCAGGTTCAGGACCTTTATGCATGTATAATAAAGCTCTTTCTTCCTTGCATCTTGGAACTTGTCAAGGTGAGTGGTTGAGACAGTAGTTGGCCTGCTTCCTCCCACCACTCCCCCACAGATGGGGTAATGGTCAGAGAGGGATAAACTGTACTCCCAACCCTCCCTCCACTGATCACAGAGAAACCGATTTCATACCAGAGTCCGCTGAGGCCGCTCCAGGGCAGAACAAACCTCATACATGAGCCTGTTGATCAGCCTGATGGTGGTGATGTTGCTACACCTTCTCAGGAGAGGAGAGAAGGGGAGAGGAGGGGAGAGGAGGGGAGAGGAAAGGAAAGGAAAGGAAAGGGTGAGGAGAGGAAAGGAGAGGAGAGGAGAGGAGAGGAGAGGAGAGGCTTTGAAGATGGGTGGTTGAGCTGGTTAGGACTTGAAGTGGCTCAGACGGAGGCGACTCCTGCTGTTCTCAATTACCCATCAGAGCCTTTAGTCATCACAGCCTTTACTCCACTGTGTCAACAACCACACTCACACCTACTACTCATCCAAACACATCTACACATAAGCACACCTACAGTTGGTATCTCACACACACACACACACACACACACACACACACACACACACACACACACACACACACACACACACACACACACACACACCACACACACACACATCCTGTTAAGTAAAAAATATGAGGCCCAAATATGCCCCTGAGCCCTCACACACAAGCATCACCCATATACACACTAAGTTTCTGCCTGGTAACCCTGTTGCTCCATCTAGGTATACCATTAATTGCAATATGAGTGACAGAACATCAATAACACACTGATGCTAGTCATTACTGGTTCTGTCAATCACAGGTAAAACATAGGTCACGTGGGCGTGTAAACACACACACACACACACACACACACACACACACACACATATCTTGAGCTGCCGACACTGAGCAGAGGTGTTTTTCTATGTGTAATGCAATTAGCCTTCAAGCAACGGCGCACTATTAGATGGCACATCATCTTTGAGCTGGATGTGCGAGCAAAAAGGTGCTGGCGCTGCGTTGGGAGCTACTATCTAGATGCATCACGTGCAATTGATGACTCGCAGATAAGCTGCTCCCTTCAGCCCTGCCAAAGAATGCATCAGGAAGTGGGGCGTTCGCTAAAACTACTTTAAATGTAAATCTGCCACGGTCTCAGGATTGAGATTCATTGTCTGCGCTGCTCTGAACCCCTCCAACTCCCCCGCTAGTGTTCGTATGTCGAGACGCCACAGGTCGCGCACCTCCTTGACTGCCAATGAGGCCTCAGCGCCTGGTCACAGTGATGCCCACAGTTCTTACTCCTCTAGTCCTGAGTGGCCTCAGCCTTCAACCATGAATGCTTAATTATATATGGTAATCAAGGGGGTGATGGGTCAGTTAGCTGGAACGAGTTATGTAACATCTTTAAAATTGCATTATATTATAACATGTTAATCTTTTTTCTACTATTGACTGTCTGGTAAATGGTCATGGTCGCCATTAAAAAAGAATTAAAGATAACAACTAAGAGAGAAAACGGTGGCAGCAACTAACTGAATTAGACTGAGATGAATCAAGAAGTTAAGTTTTCCTAATATAATATCACGTATCTCCAAGGCTGTACAGATGGAGCACAATGTTTGTTTACCCAATGTGTTCAACTAAATACAACAGTAATGATGAGAGTGTAGCTGGGCCCTCTGGAGTTGTAATTCAGGGTAAGGAGACAGATCGTGTGCCTCCCCCCATTTCCCTCTATCTATACTGCCGCTGACTGCCACAGAACTCAGGCCCCGGCCCACTGCCCTCCAGCACAAAACAGATGTTCCCCCCGCACTTATCTCAATGAAAAAATCACAGACAATTTACAAAGAATATAAATTACGGTCGTAGCTACACATCAGTGTCTCTGTCCCTATAAGACCTTGTAAAGAGGATAAGGGTGAATTGGTTTGGGAGGGTGGGTGTATTGCTGGGAGACAACATAAGGCGGATGGAAGCATCAGGGGAGGGGGGTGATGTTGCTCTTATCTGGTCCACAGCAGCCCAGCAATGAGAGGGAGGCTGGTGACTGGCGGTGATGCTGCGCTGATAGTGCTAAGCCGGTTTCATGCACATTTCAGGGAGGCTGCCATCACTACTCAGACATAAAGCTCTCAGCTCCTGCCAGTGGATGAGGTTGGGACGTTATTTACAAATAGCCATGTGATACACTGGTTACACCGCTCCATTCTCTGTGTCAACACACACACACACACACACACACACACACACACAGCACCAAGGGCTAATGTGCGGCTTTGATGTACAGCTTAGGTGACATGGAATTTGAATTTCAGTGCTTGTAAGGTTTTGGCTGTGAAGACATTCCTTATTCACTATTCACTAAATGCACAGTCAATGCTTGTGTGTGTGTGTGAGTGTGTGTGTGTGTGTGTGTGTGTGTGTGTGTGAGAGCGCATATAATATCTTTAACTGGGTTGAAATGTTGATGACTTTCAACTGCTTGCTCTAAAGGCTTCCACATCATATTTGTGGTGAATGCTATTTCCAGCCTTTAGTCAGTATGCATATGCTTACTTGGAAATAGCGACAACAGAGATGATGATTCATACCTCACATCCTCTCTGCTAATCTCCACAAATCATCCGTGGTCTATCTCAGTAGGTTGTAAATAAAGGTACCATCAGAATGTAGCTTTTCTATAGCCGGGCTGCTGCTGACAACTACATGCTGTGTGCATTCGGCATGTGTAGAATTAAGTCCTGTAGCACTGGTTTGTTATGACACTTGTAAAGAGGATGGTTTTGTAATTTCAATAATGCATGGTCAGTAGGGAATTGCCTACAGCCTTATTTTATGTCAGGGGGTAGAGCTGCTGTTTTAGCAGCTTACGTTCTCTCATGGCAAGAAATACTAATGCAATTAAATCTAAGTCGAACTATACTGCAGCAAGAAAGGTCAGGTTTTCATTATTAGTAACAACAACCTTGATTTCTATGGACATGAGGAGCTGCAGAATTCAGTCACTAAGTTAATGATGTGGTCATGTACTTTCAAGAGCCCAATCCAAAGCAGAGGATCAGAGATTTGTATTTCTTTTAATGGCTTCCTGTTCATGCTACATTCAACAAGTAACACCAACTTGTGTCATTGACAGTATTTAAGATAAAAGTGCAAAATTCAGTACGGAAATTAGTAGCAAGGATAGATCAGAAGAAGAAAGGTGAAAGAGAGGGGATCAAACCTTGATCTTTAATGTATTTTAGGCCGAGGTCCCCTTAGCTCAGTGCTTGAATGGTTCATTTGGGTATCAATATCAGATTATAAATAAAACTGTTACACAATTAAAAGTCATGGTACTCATGTGGACAAAAAAATCAGAAGTGCATGTGGAGAGCACATTAAATCCTAAGCTTGACTGTACCTATAGATGGATATCAAAGTGGCTACTTTACCTTTAGTAAGGCAAGCCTATCATCAATGTTGTGTGCATTAATTGATTGTTGTTGTCATTCCACAATAATTTTAGATTCCTAATTAAATGTTGGATTTATATCAATGTGCTGTATATTTTCAGACATATTCAAATTTTGCAAGAAAAAGAAATCAAACAAACAATCAAACACCCTCCTGCAGTAACTCTGAGGATGCTCTAGGAGTCACGGACCCCCTGCTGAAGATCTCTGACCTAGATTATAAAGCTGGAACATAAATTGCAAATTGCAAGAATTTTCATATCATTATTATTAAAAACTAGTGCCAGTGTATTACAAGTATTCATTTTATAAAAGATCTACTGAATATCTAACGCGATAAAACATATAACAATTTATATAATTTCACCCATGTACTCATACTACTATATACTACTACTCAGAAGTGGGGCATCATCCAAGATGATATGGGGTTTGACAGAAGGACATTGAAGCCCACCTGAGGTGGAGGAAGGTCAGATTTTTATCTCTCCAGAGTCCAGGACAGAGACAGGATGGGCAAGGACAGGTTCTCCTCACCATCATACCTCATGCCAGGCTGAGCTTATAGATCACCGGGACATGGCCCTCCTTGTCTCTCCTCCAGAGCAGTCAGTGCCACCATAGCGCTACTGACCTTCCCCTATTGATCCTCCAGTGACGGAGCACAGCTAAGGCCAGCTATTGAACCACTTATGATTAATTCACAAATACTGCCTTATCCACAAAAAACGTAAAAGAACAAAGCACAAGCAGTAAGAAACAAGTGCAAAAGGATGGATAAAGAGCCAGCGAGGTCAAAAAAACTCCACTTTCTAAAGTGAGACAGAACTACAGAGTTAGAAGTGTTGCTTTACAAGCTGACCAAGCTATAAAGCACATCTCAGAGTCTCTTCTGTCACACAAAAAACCATCAGCATGGGAGGGGGAGGTTAAAAGAGGGAGTAATAAAAAAAAGAAGTAAAGGTAAAGAGACAGACTGGAAAACAGAGAGAAAGAAGAGAAGAAGGTATTCTTCATCTCCCTTCTCTTATTCCTTGGTCCTATTTTAGTCATGAGGATAGACCAGTGAGGGCAAGAGGTTGAAATTGAGCTATAACTCTATCTGTGTGCTGGAGCGAATCAGAAAGTCTATCCCACCTTTCACCTGGGAATCACAGCTCTCTCTGTGCCCTGTCTGGTCACCATACCAACCACAGCCAGGCATCATGGGATTAATTGGAGCCCAGGGCTCAGCGGCAACTCAGGCACAGACAGAGAGTGAGGGGGAGAAGGACAGACATCAGCCATGGTCAAGTTATGGTGGCCATGCAGATTAAATTGAATTTCAAGCATTGCAGAGATGATACGGTCTTGAGGTAGCACTAAACATATTGGAGTCCAAGCCACCTCCGCAGTAATGCTTGGATTAGATTCCAGGATGAGGTTCACGGCATAGCATTGGCTTTCTTTTCTGATCCCTGTGTGTGGTGTGGGGATTTAACACAAACACTGACACACTGTGATACGCCTCCATAAACACAACCTGTGCCAGAATGTTTAGTATACAGAGCGTCAACAGAGGGGAACCTATGTGTATAGTCTTGATAAGAGATAAAAGGGAAAATGACACGTAAAGATGGGTAAAAACAAATCCATTAATTGGCACTGAACAACAAAAATAATTAGAAGTGATTTGCTTGAACAAAGTTAAACCATCATTAAACTCTTAGGGCCCTATTTTAACGTTCTAAGTGCATGGTGTGAAGCGCACGCTGCAGGTGTGTTTAGGCTGTGTCCAGATCCACTTTTGCTAGTTTGACAGCAGAAAAAAAGGGTCTGTGCGCCAGACGCTTGGTTCAAAAGGGTTGTACTTAGTGTCTTCATTAATCATAGGTGTGTTTTGGGTGTAACATGCAATCAACCAATCAGAGTGACATCTCCCATTCCCTTTAAAATCCAGGTGCGTTTGTAACTTGGCGCATTGCTATTATGATGGCGGATTTGCACCGTCATATTTTTATATGTAATCTTTTGCATGTTTGTGTGCTGCTGCGCTTCCTTGTGTGTGTGTACAACAACAATAGTGTGCGCGTGCTGTGCACGAGCCTAGTGAAATGCTGTGCACTTGACTTTAGACCAGGTTTTTGTTGGTCAATGGCACCATCACTTCCCGCTGCCTCAAGATAGCAATACGCCAAGAATGCACCTGAACACACCTCCCTGTAAGACCAGCACGCCCATGGGCGCACAGATGGGCGCAGGTGCATTTGCTATTTAAATGACGTGGGTGCTAGACAGGAAATTGACAACTGCGTTGGTCTTAACCTAGCAAAGACACTTGCGTCGGGTTTTGTGCTGCGCCGGGTGCAAGATAGGACCTTTAGAGTCCTACCAATAAAGGGTGCGCAGTGTTTTACTGTATGTAAATGAGAATGTCATGCCAATATGATGGCATTTCTTCACCGCAACTGCTAAATTAAATGATAATATATATATATATATATATATATATGGTCACTCCTGTGTAGCTGATGGCAATTAAAAGTAATGTCCACTGGAAATATTTCCATAAATACAGTGGCTGCTCTGCAATCAGGTAATTCATTGATCATCACGCTGAGCTTAGACCAGCCTTTGCACTGTTGCAACAGAGCAGTGTGTAGCACAAACAGCGAACAGTATGATCCAATTCTCTACAAAACAGATTAGAGCTGCTCAGCTGGCCAAAATATCAGACAGTGGTTGTATTGGTAAAACTTTCAGCTGCAAATGTGTGCAACTGTGTCAGTGTGGAGAAGGGCATTCATTGGAAATAGCATCCAGTGAATCTATAGCACCCTGGTTAAACAAAGTGAAGAGAGAGAAGAAGACTGATGGCAAGCACTGGTGGGGAGCGCCGGTGTCATGCCAGAACCAGAGCCGGGGCTCAGCAGCCTCTATGGACATCATGGCAGAGGCAAAGAGACTGAAGAAGACACAAAGCAACCTTGGAAAAGAAAATGACAGTAGCCAAGCAAGAGTAAATCTCGGGCGGGATTGTACTTATTGGCGACAGCTTCAAGAAAAATAAAAGGCTGAAAGACAGACGCGGAGCTGGCCATCTGGCTGTTGGACTAACATTAGTAAGTAATATCAGATGGCTTGCTATGTCTTGTGTTGTTGGACTTGCTTGATGTTTAGCTGTGTGGACTCGCTAGTTTATTATAAAAAATGTAGTCATAACAATGCAAGTGTACATCTGTCCATATTTATGTCAGCTGTGTATAGGTGAACTACACTCCAAACTGTAGGGGCGCTAAATCGCAAAAAACAAAGATTTTTACGATGGTGCTTTATATGACTTTTAAGGCTCATGATGGCACCAACGTAATTGTAAAATTGTAGACTTTTCTGACATGTTTTTGGTGATGCAACCTGATAGTGGATAATGAGTTTCCAATAGCACAATGTATAAAGAAATTAGCTGAAAGAAGAGAGGAAACTGAGAGGGTGTGGGTAGTATTATGATGTTGGGTGATAGTGTTAGTCGTCCCATAGGCCCCGACGCTCCCTCACACTCAATTTCTCTGGCTATGTTTGTATATCATGGCCCTTGACCTTGGCCCCTGGCACACGTCTGAGATCACTCAGCTCTGTCTCTGATGCATCAGCTGAGGCCAGGACCTCACACACACACACACACACACACATACACACAAACACACACACACACACACACACACACACACAAACACACACACACACACACACACACACACACAAAGCATGAGTCAGCAAGCAGAGGATAAGTCAACTATTCTTCTCCTGGTTATATACAACAACACTGATGGGCTTTACCCAGCCAATGAAGATGATAGACTGTGTGTGTCATGCTATGTTTATCTACCGCCGTCCAGCTACAGACTCCCACAGCCATCGGCATGCGCATGTACACACCACACATATCTGAATACACTCATAAAGTAGTCAGCTAGGCACACCTCTAATCATGGCCAACTCTGCCTTTTCATTTTCCAAGTTCAGTGGCCCATTGAGCCCCTACACACTAAATCACATCAACACTCTCCTCCATAAATGATCCACACACGAACATTCTCTCTGTCCTTCCTTCCTCATTTGGTTTCTTAAAAAATACTCAGACACACAACATACGCACACATAAATATACAGACAGAGACACACTAAAGCACAGCTGACATGATAGTAGGCATAGCGTACTAAATCCAACACAGCTTAGGGTGGACTAAACATAGATGCAATGAGCATCTAGCCATGCCTTCCAGAGACAGAAGAGGTGTAACCCTCTATTCCAAAACCATAAAATGGTTATCCTCAGTCTGGCACAGAGCATATCTTTTTAAACACTTCCTGCAGTAGCATTTCCAAACCACAGCAGCATGCAGGCCTGCCACACCAGCCTAGCTGATTGACTATTTCCCCCATATTTGTCACACCAGTGAGTCTGCTCATCAGTCACCTCAGCAAGCAGGCTGTGAGAATATTGAAGGGTGGGGGGGGCAAGGCAACAGCCACAGCATGGCAAAAAAATTTTTGCAGCATATAGGACCTTGCAAAGGGAGACTTGCTCTTGATTTAAATTAACATGGAATGCACAGTTAGTATAGCAGTATAAACAACTTTACTCCTCATCAATTGCTCATATTTCTTTCAAATATCATATGTTGTGGGCTTTTATTTCTTTAAAGAGTGTGTAGGGGGAAAGGGGGCTGCTACCCTGAGACCATGTTAAATATATAAAGAATATTATACAAACCTTAAACATGACACACATCCCTATTTGTGGTGTAGGTCTCTGAGTCTGGTATATGTACTCCCTTGTGTTAGCATGTGACAGGCTTGGATATAACCAGAGCTAATCTCAGCTGGAACCTGTTATGTACAGTACAGGCAATGTAGGGAAATTTCCATGTAAATTACTGAATGTTTTTGCTGTGAATATATAACGTGTCTCTCAGGACACTGGGTCAGCCCTGATGAAACACAGGGTTAAGAGAGACAGTGGGTTTTATATATTTAGAGGACCCCGGCATCCCCGCCCACACACACAAACATGGTCTGCTGCTCCTGCTGGAGCCCCACTGTCCTACTCGGCAAAATTCTTGGAGGACAGAGAGACAGTGCTGTTGCCAACATTGGTATTGTGATGAACTACTTTTGGAAGCAATCATGCGAATTTACATCATCCCTTGACATTTAGCCTGTAACTCCACTACACTATCAGTGTGGGGTGTCTTGTCAGTGTTGGGTTTGAATGGGCATGTATGCATGTGTGTGTGCACGTGGAATTAAATATCTTTTCCTGACATTTAGCCTTGTCCACGTAGCGCTCTGCAGGAAGAGGCAACATGGGAACGCCAATCTTGAAAACTTGCAACATATTATTTGTGTGTGTGTGTGTGTGTTTGTGTGTGTTTATCTACGTGTGTCTTTTTTTGTGCAACTGTGTCAGAATTGAAATACACAGTTATTAAGGGAGAGGCCTGCCACTCATGTGTCTCCAGAGGATGAGGAGACCAGACACCATATAGGAGGGAAAGAGAAGGGAAAAGGAAGACTGATGGGAGAAACAGAGAGAAGCACAACTAATGAAGGAGAGGGAGGGAGTGGTGAAAGTGTCAAGACACCCATTGTATTGCTGGGCAGGAGCAGTAAAGACAAGCTAGTGGCCTCTGCAACTTTAAGATTGCCATTAAACTCTCGCCTTACTCGTGTTTATGGTCGGCTTTGTGTGTCAGAGGAGAAGGGGATCGTAAAGCAGAGCTTTGTCTGTCTGCCATCGATTTATTTCCTTCGTTAGGGTGATGACACTGCCTGCTTATGATGTCCTAGCACAGACTGTAATTACAGAGCACTTCTGTCTTTATTGATGTCACTTTGTTAGTTTAATTACGCTATATTGGGTTTTAGAGTCACGGCAAGAGCAAAGCTATGATGTAGGGCAAATATCATCAATGGAACATCCTCTTTTGAAGATGTCAGGGGCAGAGAGTTGGTAGATAATTATTTCATAGACATACATCTAAAATAGACCCTGTGCATCTCAACATCTACAAAGGCAAAGAGAAGGTAATCTGAAATTTAATGACAATTCTGTCTGTGTTATGACCAAAGTCAGAGGGAGGAGGCTGTGAATGTGATGAGGGCCTTAATGGAAATGAAACACCTGGGTTCAACCTTGAGACCGAGTGTTTACGCACCCACTCCCCAGGTGCTGGGGTTGACTGAGAGTTGTGCAGTATGAGAACCATTGGTGTATCTGTGTGTAAGCACAGGTGTGTGTGTGTGTGTGTGTGTGTGTGTGCGTACAGTGTGTATATATGATGGGATTGGACCCAGGGGGAAGCAGTGCCATGTGAAGGTGACCCTTGAGGGGAAAAGGAGGGGGGATAGGCCACCTGCCTGCTGGCGGCAGTGGCAAAATGAGGGTGACAGCCATCCACCTGTCTGAGAACACTCTCATTCCAGACCCCATCTGTCTACCCCCATTGGGATATCTCCTCCCCAGGGGACCCTATGACCCTCGCTGTCGTCCAGTTGACCAGGCCTCCTGTCCACTATCCCTATGGCCGGCTGAAACTGCCACTGCTCACCTCCGACCAGAGGCCACTCTGGGGCACTGTAATACAGTACAATACTGTGGAGTGCTGCTGCAGAAGTTGGCAGTTTTACTCTGTTCCTCCTTTTCTTGTTTTAAAGTGATACAAGCCACCAGACTGTACTATAATTCTCCTGGCTTGGCTAAGTCATCACAGATAGCCAACAGGGAAGGCCTTTATTTGCTCTATTTTTCCTCTCTTTCCGATGTTCTCCTCGCTGAAAACTCATCATGGTGTTCTGTTGCACAGATAATCGCTGGCCAACAACAGAGCAAATTGGCAACTCAAACAATGGTCACATATAGTGCACTGTCTATTTGTCACTCTCTCTGTGCATGCAACTTCCTGTGTTTCTTTCCATTCTAGAGTGGAACACACACACACACACACACAGAATTACATATCTCTCCAACCAATCCACCCTGTGGATAGATCTCTCTGTCTGTCAGACTGCAGTAAGGCAAAGCGGAAACTTCCGTACCTGAAAAGTTAAGCCAATGCAGAAGTGCCTTAAAACTGTATTCTATCTAATTTCCAGCAGGGGGCAACTCCAGTGGCTACAAAAAGAAGTCCCTTTCTATAGTAGTCTATGGGGAATTGGCCCTACTTCTGCCTTTATTTATTAACTCAGTCAACATCTTGTTAACACAGATTCAACTCAATACAGCATGATGTTCATTTTATGAATTATGGCCCCATTTATTTTAAAATTGATGATAAAACAGGGAATGCCTTAGGTGTTGGCTACACGTTGAATTGTCAATCATGATAGAGGCTTAGCATTATTCATGGATTCATGGCCCTGTGTACATTAAAATAGATGTGAACTTGTTTTTTGGTGTTGCCCATGTTTCATCAAAAACTTTGATCCTCTCACAGTGTTTTCACTTAATCAAAGTTATATGGAAGACTTTGTAGCCTAGAAATGACTTGTCAACCAAGGAAGCTAGATAGCACTAGCTTTATGTATCATCCTCCCAGCTCAGCCTTTTTGTTCTTATATATAGTCAGTTCTTGCTCCAAAATACCAAGATGTTGACTGCAAAAATGCAAACGCCTAGCTTCAAAACGGCAGTTCACAAACCAATGGGTGAGGCCACCGATGCAACATCCATTATTTTTACAGTCTATAAATATGACCTATCCCTGTCTCCCATCACTGCAGGCCTGTGGCCTGGACCTAGGACTGTGTTTGCACTTTCTCTATTGGCTTCAACCATATAACAGAGTGAGGTCTGTGTGGAAAAGACCCACCACACTTGACATGTCTTCTGATCTCCAACAGTCCTCCCGGGCTGACAGGCCCACTGTACTGCAGAAGAAATTATGCTCTGCTCCAGCAAAAAATAAACTGAGACCAAGACAGAGAAAGTATGATGGAGGGATGGACAGAAGGAGTAAAAAAGAAGGGGATTTGAGAGATGGAGAGAAAGGGGCTGCAGAGATATGGAACATACTTAAGATAAAGAGAAACATTAGGTATTTACTCTTGCGTGTAAGAAAAATACTGACTTGCTAGAAAATAGTGTGCCCACAGTAAGCAAATCTAATTTAGAAAAACTTGCAAAAGTTTGTAATTAAGGCAAGTTGGGGCTTAGAGTAACACCTAGGAGCTGGATTTCTGTCCTCTCAGACTATCAGAGCTTTCTGCATGTTCTGCATCATTGCCTGTTGATTCACAGCATATTGGTGTTGTCCTGGCTACCTCCTAGGAAAAAGACACAATAACACTACCTTTTCTTGGTGGACATCACAGGCAGAACCTGAATAACTGCTCTGCCGCTCCTCTAGGTAGGTGAGAGGTAGTTTCTTGAATTTTTTAAAAACCTTATCAGATGTAAAAAGTTTAAAAACACAGGACAATATAGCCAGGATGAGCCAGGAAAGTGGCCAGTGAGTGTCAAAATGGAAGATGTTGAATCCAATAATGAAAAAAAATAGATAGATTACAAAGACAATTTGCAATGTAAGTAAAAATTGGATGGGTGAAGAAATCAAAGTAAAACAAAAGTTTAGAATGCATCATGCACCGTCGCTACTCATCAACCCTAATCAGCTTCATTCAGCTCGTGTTAATTCTGGCGTCCGAGATGCTGGTGAGGGGAATCCCTTTGAGTGACGCAGCTTAAGCGAATTAGTGCACGAGAAGAAAAACAAAAGTGAGGAAAGCAAGCAAACTACTAAAGTCAAGAGGGCACACACAGAAGGCTCTTCAAATTTTTCATCTTTATCTAATCTGATCAAGCCAATATACAGTGAGCTGTTAAAACTGCTCAAAACATGACGTTCAAATGTTCCTTGTAAAAAAAACACAAGGGTTTGAGCTATTATATTATAATATCTATTCGCTCATAAGCAGGCACTGTGCTGCTTCTGGCTGATTCAAGCAAACGCTCTTTTGTTGTTTGTGTATCATAGCAACTGTGTGAATATCCAGTTTCCATTTTTGAATGACAAATAGATTACTGCTGCCTGCTGCTAGCATGGAGAGTTATTTCCTTATTACGCAAGCGCTGAATGTACGTGCTAGTTGGTCATCGACTGTAGTATTTGTGGGGTGTTCAAGTGCCACGTTTTGGCCAAGACAGAAGAGACGTGAGGTGACGCCAAAGTTGGGCTTCATTGCCCCTAGTTCTTTGTCATCTGCCTGGTGTGTCAGGGCCTTAAGAGTAAATGCATCAGTGGTGCTGTGTCTGGCCATTAGCATGCCTCTGGCCATTTAACATGCCTAGGGCCCAACCTCATTATTGAAAGAGAGAAACCCACACTTACGTTCTCGCACATGCATAAGCATGTACTCACATACATTGACATAATTACTCATGCACACAGTACAGAGGATGCCAACAAAATCAGCTCATGTTTTACAGCAACCCTACTCGTGAGGAAACTCAAAATCCAAATAGACCAAGACACATTTCTGGGAATTCCTTTGACTACCACTGTTATCTGGCCTCCTGTCTCTGTGAAAAACCAGAGTGCAAATTGAATAGTTGTTGCCATCCTTACTCTAACTCAAATACTCTATATTTTAGATGATTGTTGCTTTAGACAGGAACGAATGGTCTGACCAAATTCTAGCTTCATTAGGAAAACTGAGGCAGCAGTGCATGTGGAGTCCGCAACCGACGGCAGTATTGTGTTGACTTTTTCTTACAGCTCAATCCATCTATTACCATACATCTGCAGATCTACACTTGTGATTAAAAAAGATAAACAAACTACTCTCATATATCTTTGCTTATCACAAAAACTAAACTGTCTCCCACAACAATAGCATTTGTGCGTGCTGTGGCCAAAGGCAAGAGACAGTAATAGATAGTAATAGGGTTTACCACAGGAAGGCAAGAAGTACAAACAGGGAAAGGCATACTGACAGAAAAAGGGAGAATGTGTGAAAAGAAAGAGCAGTGGAAAAATGGAGTCTGAACAAGAGAAAAGGAAGGTAAGGGGTGGGGAGAGGGTTAGGATGGTGGGTGACGAGGAGGAGTGGGAAGGTTGGTCTCATTACTATTAGACCTTCTCTCTCCCTGCAGGCTCAGGTGACCCCAGCTTTCTAGCCCTCTGCCTTGCACACCACTAATCATTTGGTTTTAATCACCGGGATATTCTCCCCCTTTGCCCCTCCCCTACTTCTCCTCCCCTCTCTTCATGCCCTACTGTGCACCCTAGCCTTTGCCAAGGTCCAGCTAATTTTATTCTAATTGGCCATAGCCTGGGCTGGGACCGATCTGCCTCATTGTCCTCATCCATCCGTCCATCCTGTCTTTGTTCCACTCCCCGTCCTTTCTGTGTTTCCTCTCCCTCTCTCTTGCTGCCTTGACAACTTTACGCCTGCGCTTGTTTCTTCATCTCCCCACTGCCTCCTCTCTCCGCCTCATCTCTCTTTCACCTCTAATTTTTCTCTTTATTCATATGCTGCCGCGGCGGCTCCCTCTCCACATCTGTCTTTCATGCCATTCATTGACATCACAGTTGTGCAAGCGCTTTCCAATTTCTCTTCTTCCTCTTCTGTTGACCTTACATTCCACCAGACAAAACAAATAGCCTTGATGTTGTCTGCCAACAAAAAGCTTCGTGTGACTTGCCTTGATCCGCACATAATGGCATGAAAGAGAAATGTGAAGCTGTTCAATTAGGTAAGTCAGTCTGATGTTCTCCCTCTTTTTATGTAGGAGTAAGAAGACTGTGCATCAAATGATGACTGAAAAAAATTAGAGTGCTGTATGAAGAACAAAGGGTGATAAGATGCCCGCTGGCCAAAAAGCACACAGAATCAGAATGAAAACAGACAGTCCAGGGAACTAGCTTTCTTTCTCATAGGCTTGTGTGAGCACAGTGGAAATTGTTAAATTACAGCAAAGCTTAAAGTTTAGTTTATGTGATGCTGTATGTTGCATGTGAATATTCCATCCATAAGTTTGCACATGATTTATGCGAGAGAGACAATGTCTGGGGGTTGATTTTCGTTGTGTTCATTTAGCTTTAGTTGTGTCATTAGTGTTAGAGTGAAATCATTTGAAGTCTGGAATTCAAAAATATTCCGAATAGGAAGTCTTATTAAGTATCCACACATGAAATATTTATAGCTGCTAGCTAACTGTCCTGTTGACAAAGCTCTGAACATCAAAGCCAAATCTCACTATAATGGTCATCATGGCTAACTTTACCTGTCGCTGCAAGCAAAAAAGAAGAGAGGAAGATGGAAATCCTGCATTACAATCACACGCTACAAATCCCTCTACTTTTCTTTTCTCCTCCGGATCAACAGCTCCAATAAATTTCCATTACACCTGTGTGAAGCGCTTCAAATAGAGCCACAGAAGCAGAAACTAATTACTTTCTAATTTATTGACTAATGGCCACAGCCCTGGGAGACAGCTGCAATTGTTCTAACAGTCCTGCTGCTCCGACTGCACTCAGGTCCACTTTAGATTCATAACCAAAATAATTTATCATTACAAGCACATTAAATTGAACCATATAGACCATAACAGTGGTAATTTATATCATTTTGTTGTTAGGGATGCTTTTCCCTCCCCTGTCTTGAAAGCATGCAATCTTTGCGATAGGATTCATCTGCAGGCAGTCGTTCTATGTGGCAGGTTCACTTTGTTCTTCAAAGATCTCTTTGTTTTGTGCCTCATCACCATTTGTTTGGGCTTAGAAAGAAGATAGTATGCGTGGCCTTAACCAAGCCAGAGTGGAAGTTTCTGTGTTACATATAGCATTCATAATGACAAAGCCAGAAGACTTCTTTCATTGCCTGCATGTCTTATGTACAGGGCATGATCAAAACACCAACATGAAAAACAGATAAGCTAGCTCTTTACTGAAGTAAACTTTCTGCCATGATTCAGGTTCCATCATCCCTTTCGTCAGCCAGGTTAAATCTATGCTGATGATATATTAATTTACAGCAATTGCCTTCATCTCATTATGCATCTCTTTCTTGATTGGAACAATGCCTTCCAGGATGTCAATGTCCCTATCAACAGGGCACAAATGGTCACCCAGTGGTTTGAACAGCGTGATAACAACATTAGCCATGTGTCAAGGCTTCCGTAATCACCACCGAGGATGCCATTTGCGCATTGATGGGATATTCTAGAGCAAAGTATGAGATGGCATTTTCCATCATTAAGATGGAAGACCCATATGATCATGCAAATTCATTATGTAAGCAGTGATTAGCGTTGACCTTGCCCTCTACGAGGTGAGTGGTCTGAAACAATGCCAGAAAAAGCATCTCATGTCTACACAGCCAGGATCTGGCCAGTATATACAATACAATACAATATGTGTATTCAAAAACTGTGTCCTTCATAGACACCTTTTGAGTTCATTGTGGTGGAGTTTAAGCAAAAACATAAATTCAGTCATATTGAGTCACAATTTTTAGCTTCTTCATGCTGGTGTTTCTGTTTTTTATTCTACCTTTTAAGAAAAAGAAAAATTATCCTTAAGGTTTAGGAGTTTAGCCAGATTTCAGCAGAAAGACCATTGGATCCATGGGAGGAATTCCAACCTCCCACGGCAACAACAACCAAACCAACCATTTTGATAGTACAACACTGAATTGTTTTGTGTTAGTAAAAGCTTAGATGACAGTGGTGGCCCTGGGGGAGGGTCTGAACAGTAACAGTCTGTCTCCGTGGGAGGCAACCTCCATTCACACCTCCCTGTGCACATACATGCCAACTGCTCAAATTTACATTTCTACCATTCTTTTGAACTTTAAAAGCCACACACAGCAAAACCACAAAATTATAAAAATTCAACTGTAGTTTGCCATCTGTAAGAACAATGACGCATGCAACCTTTTCCGTGCAGTTTCTTGTGCTCATGCACTGTGTGCCTATTCTTATAACCTGATAGTTGACTGAAAAATTTACGAAATAAGTCTTAACCCAGAGGCGGACTTACCATTAGGCAAAAGTAGGCAATTGCCTTGGGCCCCAAGCTACCAAGGGCCCCCTAAAACACCTCATAAACTTATGTTTACGATTTGTTGTCTTACTTTTCACCAATTAATTATAACTCTAAACATTGATACGTTAAAGTGCTATCCGATTGTTTAATTTATGATGAGAAACTCCCCCCAGTCCCCACTACATTGGACTATTCCATTAACCTACTGCGCATCTGCGTGTTTGTAAACAAACGGCTCAGCATGCGCTAAACTGTAGACTACAGACGGTTGAAAAATGAAGCGAAGCTACCGAAGTGGTTCTGAAAAAAGGAAGAAGCGGGAAGAAAGCAGAACGTTTTTAGCAAAACTTCCAAAGGTAACAACCTTTTTCACGACGGCTACTGACAACACATTAAAGTTACTAAAGAGCAGCAAGAAGCCGGTGCTTGCGCTAGCAATGCTAACACTGAGGAGCTACCCACCGGCAGCGTCAGCCCAGGTTGCGCTAGCGATGCTAACACTGATGAAGAGTAGTGTCAGCCCAGGTTGCTATAGCGATGCGGGGGCTACATACAAGACAACCTTACAGGATCCTTCGAATGGAGATGGTAACACAACTGCTGCTTTCACTGTCCATGATGGTAACTATGGCAATGACGAAGATGGTGACACACAATACTCAGCAGCTAGACCCCGTGAGTTGCAGTCACCCTAATCAATGTGTTATGATTGAAGATGATCCAGCACTCTGGCCAAAACAGCTGTCAGACAGAGAGCACGTCTTTCTCAGATAAATAAGGACTGAAAAGGGGGAGAACACGGGTTGTGGAGGGCCCCATGTCTGTGTTTGCCTTAGGCCTCAAAATGACTAAATCCGCCCCTGTCTTAACCTCTTATGGACTGGCTGTATATCTTCATTCACGACTTCTGTAAAAAGAGCAACACAAAGAGGCAGCTCACACAAGTTTAAGTATCCATAGCAACAATATTAGAGAATCGCCAATGAGCTTAATAAATACAAGACATAAAGTTCATACCTGAAAGGGACGTGGAAGGGTGGAGCCAGGCAATTATTTCTATTTTCATTTAATCACTAATCACAAACCATAAACATAAACACTCATAAATTGAAAAACACATATAGGCTCACAAATGCCACTCTCCACCATCCTTTTTTCAGACTCTCTCTGTGTCCTCCTCTTTAGACATTCAAGCTTTCACTGGCTAATCAATAGAATCCAGCAGGCCACAAATACAGAAAAGAGGGTGTGTGGAAGGGGGGGCCCATGGGAGAGACAATAAGGACACTGAGAATAAAACAGAGACCGAAGACACACAAACAGAGACACACACAAACACATACACACAACCCGTCCTATATTCCCTAGCCAAATGGTGACGTCAGCCTCCTGTTTAAGACACAGCCCACCTAATGGAGCATAGCCAAGGCACGATATTTGTGTTTGTGTGTGTAAGTACGTGTATGTGTGAAATAATGTTGGACTGAGAGAGTTTACCCGCTACAGCAGAGCCAAGGGAAGGACACACCACTACAGTGGAACACACACAAAGTCAAGCAAGATAGCCATTAAATCAAAAGCAATCTTTCTGCTCCTGGCAGTTCATACTCAGAGTGCTCTCACACACACATTACATAGTACATACTGTTCACATACACAAAACTGATAAATACCAATATCCAATACACTGCATTACTATTACTTTGAAAGTGTGGAAAGAAATGTGGGTGGAAATGAATGACATTCCAGTACATGTCTCCAAACTTGAACAAAATGTGTCAGCAGTAGGAGTATAAAATCTCTGAATGATTTTTTTTTTGGCATAGAAGATATGGAGAAAAATCTATTTCAGGGCCAAGTATGGTGCCAAGGACATCCAGAAGGGCATAGCTCTGTTGATCTGTTCATATCAATTTGCTTCTTCCTGCAGACGGAGAATGCCACAGCGTGCAGCGCTGCATCTTTAAGGAATATCGCCCTGATAACGGTGCCATAAAACACATCATTTTACAGTCAAACCATCTCTGTCTCAAATGCACTTGGAGCGGAAGCCATTTTCAAGCAACATAAAGTTTAACATGGCGCTACATCTGCCGAGCCGCTAGCTTCCACGCTACATGGGACTGGCCAATTTAATTAGGGGACATGGGATTGTGTTGTGTGGTACTGCAATGAGCCCCACCCTCTCTATCCCTACCTTCTGAACCTGCCGTCATCTCTGGAAGTGTAGAGTGAATACTGAATTACAGTATTTAAGATGCACTCTGACCAATAGTTGAAAAGTTTGCCACAACTGTGTCATTAAACACTGTGATAATTCACAGCATTATGGCACAAGGTCCCTCCATGGGTGTGATTATACAGATGAGCAGCTAGTTTATATCAGCCTTCCAATTTCAATTTCTAAATGGTTACAAAATATCACGATTTCTACCACTTTACCCTCCATGATTATGTGACAATGTTAAACATCATAAATATTTTAGATATTGCTATAGTCATGGACCATAATGATGTTATAACAGAATATTGCTGCTGCAAAATAGTTAATATTGAGATATTTGTGCCCATCCAACTATCTTGTGCGGAATACAACATTTCAACCTTCTCAAATAGACATTTTATACATGAATACGTATTGAAAATAAACCCATTCAAAGGCTAGAGTAATTTCACAGAAATCATAGCAAATACCTTGAAAATAAAGTAGAGATTTAGATGAGCTGCTTTGATAGCCATTAGTCAACTGATAAGTGACTTTCCCCCAGCTGAGATAATGTTTTGAACAATAATGTCTCCCTTGAAAAGTTATAAAGAAAATCTCTTTTAAAGTTTTCAGATTCTAATGGAGCCTCCCTTCACTTAGCATTTTAACTAACTGAGTAAGAAGGGACCAGATCACCAATGCATCCTAATTCAGACAGTATGGATTACAGATTGTCAAAGGCAAAAGTTAGATTTTTGCCCTGACCATGTGCCATTAGGCTCCCAATATAAATATAATGGATCAATAGAGATAGAGGGATGGGAATTGTGAGGAACTGTACCACCTTCTATTGTGCATTACAATGCAAAACTGGGATCACTGTGCTCTGTGGACCCTCACTAACAGCCAAATGATCTATGCACAGCCTAAAAAGAAAAGGCGCCAGGTGTTTAGACAGAAAACACTGCTTCGTAATACCATAAAAACATTTGAAAACCACAGACACAGAGTTACTTGTTACCCAAAAAGCAAGCACTGTGACACATCGTCAAATGCCAGAAGAAGAATAAATGTCAATCTTGGCTTTGTTTTATCTCTCTATAGGAGATTTTGGGCCACAACATAAATTCCTTAGTGGTAATCCAGATAAAGATGTGACGTGTGGGGTTGTGGGTGAGAGGGGATTGGCCAGATGGAGACACAAAAGCAAAAGTTCAATTGAAAATGTTGAGGGAATCAATTTGGTTGCCTTAATTATTTGGGAATTTGTAAAAGCATTTACTTCTAAAAATCCTGTGTTAAATTCTCGGCTGGGATAATGGAGCTCCAGGGAGGAAGGGGCGGTTGGTTGGATAGAGTGCCTTTTAAATGGCTCACCCTTTGTTTCTAAACACAACTCTCAGTATGCCTGCTAGCCCATTCCTCTCTTGCAGGGTTTGTAGGTAATAAGGCCCTCCTGTAGTGCTATGCTCCATTCCTCTGTTGGTGCAGAAAAGCATACCCCTGCTACGCTCTGACATTCTGACAGATAGGAGCCGCGGAAAGCATATGGCCAACGTGGCAATGCCTCCGACGCCCTCCAAACTGTCGTAGGGCTCAGGCATAATGAGCGGTAGAGAGATGAGCCCAAGTCTTACACATAGGAGATATTAGTCATCACACCTTTCCTCATCTGCCACAGATCAGCTGGAAAAAGAAAAAAAACTCTTACTTCGTATAAGAGTCAAGATATCCAATGAATTTGTGACTTTACAGAAGAAAGCCATGTAGTTTAGCCTGGCAGAGCCAGACAGGAAGTCTCTGAGAGAGTGCATATCTAGGATGACTGCCACAGACATTGGTTTTATGAAACAATGTGAGTTCTTGAAGATACATAGAAGAATTAAAATTTGCTGGTTGACTGGATTGGCTGCATTTTCCATGCGCCACAACATGGAGTCAAGTGGCAGACAGTCAGGGTAGAAACAAAGAGGGATGCCATTGACTGAGGCAGGAGTGAGTGATGGTTTGTTGGGCCAGCAAGGGGCCGCTATTCCTGTCAACTGTCAATGCCGTTAGTATCTAGAAGCTGAAGTCTACAGCGATGAGACATGATTTCAGATAAGGTGCCCATCCAGCCATGCCCTCAACATTTGCCTCCCTCTGGCCCAGACTCCTCTGCCAGTCGCCTTCCCTTTCTCTGTCTGTCCTGTTATCCCTGACTGTCTAGACATCTCCCAGCACCAATCCCTCACCTCAGCCAACCCGGGCTTCTCTCTGCTCTTCACTGCGTCACAACACTGGCTGGCTGGAGGGGTGTGGAGGGCTACTGAAAAGGACAAAACAATGCCAGGTAGTTCTCTCTCACTCTCATTCAAGTCATTCACTGGAAGGCTCAGAAACTGCTGCTCAGCATTGCGTTTGAATCGTTCTGCAAGAGCAATGCTGTTATACTATTATCACAATCCAAAACTTAGCTAAAACTTATCAGACAGTCTTGAGGGTTGACTGTAATTGTGAACAATTGTAATGAGGCAGCTTGCACCAATCACTCAATGATGTAGACGCACCTCTGAAAAACAAAAATAACAATTGAAAGTACTTCAGCCACTTTTTGTATGCGGAGAGGCAACTGAATGAGAACAATGAGCAAGCCAAGAGGCAATTACAGAGCTGATGGCATCAGGTACAGCCTGATCTGCTGGTGGCAGTGAAACCACCTGAGTGCCTGTGTTCTGAAGCTCAGGCTGTCAGTTAAAAACAAGAGTGCATGTGAGAGAAGCCTAAAAGTGTAAGTCAAAATATTCTATTTCTAAATTTACCTTTGTTCAGCCTCTGTACAGTTGTTGCCCGACAGGTGGAGTGTGGAAACCATACATTCATACTAACGCATATCCCTTTAACCCTCACCTGATTCGGTAAAAGAAGGCAGGGGTTGCAATGCATCAACATTGCTTCCCTATGCACAAAGCAAAAGCCTCACACCCATGACTGATCTCTATTAAATTACATGGATTAAATCAGAGATCCTTAATTAGGCCCCAATAAAAGCGTCATGTGGCTTTTGAAACCTCTGAGCATGCCGTGATTGGATAAAAATGTGAAAACATACTAAATGAAATTGGTTTAACGCTGAGTGTGCGCCCCATGACTCTTGAGTGTAGCAAGGGGAAATAGAGCGAGGGGAAATAAGTAAGAGTGAGAAAGAAAAGAGACACAGATGCAGAGAAAGAGCGAGTGGGGAGTCTCAGGGCGAGTCACACCTCTTTGCCTCAGAAAAGCTCTTAAATTCCATGTGTGACCTAAGGGAGAGAGCTCTAAAGATTCAACCTAAGATTCCATGACACAGGAATCTGACTGTGTCGAAGCAGTGAGCTAATACAGACTGCAACTCACCACACTGTAGGAGGAGAGCTACAGGCACGCTACAAGGGTTCTGGAGAAAAGCCAATCTTTGCATGCACATATATGTGTACACAGAACCCAAACCTACACGTACAAACTTATTAACACTCAAGCACACACATCTGGGACTTGCTTCTCTCTAAAATCTGGAGCGTGATGCCTCCCTGCTCCTCTGGACCCTTGCATCTCCTGGTGTCAGGACGGCCAAAAGCTTTTAAGTGCTTTAAACTCATAATAACCCTAATGCTTAGTCTCCCCCTGTGAGCGCTGTGTTTGTCTGTATGAAAATTAAAGGCAATTGAAGTAGATGTAAAGGTGGGGGGTGTTTAGACATTTGGGGTTGCTGGGGTTTGGGCTCCCAGGACGTGTTACGCAGTGACAGGAAAAGTAGCACAGCACACATTGGGCTCTTTGTTTTGCCCTCTTCTCCTCTTGCACATTGGCTTGTTATGTTGTTTGTGATGTTTCTATTTTTGAAAACATGGGGATTGAAAAAAAAAAGTGCAGATCCACTGCCACAATGCATAACAGGGAATAGTAAGCGCACAAACAAAAAACAGCCCCCAACCACCTCCCAACTCGCCACTAATCCTCTCATGCCCTAATTGTGGGTGCAATCACCCCAGATTCATTTCTTTGGGGAAAGAGAGAAAACGAGAGCTAAGGCTCTGCCTGAGAACAGACCACCCTGTCTTCCCCTAAAAATGATACTCTCTGCCAGAGGACACCAGAAACGGTAGGTGGTACTCTCTCTCCATTACATTTCACTTGTATCTCACTTCCCCTTTGCCTCTCCATCTTCCTGTCATTTCTAGCTCTCTCTTCTCTCCCTCTCCTCTTTCTACTGTAAACCGCCTAAGGTGATTATGGATTGTGATGGTGGTGGGTGGGGAAGGCGAATCCCTGTCTTTGTTTTCTTAAAATAGGTTTAATACAATTACCCAAAACACTTGAGAAATCGCTGTGTGATTCTTACAATGGCTTAAAAAATAAAAAATAAAAACTCGAACCAGCATTGAGTTAAACATTTTGGTCACCAATTAAAATCTCAGAAAGCGGGCAGGTGGGTTGCTACATACAGGTGGACTACTCTCCTTGGTGGTTAGAGCTCAATCGTCCCAGGTCTGCATATCAGCCGGATATGCAAGGAATCACACTCACTAGAGACACATTAAAACAGGCTATTGAACTCTTTGGCATTTGATTTCTTTCAATCAAAGAGGCCATCAGTCAACTGAGCAGGATCCCACACCTCAGGCCTCCGAAGAAGATGCTAGAAAGGAGCCAGCGACTGGTGGCTGGCTGCGGTTTGTCTGAACAGTGTTGCTACTGTTGGGAAGGCTGCATTGGAGCGGGGCCATGCAGACCTTCACAGCAGCCCTCTATTTTCCTGTCTGGTTTTCTCTCTCTCTTTCTCTCTCTCCCTCTCAATGTGTCCATGTGTCTGTCTCATACTCTCCTCTCTTTCAGGCACAAAACCAAGGCGCACATTAGGTGCTGGTGCTGCACATTTTGATGCTTGGCTGTCACTGTATCATTGTCTGGTGACATAAAGCGCAGTAAAGCACTGAGCAGTGATGAAGTGGAGAGGTTTTAAACCTGTGCTCACTGGCACATTTCTTGCCTTTCAACCAATGTCATCTGGGGAGTGTTATCATCCCACTGTGAAAGTGGCCAATCCGTGCCCCCCCCAAAACACTGAAAAGAGAGAAAAGAGAGAGAGAGAGAGAGCTTCCTCCTTGGCAGTACTTGCTCCATTATTCTGCTGGAGGCTTGATTAGACAGAGGGGGTAATTTACGAGCCACTTCATTGCCAATTCACAGGCACATCACCTGTAAATAATTGAAACCCTTCATGTCCATTCCAACATAATCATATTGCTATCATGTTAATGTATCCAGCAGTGCTTTCCTTTGGGTCAGGCGCAGAACTACTTTAAATCTTAGCTGACCTGTCTCCATAACTCCCCAGAGCACCACAATTTAGCAAACAGAAAGAAGGACTAATCTGAGAGATGATGAAAAATGTGACATACAGTAAACAAATACAAGACCTCTTAGCAAGGCAGCGGTGGGTTGCAGGTGGAGATCGCGCATTTTGCACAGGCTTGTTAATTATCTTTACTTATGATGTGGCTAGGGGAGATTCATCATCTCCTTATTCATTCATCTTGTTCAGAGCTCTATCAGTCAAACAGTGATGTAAAAAAGTGCAGGATTTGGATGGTAGTAACGACAACAATGAGTTAAGGGAGACAAGAAGGACGAGAGAAATCAAAGCCTTTGCTTTTAATTGTAGGGAATTGTACCATCGTGGGAATTGTCTCACTCAAACACTTTTAATTATACGAGCGTTTAATGAAAAAAAATCTTGATAGGAAATTGATAGGTATTTTTCTTACTTCATTTAAAGAAGTTATGAATATTAATTACCCAATCTGAAATGGTTCTCACCTTTCCTACTGCACACTCCTCTCAAATGCGACAAAAAAAGATTTGAATAATTTATCAATTGACTTATATTTGAATTGATGAATTCACTGATGCAAAATTAATAGATGGCTATCCCTCCACATTCCACCCACTCCATCCTCTCCTCTCTTTAATGAAGCATTTAAAGTAGTAAGGGTCTAGGTGGAGGGCTGGGCTATCTATCTAATACAAATCTACAGTAATGAAGATGTCTCATCAGAATCAACAGGCTAATCATCTTCCAGAATAAGACAGATAAGAATTACCCAGAGTGTTTCATGCACAGTGAGCCAGTGAAACAAACTGTGCAGGTCAACCAGATGGATGAAGGGCAAAGGTCAAGTAAATAAGGGTGCTTGTGTATGTGTGTGATTCACAAAGCAGGCCTTGGTGTAGAAGGTACATAGCAAGCCAGGCTGCTACTCTTTCTTGGTCGTTAAATGATGAAGAGGTGCAAGGGGTCAGTCCTGCCATTTGCTGTTCTAACACACTGAATGGTGCCACTGGCAACTCATCATCCGTTGTACTTCCTGTACTGTGTAGCTCAGTTGGGGGTGAAGAAATGGGACAGAATGTGTGCCAGTGTGTGTGTTTGTGTGCACCCATATCGTGTCTGTTCTTTGCTGGTGATTCACCCAGCTCTCCGGCAACTATCCAGGACCTATTTTCTCCTTCTCTTTACATAACTGCAAACGGTATCACTGAAGCCGTGTGTCCTGTCCTTTTTCCTCCTCCTCTTGTTCCTCTGCCACTTCCCGTTCTTCCTTCCCTTATTCTCCACCTTCCTGTATGTGTGGGAGCTTTTACTGTAATTTTTTTTTACTGTGCATTGCGTCCTGATGCTATAGTCCCATGGGTGCATGGGACTGTGAAGTCACCAGTCCGGAACAGGCATTCTCGGGCCACACCCAAATCAGAGCGGTAGACCAGATTCCAGGGTATGGCATAGAGAAGTGCGTGGGACGAGAGGCTTTTTTTACCTGAAATACCCCCTAGAGCTTTCGAAAGGCCTAGGATCCGGGATCCGCTACACCATATGCCTACAGGACAGCACCCAACTGGGCACAGGGCTGAAAATAGGGACTCACAGTCACAATCCTCACCGTACAACAAGCCGACATACGGCCACTCGGCACAAACAGAGCAGAGTGACGAGGTGGAAGAGGACGGTACAAGAGGGGGTGGATAGCAGAGGGGGGTTGAAAATAGAAAATCAAGGGGATGAAGGGAGAGGAGATGAAGAGACTTTAGTTTGTAGGGAGGGATGAGTGTGAGAAATGAGGCAGCATGTCTGTGTGTTGAGAATGTCAGTGTGTGAGTAAGAAAGATGTGTAGGCAGGGTTTAGTGTCTGGACTGCTTAGTGACTCAAACATATGTGTGTGTGTGTGTGTGTGTGTGTGTGTGCGTGCATGCGTGTGTGCGTTTACCTAAGGGAGAGAGCCAGAAGAAGAGAGAGCAAAGTGAAGTGCTGGGTCGGTGTAGGGCTGGTCGTCTATGTGTCTAGGTGGCTGATGGTGTGCTCTGCTGTGTCTATGGTCCGCTCCATGACAGCCAGCCTGCACGCTGCTCACCGGTGCAGAAGCGCTAATTGAATTAAGTCTTTATTATGAGGCTGCAGAGGCAGCACTTCTCCCCATCTCGGCCCGCTTGGCTGACACTTTCTCCTTGAACACCTGCTTGACATCAACTTCCTCCTCTATTTATTTATCCCCTCTCTCCTGTGGCCAGCCACTGGCTGCACTCCTTACTTCCCACCACCTCCTCCTCCATATTGGCATACCGAGCAAGGCAAGGCCTGCTTGTTTTTCATGCTGCTTTTGTAGTACTCTGTAGCTTGTATAACCTTAGCATCCCAGAGCTGAGTATCCTTTACTTCTGTGCCCCCTTTTTTTAAAGCCACAGTCATGCAGGTAAAAACATACTATATACTTCATTGACTATTACAATACACAAATGGACACACAATAAAAAGGATTCATTCTTAGAGATGATCCTGCTCTTCTTGGCCTTCAGCAGCAGCCCTGGTGAGTGTAGTGTAATAAAGGCAATAAAGCTAGATGATGTTCGATGTTCTATTGAATAGTCTCCGGTGGGCAAGCTGGCCAGGGTAATATACAGCAGCTGGGATGAGAACTAACATATATCTAGTCCCCTGTCCATTTCCACTAGCCTCAGGCTCAGGCTGCTTCCCTGGGCTTGGCTTGGGCATTACTTTAGAGGACAGACAAACAAGAGGCTAGGAGTCTGAGGCCCAGGCACTCCGCCCAGCACTAGCTGTAATCTATTGACCGTTTGCATTCTCCCTCCCATGCCCCAAAACCACAGGACTTTTCTCTATCTGTCAGTTGAATCCATTGCTCACCTCCCTCCATCTCTATCTGCTGTTTACCCACTCTATTTTTCTCGTTTTTCTCTCCCTTGCCCAATGTCAGCTCAATCCCCATCTATTCCATCTTTCTCCTGCTCTTTTGTCTGTTTGCGTAAATCCTCTCCCCCTCACTTCTTCTTCTCCTCTCCCCATCCATCACTATACCTCCCATCTCATCTCTTCCGTTCGTTTCTGTTATCGACATGTTTCCATTTTCCAAACTGCTCTCGCTCCATCATATTCACTCTTCCTTCGATGGCTATTTTTCATCTCTTTCATTCACTCTTACCTCATGCTCTCTGGATTCACCTCACTCATGTCCTCTGTGCTTTCCCTGGTGGGCTTCATTTCACCCAGCCAGCAAGGCCCCAGGTGGGCATAGCTGTCCTTGTCAGGGCTGTTGACTGGATGGAAGCAGCACAGCACAGTGTCCTCCAGCGCCCGACGGAATGGGGCAGCCAGGGAAGAAGTGTCACTATGCAACAAAGTAAACTTTTACTCTTGATGAGTGGGAAAAAAACCAAAAAAGAGAAGGACAGGCAGAGGAAAGAAATGAAGGAGACCACACTACTTCACCTCAACAAACAGTCTCTTCACATTTACTTGATATGTTGGCTTTTATCATAACTCTGGCTTGATTCTGTGCCATGTGTCCTACTGTCTTCGTTTCAATGCAATCTTATCTTGTACCTTCCCCCCTCTTCAACTTGTACTTCTCTCTCTCTTTTTCCCTATGTCTCTCTCTCTCTCTTTTTCACACTCCTCTGAAACTCTGCCAGCCAACGAGTGCCACAAAGCATTAGGACCAAACCCTATCAGACGTCCTTCTCTGGCACATCCTACACATCAGCCACAACCCCCCCCCCCAACACACACACACACACACACACACACACACACCCCAGCACTTACTCACACCATGTGCCAGACTAGGTGACAGAAACTGAGTTTACACATAGGCATAGGGAGGTCTTATTCGCAGTGGCAGACTCACCCAGATACTACTTCTCTTATTAAAAAAGACACAATCATAGTATACACAAGCCCATTGTTTCTAATTCAAAACACTTCCACACAGTTTCACCGCTAATTATGAAGACACGTGCCATCTCAATTCATTCATAAATGCCTGCATATGTTCATCCACAATGCGTTTTTCAAATGTGTAGTTACGCATACGAAGAGTACATTTACAAATGTATACGTGCAAAACACAATCCTTTCTATCTATTTCTCTCTCTCTCTCTCACACGCACACACACACACACCCACACACATATACACATACACACGTATCTGCACAAATTCACAGGCTGCTTACACAATAGCAAACACCATACACAATAGCAAACAAACAGTCATTAGTAGATTTCAGGCTGCCTCTCAGTTCTGCTCTAATCTGTTGTTGGTGTGCCCGCGCCTCTGGGGTGGCGCCGATGCTGTAGGTTTTAATAAAAGCATTGTCTTTGGAAGCTGTCTAAAGGGGCTCGGTTTCATTTTGGAGTGCTGCTGCTGCTGTTGCTGTGGATGTGGATGTGAATGTGGGAGGAGAGAGGGCTATTGCGCTGGGACGTGGGGGCGGTTAGGTTCAGTGTCATTGTAGGGGCCCTCTAAGGACTGGTGCTTATTGTTTGATAGTTTCAATATATAGTGTGTGTGTGTGTGTGTGTGTTTGTGTGTCATCTGTGGTCATGTAAGCATATGAATACATTTCTATGTTCCAAAGTTGCGTACAAGTCAAAGCAATTGGCTGACATAGCCCACCAATTCAACACTCCAACAGCTGTAACAAGTCTAGTCTTGTTTTTTGTATTTTATGCAAGAAAGGAGCGATACAGAGCGATCTGGATGACAGGCGGAGAAGCACTCTCTCTGTTGTGTTTTGAGATGGGTTGCTGTTAACCAGCCGTATAAAACAAACAGTAGAGAAAAGAAACACTAATGTGCGACTGTTCCACTCATGTTTCATTTATGGGATGCTCAGGATAACGAGCTATCTCTATACGACACACAGGTGTCCATTACCTCTTTGGGCTGACCAATTTGTGACACCCTCTAGTCAATAGTTTCTCCATCTGTCAGCATACAAACACCCGTGAAAAAGCCCCTCAAGGAGACATTTGTGTCATTTATGATGGACAACAAATGTCTGCTCTCGATAGGAGCACCATGCAACGCCCATGATGAGGTCAAATGAAATGTTATTGTCTAGATTTGAAACCACAGTGTGTCTTTGCCTTCCCTTTTTTCCCTCTCCTCCCACAGGCACCTTCAGATCCCATCAGCTAAAGCATCATGGACACAGCTTTAAAAAGGAAAATGCAAAGAATGAGCATGTCTATCTGGAAGGATGTAGGAGAGGAAAATCCTAATTGTCCATTTAAGTGTGTTCCCTCCTGTGGAGTGAAGGTGCGGGGTAACGGCCATCTTAAATCACAACCTGGCTGTGGCCTTCATTAAAGCCATAATGCCAGGCTCTCCCTTTAATGGAAATGGAAGCCAGCGAGGCTGTGGGTGTAAATTAAAGTGTAAGGCCCGAGAAGGGAAAGATTTCCCGAGCTCTGACAGGTGCGGCCTGAATTAGCTGTAGTGCTGTTCAAGCAGTCAGCAGGAGAACACTGGTATTGATTTTAAGCACTGTTGCACTTCCTATCTTAAAGGGAATGTGTATTACTAGAGCTAGGCACATCAATCACTCAGCATTCCACTACTCTCCCCCGGCACGCTTCAGATTTCAAAATGATAAACAAACAGAAACAGACCCAAATAAAAGACAGCACTGGCTGCACTGCTACTATATGAGCCTAGCTGATGTGCATTAGCCTAGTAAAATACAACTATGCAGGCACGTAATTGGTCCACTTCATCTCATCTTCCTTGTGTTGACAGGATGCCATCTCTATTCAGGGCATGTCCTGCATCGCGTGTCACATTGGTCAAACAGCTAGCGTCAGCTCCTTGAGCTCCGGCTGTGGACCACTACCATGTTTACGACCTGCATGTGTCAGAGTTGTTACATGCGTGCGGTGCATTCAGGAAGTGGGGTGCGTCGCCGTGTATGACCCTGCTGCTTATCTCTGCCTCCCATCATGCCCCGCTGACCCTGTCTACAGGCGCTGGCAGGGGCAGAATTAGCCTACTTAGCCTATTCCCCACAGGGGTCAACCCACACATGACACACATACAGACAGCACACCCACAATCAGATGCACAGGGCCCCACCCACATGCACCCAAAGATTCGTAATGACAATTGATAAGGCAGCACTTAACCACAGGTGTCCCGAGTTTGAACTTTTTACCCATCACCTCGTGCAGTAAGCTTTTCATATAGAGGCCAGTCATCAATCATCTCCCATATATCAATCACACATATATGCCGCACCCTTTCACCCCCCCCGCCCCCCAACCCCCAACCTCTCCTGGCCCCAACATCCATCACTACACTGTACCCTTTCACTGACATCTGGGAAAACACAAACACTTCACAACCGCTCTCCTCACCTCTCTTGTCTAGAACACACACAAACACACACACACACACACACACACACAGAACGCACACATGGAATGTAATTTTGTGCTGTTACATGACACACTGGGGGCTGCTTCCTGGTGACACATTTGCTGAGATATCAACACCTGCACTGAGACATGACATGGGGTTGAGCACACAGGCAGCTAAGACCACTACATAACAGACAGCAAGTGGTGACTGTGGCTGTGAGCATCCTGAGGACCTATTGACTAGAAAGTCACTGGATCAAAAGTCCCTCACATCTCACTCAAGTGTCATTTGTAGGCTACCTTGTGCTGAAGGATGTCAGTGCTCTGACATGTATAATGCTCTAGCACCCTTCACAGTCTCTTTTTTTAAATCCTAACCCTTTTATATTTGTTCATTGATGTAATTTACCATACTACTACAGCAAGATTACTGCACCTGCATGTTCTGGGAGATTACTAAAGGTGAGTCTACTACCAACTATGCAGGCCACATAAAATATGCGTAATATATATGGTTTCATCTTTGGTGAGTTGGAGAGTAGAGGACATTCTTGATAATAAAAAATAAAAAAACAGGTGAGCTCAGTGCTCTTTTGGCCCACGCGCTATAATTATACCAGAGAACATATTCTAATTGGCAGCGTCTTCATGCAAAACTATTATCAATGTCCCTCTAAGGCAGCTGAAGAAAAGAGGGGTGGGGAGAGGGACGAGAGGAGTGGGTTCTATGTCAGTGAGCCCAAGGTCCATTTACACATGGATGAGGACTGCTAATAATGCAAGCATAGCCCATCCAGCTTGCAGAAATTGAGAAAGAAAGATTTAACATATTGAGCTGTTTCCAAATACATGAAAATGTAAACTTTAGCAAAGGGGACATTGTGTTCACATTGCTGCATTTGATGTAGCGGTCAAGTAATTGTGTGGTCTGACTGTCCAATAGTAAAAAAGAGGCCAAGGGTGTTAATTCCAGAGCTGTCCACGATGAAGAGATTATAGAAAGCTACTCGGACAAAAAGCTGTCCACTATTGTCAAATGTAGAAAAATTCTATTACAAAGCCACGTACATTAATAATTATCCTTCATAGATGATAGAAATACATCACAACCAATGCTCATTCATTGGCATATTAAAAAAAGCCAAGGAGAATTTGTTCTTCAATTGCACATTGGCCTGGCTATTTGCACCTGCTTACATTTACTAAATAAATGAATGACAATGCTGGCAACTCTATTCTGTTTCAAATACTAGAGTAGCTCTTGGCATTTAGTTCCACATGTGGGTGTAACGTCTGACCCAGACAAACACCTCCAGCTTCAACAGCATTATTATTATTATTTTTATTATTATTGTTATTATAGGAACACATTAACATACCATTCAAAACAGAACCTGCACCAGTGCATGTTAAGTTACTTGGCTTGCCAAAAGGCAATTATTAGTCAATATTAATATTCTATCAATTAACTGCAAACTGTAAACTTTGCTGAACAGCCATCAGCAGCCTATAATATTAAACATCCTGCACTGAACTTGAAGGAGGTTACAAGCTGTGCATAAGGAAAATGGTCTTGAAGAAGAAATTATGTAAAACTAAAAATGGAAATGTTGGCTCCCTGAATGTAATACTTTTAGGGCTATGAATCTTAACTAATGTTTTAAAAGAGGGCAGAAAGATGTATAAATGTCTTACCTTGTTTTAGGGGATGTTGTTAGCCATTCTTCATGCTTTTCAAATGTTATCAAGTAAGCTGCAATCTCCTGTGAAAAAGAGAAGAGAGGAACGGGAGTGAGGCTTAGATATGTCATCTTTAATCACTGTTCTGTTGTGTTTGTAATACATTGGTGAGACTGCTTCATTGATATTCAGACTAACCAGCAGCACAAACACGGCAAAGACGGAAACAGGAGCAGTGCCGGGGAGCTCAGGCAGGTAAATGGAGACCGGTAAAAGTAAAGTGAAAGACAGAAGTGGAATGCAGCTGAGGTCAGATCATCTTCTGAGACCATCTTTGTTACAAAAGCTTTGATCAGGTTCTCCTCTGAGGACATCAAGGTGCTCTCAGAAAGATTGATGTCTCTTTGTTTGACAGTGAGCAGCTTTTAACATTTTTGGTACGATCCTCCCCCAAATCCCTTTCATCTGCCCTTGACACTCCTGTGTGGATCAATCCACTCTTTAACCTTTGAATAATAATTACACGCTAGTCTCACAATATTGACATGTGTGTGTCCTGCTACTTAAGACTGACTGGAGTCAGTTGTGTACAAAGAGGTGCTATAGACACTGAAGTAAAAAAGAAAAAGCCCAAACTGCCACTGGTATAAATAGAGATACTTCAAACACTTTCAGTTTCCCATGCTTGCCCTGCCTACTGCATCAGTCTGAGGGTAAGGGCAAACATGCTCGACCATACCCGGCCATTTTCTCACCAAACTAATGGGCAGAAATAAAAGCACTTTGGATGCTGGTAGACAACCTGATGATTACCAGCGACAGCTAGCAATTCACCCCTTCAGCAAGGACATTTGTCAGCTTCTCAGACTGTTAGATAGAGCGAGACACAAGGACAGACCTGCTGCCATCTTACACAAAAATATAGTTTTCAGTTTTTTAAGGATGCACATCTCTCCTCATGTTGCAGTGTCAGCAATCATTTAAGTGTGAATATGTTGTTCAAATATTGTCTTGTTTGGTCTGCGCTCTAGGTTGATGAAAGCCTACTCCGGGGCTTTATGTTGTTACTTTGCCTGTGCACATGGGGCAATAATGTCTCCAAATACACCAGCTTTCTCTACAGAAGGATTTGGAATAAAACAAGACTTTTTTGGCAGAATAAAGTAATCACACAGTGGTTTTTGCTTCCTTCTTTTTTTGCATGCACACACACCATAAATGATACACCACTGCAAGGAGGCTTCCATGCAGGCTGTGTCACAAGTGTGACCTGGCACAGAGACACAGCAAACTGGCCCATAGGGATGTTGCAGGGTGCTGTGGTGTGAGAAGTTCCCAGGCTGGCGAGGGTCCCAACAGAGAGAGTGTGGTAGCATGACTGGCACCCTTGCCTACAGGTGCAGGCTGGGAGATAATGCTGCGTTGATTAACTTCCTGTTCTCCTGCCATAATGACCGGAGGCAGTAAAGCCATGACAAGATGGAGTCTTGAATTGAGAAAAAGATAGATGGGGGGGGGAGATGGGGACGAGGCTGTCAAGAGGAGCTCTAGGCTGATCCTCTCCTTTAAAACTTCGGCTGTATGACACAAAAAAAACAATAAAGCAATGAAAAGTATAACAATAGCCACATTCGGCAACCTTCTTGATGGAATGAACAAAAAAAATCTATAGAAAGTTTTCTATAGAAAGTGTAATGTTAGCCGTGCCAAATTACACTGTTCACAGGGAAAGAAAAAATAAGGCTTCACTACTAGGGTCACAATAAAGTTACTTCACTGCATACATTTGTAAGTAAATGAGACTAATACGGCAGTGACTAGATTAATCCCTGCCATTCTGTGCTCATTTTGGGAGGGATAAATGGCAGAAGGTAGCTCCTTCAGTGACCTCTGTGCCTGTTAGCACATAGCCCCCTCCATCACTCTTGTCTTTAAAAACCAGCCACAGCCGCAGTCTCAGTGGCAGAGGATGAAATAGGGGGCCGCATGGTGTCGTATTTAAAAAAGTAGAAGTGAGCCTCTACCTCTGGCTCTTTGCGCACCCCTCCCTCTCTGAACAGATGCCAGGGATTATTCCAACCCCCCGACCAACCATAAAGGTGCAATAATCTTATGGCGAGGAAACAAACAAAAACAGACGTGCAGCCATTAAACAGCTGCAAAGAGACAAAGTTTGCATGGGCGGCATAATGAGAGGCTACTGGCGTTCAGGTTGAACAAACACGCTTGCGGGTTAGTGCAAGAGGAGTGGAGGGGGGAAGCAGGCAAGCGGTGTGCTGAACACTGATGGTGCATCAAAGTCAAACCAGCAGCTGTCACTGGGCTCTGGACTCTATCTGCTGACCTCAGTGCCTCCGGCCTGCTCCCCCTCACTGGGGAAATATTCAGAAGAGGCCCTCTGTACACACAACTTCTAACTCACTCTACCTCCTAGGTCAGAACCCTTCTTGTGGAAGGCTGTTTGTTCTTCCTTCCTTTATGCCTCAGCCTCCCTCTGACATGATCTTAGCTGGGATTTTATCCTCAGGTGCTGTTGAAATATACTGTGGCGGTAGAAGCTGTATTCTGCAAAGCTTAAATTGAGGCAAACTCCCTTCCAATCCAGATCTAGATAAATAACAATCAGCGCAAGCTACCAGTGAACCAGAGAGTGAGTATGAGCAAGTCCTCCTCTTATTGACACGGTGGTTGCAAAGAAGAGGCCTTTCATTTTCCAGGGGAAAGAACAACCTGGAGCTGTTTGTTGTTACCCAGCCATCTCATTTGTTTCTTTTGTCTCTGTAAAAGCTGCGACACACTGTTAGCACAGGGGGCCGCCCCAGAACATGACGGAGCAGTCTAGTGGTTTCAGGGCTGATGGAGATGGAGAGCGGAGTGTTTGTGCGTGTGTTTCTGTCTTCCGTGTTACAATCAGAGGGCCTGATTACTGGTTACCTGCCTGGGCCTGGCACGTTATTAACATGCTCTTCAGGAGGTGTCACTCCTGTTCTCATCAGTGTGTCTCCCTTCTAGTTCTCTCCTCTCATATGCTCCACACACCTTCTCCAATCTGACACTCACTCTCATTTCTTTTCTTTCCTTTCCCATAAGCGCTGAGGTGAAAAGGAAAGCCACCATGAGAAAATTTTCATTTTGAGATGACTGGCTTTTAGTGTCTCGCCTTTCAGATGATATTTCCACTCTTGAGGTACAACATTTTCTCCAGAGAGAATCAGCTTTTGAAATGTCTACCTATTTGAAATTGGAGATGACACTAACATATTCATCTCATTTCTCTTCTTTGCACCAATGATGGGGTGTGTGGGAGCAGAAGTAGCAAACTCTCAGAAAATAAACACTATTTGACCTGTCCCATATTGATTGTCTCAAAGTTAGTTGTCATGACAATTAGCAGAGCAACTGTTCACCTGATCAGATACATTTTTAGTAGACCCTCACCCTTTCTTGCTGCACAGAAGTAAGTCAAACATGAAGCCAGTGTTTGATGGAGATATTCTACGGTAGATTCACTGTCCCGGGATGACCTGAGGCTAGATTGTTTTGCTGTTCCCTGTGATCCTCTCTCCCAATAACAACTTTGATTTATGGGAGAAAAGAGAGGCGTTGAGGACCAACGCTCCAGCATTTGGCTGACAGACCTGATCACTTGAAACAACTGTCGTTGTTCCATTAGAAGGAGAGATAGGAGTCTTTTGGCATTATCTCAGGACGCATCAGACACCTGTCTCTAAACACCATCCATAACGTCTCTTCTTTCCTTCTGCATCCACGGTGCATTTCAACTGACAGAAAATGAAAGGTGGGAACAATACAGGGCTGGGAGGACAAAATCCTGAAGCACATTTCCTTCCCTTCTATATTAAAATGCCAATGTTACATCATTGTTTGAGGATTTAATCTTAGTTTTTTTAAAACCCAAGATTTACTAGAAACATTATGTAAAACCATTAAGTAATGACTCATTCTTTGTGAGATTAACCATTTAAATCTTCATCACCCAAAAGAAGGATTCAAAAATTACAGCATATGTTTGTCCATTACGGTATTATTCCAGTTATACTGTTGCTCGAGTGACACTAATGAAAAGGCACTTAATGAATAGCTATATTAGAAAAACTAACTTTAGCAACAATATCGATTGAGGTAAAAGCTTGAGCTAATGAAATGAATATGAGAGAGCAGGAAGATGCAAAGGAATAGATGGAGCAAGTCTGGGAGGAAAGAAGAAGAGTACAGCGCCTCCAGCCTGCCTTGTGGTGAAGTCTGGGGATCGCATCCTCAAAGCATTGACCTTCCACTGCACTTGAAAACAGGAAGTGGTTGAGAGGGGGCAGAGGGATAGATACAGTGAAAGGAGCCCTCCCTGATGACCTGGGTTTTGCTCTGGAGTACCAGGTCATCTGATATTTCCTCCAGGGCAGCCCAGGAAACCAACCTGCCCAGGGCAGGGCACAAATGGAATGGGGGGGGGGGGTGTTGAAGCTCCTGGCTATCGCAAGATTACACCAGAAAAAATTCAAATGCAATTAGACACAGAAAAGAAAGAGACTGGCACTAAAGAAGGGATGGGGAAGGAGGGTGAGAGAGTTACTGAAAAGGGAGAGGATAATCAAAAAGGAGAGAGGAGGAACAAAGTTGAAAGTGTTTTTTTCCCATGACAATGATAAATGCATTTATAACAGGAGAAGCGTGAAGGTGTGGTGATTAAAAAAGAGCGCTTCGGTTCGATTCTGCAAGCAAAAGCACCTTTGCTGAATCATTTTGGGCTTTTTTTGTTTATACTTCATGAATTCTTAATGCACTCGCAATAATGTATCACACACTGTATCTATGTAATCTCATATGGCCATATTACTCTTTTAAGCTAGGAAAAGGCAGTGAGGTAGAGTGAATCTATTTTAGCAAGCTACAACCTCTAGCTAGCCCTTAAGATTGTCTGAGCATGGCTCATAATATGATGCAGCGGATTTGGTATCAAGGAGAATGGTCAGGACAGAGGAGAAGGGAGAAAGTGAGACGGTTGAGACAGAAACAAAGACATAGGAGAGTGAGAGAGTTGAGAAAGTGAAAGTTAGCAACAATAGAGTATGGAGCTGTTGACAGGTGCACCTGGCATCTGCTGCAGAGGAGTGAGGCTGTTCTACGAGTCCCTGTGCTGGATTCAAACAATGCCCTCTCCAGCATACTGCTCATTAGGACCTGCATAGGGCTTCCTAGGGATGACCCATGCCAAAGGGAGGGGTGGAAGTCACACTGTGTCCACTCTGTTGCTCCACTCTACCTGTGTGTTTTTGTTGCTAAAAAAAAGAAATTAAAAAGAATTGCATCAACACTGCTGAATGATATCCTCACAAAAATGTATGTTGATGTTCATGCCTCAGCCAGCACATTGCTCAGAACAAATGTGTTTAGTATATGTTCACACCTGAAGAAAATGTCTTCTGTTCTACATCTAGCTCGCTCAGCTCCTGTGGTTTGGCTCTCTGTTGCCATACAGGAGGTGAGAAGAGCGAGGCAAGCCATCCACTGCCCTACATTATACATAGTTCTTGGATCAATTTAAAATTGATCATGGATAGCTTAGATGTTTTCCAGTAGTTGGTCAACGCCCCTCTTCACATTTCTGCTTGGCATGCTGGTCATAAGACTGTTGTGAAAAAGGAGGCATTCTCTTAGGGAGCCTCCTCACGCTTCTCAACGCTGCACGCCTCCCTGCTCCCAAAATCAATGCATCCTACAGCAGCTGCTCCGCCAGCAATCTCTTTTTTGTTTACTGTATCACTTCTGTACACTCTATACTTACATACGGACAGAAGACTTAGCAATAAGGAAGAACAGTGGTGGAGGAGGGGTCTTGGGCCATACCCACTAACAGTGTAACTTTAATTCAGTAATGGAATATGAAAAAACAATATTGCTGTGCCTACAACAGAGATTTTGTGCAAGTTCTTGACTACACCCATACATTAGTCACTTGGGTTTCTAGGGGTGACATATCAAAGGTAAAACCAGAAGAAATAAAAAAATAAGAAACATAACAAATGCAAATGTTTCCATATAGGGCAAGGTTTCTGGTTTGATGAGTTTAAAATTATTATTATTTTTTAAATGTATTTTGCAGCTTTCATTATCACCAGATATCAACCCAACTGAACACCTATGGGACACCCTTCCCAACAATCTCCAAAACACCAAATTAGGGAATTTGTTTTTGGAAGAATGGTGTTTCATTTCTCCAGGAGAGTTTCAGAGATGTGTAGAATCTATTAACTCAGCTATTCCAGTGGGTTTGTGTGACTCAACATGTGTCACACATCTGTGTATTGTCAAGACAAAACAAGTGTTCAGCAACCAATTAAGCAGCCGGCTTGTCAAGTAGGCTTATTCTACGATTCTTAAAGTTTGTCAGCTTTAAGAAAAAGTCATTTGCACAAACAATTAAATACAGAACCAGGCACAATACTACAAGCTCCAATTAGACAGCAGGACTACAGCAGCAGAAAAAAACTTTACTTAATTAGGATTAGCTAGAGTAGCTTCATCAATTAACTGAGTTAACCACAAGCTAAAGGAGAAGTCACATTCTTTGAGGGACAGTGGGAAACGTTAAGAGAAAAATAAATATAGTTTAATTAATATTCCTACATTGCAATGTGATTTCACAAAAGACATAATCTACTAAATAAACATAATTAAAATGTAATTAATTTCATAATCACACGAAAGATATTAGATTCCCTCTTCCTTTCCAGGTTTTATTCCCACTGCTCTGCTGGGCCATCTACAGACAGGCCCCTCTAATGAGTCTGATAAAGATGTCATAGTAACTGAAATTCATTCTGGTAATAAACTGTACATTATTTGTGATAAATGTCTTTATTTGTGAAAAAGAGTATTTATACAATTTTACTCTTGCACCAAATATAGGTACATCCACAATTGTTTCTCATCAATATTATTTTGTTCTGCTGTGTGTGTGTGTGTGTGTGTGTGTGTGTGTGTGTGGGGGGGGTCTTCCCACCTCCTCTGCCACAGAATAAGAAGCTGCGCAACAGGACAGACAGAAAGAGAGCAGCGGGCTTTGGTGCCATGGCTGCTGTCTCAGATGTTCGTTGAGAGGATGTAATATTTGGCCTTCAAGGACAACAATGGTCAGCCACTGCTTCCCACACTGTAACAAACCCAACTGTGCGTGAATGTCCTGTATCTGTAGAGACAGCACAGAAGCAGCAGCAAGGACAGAAAAGATGAGAGGAGGAGGAGGAACGCGGAGAGATTAGTGTACAACCGAGCACACAGAAAACCTGGAGGAATCACGAAAAGGATTAATGTGGGAATGGATCTATAGCATGTCTGTTAGGGACACACTGAATGAGAATTGACCATAAAGTTGACTGAGATGAAATACATCCATCTTTGTCAGCCATAATTAGGCAGCATTGTGACCCTGTGGTTGTTGCTATGGATGTGTGTGTGCCTACTGATCTAAAGCCCATATGGGACCGCCTACTGCTGTACCCTTGAGAGATGTGTCTTGTGTAATGATTCTTTTGCACCTCTCTCTTTTTTCTTTCCCTCAGGCTCCAACTTCTGGCAAGACTTTAAGATGTATTAGAAGCTCAGTGGAAACACGGAGCACTACATTAGTAAATAGGGCAGAAAATGTGTATGTGTGTGCACGCGGACGCATTGTGGTACGCGGCAGGGAAGCGGCCAGGTTCACTTCCTGGTGCCCCGTGGCTGTCTGACCTCTGGCGTCCACGCTGCACGTCCTCTTCATCATATATGCAGCAGGATTTCGGTTCCCCCCTGCTGACAGCCCAACCAAGGAGAAAGGAGAGTGGCGGAGCCTCCGTGATGCTGACCTTACCCCAGCCCCACTGCAGAGACTCCAGGCTGTTACCCCCCAACCCCTCCAAAAGCCCAAAAAGAGGGGGAATAAACCTGCATGAGCAGTCAAACTTACTGGAGGAGGTGGTTATGTATGTGTCTCCTCTCTCTAATTCTTTGCTGTACATCTTCTGTTTGACAGATGCTCTTGTTTTGGTAGACAGCGGATATTGAAAGTGCCATTTCATATTGTATGCCCAACAGCCGCTAGGTCTGTTTGACTCTGAATGTAATTTCACAATTTGATATAGAGTGCAGACATAAATGCTATATTTGTTGCTTTCTTGTGCTTTGTGTGAGAAAGATATTGCAGTCAAAATCCTCAGAGAGGGCATTAAATGTCATCTAAATATAATTGAGGTGTGATTTCTCTCTGTGGAGACATTGTAAGAATCTAAGCACTATATCTTCAAAGCTCGACCACATTTCCCCAAAAGTCAAGGAGCGATTGTATCATGCATAAATGAAGTGACAGTGGAACTAGAAGGTCACCACTCACTTCATATCAATCAACTGATGTCAACTTTCATTTTAAGGCTCCTTCTGGACCTATCCAAATTGGGAAGGGGAGAGGAGGGGAGGAGAGACTTCCCTGTCTTCCTCAAAAGGCACAAATGAGAAGAGTTCTGTCTCATGTGAGCCTGAAAGCCTATTTATTTCAGGCCCAGAATCAATTAATGCCTGCATTATCCTTTGAATTCCCCTATTCAGTGCAGCCAAATGACTGGGGCACCCTTGCATGAAACCAATTTCTAACTTTCAATCCGAGACACACCCCAGAACCACCTACAGGTCTTCCTTCAAAATTGCAGCTATCTTTGACCACGGAGTCATGCACGTGTACCGATGAGCATGTAGTGCAAAAAAGTGTGTGTGTGCGTGCTTGCATAAGTAGCATGCTGTGCTGTTTGGTTATGTAAAGTGCATAGTGTGTGGTTCAGCCTGTTCTCAATAAGCAGCTATAGTGAAAGAGCTCCTTAAAAAATACAAAAATGCTGAATGTTCTGACAGGAGAACAAATTGTGACACATAAAATGAAGCCGGCTCACCGTGTCAGAGGCAGGAAGAGTATAGGCGAAGGAGAGGAAGGGGGAGGTGAAAGAGAAGAGAAAGAGGCAAACAAACAGATTGAAGAAGAGGCAGATGATGTGTTAAAGGGCAAAATGTTATGTCTTTAATTGACTACAGTATATATCGGAAAGAGAGACAGGATGAAATATTGAGCCCACGTCCATTCACTGCGTTCGACACGAGAGACAGAGAGAAAGACATGAAGACAAGACAAGTCTGAAAATTCACCAAAGGGATGGCCAGATCTCAAGCTCAAGCCAATTAGCCGGCAGAAACTTTTTTTTCTCCCCCAACTACTCGTCAGCATGAAAGGATCCCCCTTTGTCTGTCAGACTCATGCCTTTATCCTCTATTGCTACTAAAGTGTGTACAGCACACACATACACACACTTCCTTTTAATTCTTACATGAACAAATTACATTCCTGCAACTCCCTTTTCTTTTCCTGTCATCTCTTTGTACGCCTGTCAGCACACACATGTCCAGGCAGACCAAACACATACGAACCCTGACTGTATATGCAGGCACACATACCACACATGAGTCAAATCCTCACATGAACTGCTCTCATTTTATCCCCTCTCAGCTCCCGCCATCTCACTGACTGATGTGATTGTTAGTTCTGGAGGAGGGCCCGCTTTAATTGAAGTGGGTGTGAGTGCATGTGTGTGTGCGTGCGTGTGTCCAGAGCATCGCCTGGCCATGGCTGGTATTGTTTGGCCTATCAGACAAGCTGTCAAGTGCTCTCCCTTTTCTCTGTCTCTCTGTTTTTTCTGTCTCTCTCTGTCTCTCTCTCTTGGCTCTCTGCCGCTTTGTGTTCATGTTACAATAACGGGAATGTGGGACTGTGAAGGTCACAGATGCCTGAAGCCAAACTAGCTTGCCGACATGCATGTTTTGTCTCCGAACAGCAAACCCCAACACCAGACATCTATGTAACACTAACCATCCGCATGAGCTACAGCCACTGACTACTCACCGCCAGTAATCATCATGCTCAAGGTCATTTACACCAAAGTACACACCAAGCTACCAAATACTAAAGTGCATCTGTGCATCTGTGAAGCTTCACTTTTTCTTTTTCAACTGAGCTCACATTTCCTCAACTTTCCTGCCTCTATCTGCATACTCTCATCTGCCTTGTGTGCATTATCAGTCTTGCATCTCTCCCCACTAAAAGTTTGTCCCGTTGAGAGGGGAGGCGCAGGCTGCTCTTTGTGAAGGCTGCTTTCTGCAGACGGTAGGAAATCGATCAGCCAGACGCTCCAATGGCCTGCTCCTTTGTGAGCCCAGTCTGGCTCGGTGCAGCTCACCTCTGTTTATCTTCCTCACGTCGCTCGCTGGCTACATGCTCTTAATTAAACATGCCGCACGGCTATTAATTGTCAACCAGATTCAATTTGTTCCCCAGGCGCGCTGTGAATGGGCCTCTCCTTCCAGAACAAAGGTGTCCGAACAGCCATGTCAGAGTTGAACAAAAGGCCCAAAGCATCACTTCTATCTCCAAAAGCCTGAGCTGCTACAGCTCGCAGGCAGCCATTGAATGAGGTGTTATCCCGGCAGGTTTCCAGGCAGGTGTTCAAGAGGTGTTCAGAGGAAACTGTCTTGTACTTTGTCACACCATCTTTTTTTTCACCCAATGGCATTTGGGCTGAAATGAAGCACTCCATCAGAATGTAGTCATAATGCTTTTAACTGCACAAATACACATTCTGTAAAATACGTTAAATTTGTCTCATTTTTTATTAAGGTCCGAGTGCTGACAGCGGCGAAGGCCCTATTGAAAGCCCTATTGAAAGGAATTATTATTATTTCTTCTTCCGACAATTTAATTGCATTTTTGAGGGGCTTAACATATTCAAAAAGTCACCATCAGTCTGATGAAAATGTACGTATTTTAAGGGTTTCAGGAATAGGTGCCCCCCACAAATTTAAAAAATTGAGCCCCTGCAGTACGTTTAACATAGACTAAAGAAATGCGGTACAAAAAAGTAGCATGTCAAGATGTACAAAAAAGCTCATTGGAGCCATACCCTTAACGCAACAGGAAGTCCGCCTTGAATGGAACCCCCCTAGTGGCAACAGGAAATAGACCTCAAAGTCAAGGTGCTATACTTTAACAAACTCCTGCTACAGAAAAACGGTGAGGGCATGGCATGGCGGCTTTAACCACATAATCTCATAACTTTTGAGGCGTTTGAGGTAGACTCCTGGGTGAGGTATCATTCAACTCAGCAGAGAGTTCCTCTGTCATTGGTGACGGTTTGCAATGTCCAACGGTCCCTCAAATACACGGGCGCATGGAGCAGCAGGAAGAGGTGCAAGGGCCCGTCCAACGCTGCTTGCACTTTATTTCTTGTTGTTGTTTTTTTAGATAGGTATGTCTTTGGACAAATTGTGGAAACAAATAAATAACCCAATGACTAAGATGAATCTTGGAGTAAGCAGCTGCCAAGGCATAATATAATTCATGGTGATGCATCAGTGTTACTGGAGACTAGTCCAGCATCCAGCCAGAACCCACAGAGTCAGGTGCCAACAGATCCATCCCCTTGCAATTCCCTCATCCGTCCCACCTCTCACTCACTCCAGCCATCACCCCAATCAATTCTCCCTTCCCAAAAACCTAAAGCTCTGGGCCCCAGCCCATGCCAAGGAGGCCTGGCTGGTGCTATTGTGTCATTGCCTAAACCCCTCTACAATACAACGATAAACCTGCCCCCTCTGTGCTTCCTAAGTCACACACAGAAGCGATACCAAACCAAGAGCTGTCCATATAGACTCACATAGAGACCTCTTAACCACAGGGCCTCCAAAGAACTGACACAGTCAAACACTGCATGTGATCTGAATCCAGTTTTAAAGCCTTCCCTGTATATTAAGGCAAAAAATGAAAGAAAAAACATTTTAAGTTTACCATGTTGACAAAAAAAGCAGCATAGAAAGCCTTGTTCTAATGCTGTGGAATTTTTAATGAGAGTCAGGCGAAGGTGGTGTAGCATATAGAGAGAGATCTTTTCCCCAGTGTGCCTCTGTGCCTGCCTCTTCAGCAATCCCAATATTTTGCTGCTGGTGAACTCACTGAGCAGTTGAGGAATTACTTATTTAAAAGATAAGGTTTCCTCTGTTGTCAGCAAAAACCGCCTCTTGTCCATAACGGGAGAAAACCAATGCAGTGTGAAATCAAAGGTCACCCGGAGACAAATAGCACTAACAGGCGAGAGCAGGGGTGACAAACGCTCCCTCTCTGTGCTCGCCAAATTAATTAAGAGTGGAGATTCAACATGGCATCTCCAACAAAAAGGAGAACAAGCAGCTTTGTTGTTGTTTCAGCAAGGCTTTCAAGAGAACAAACACACTACACTATTTCTCTATTGTAATCAAAGCCTGTTTACCCGCATCTCTCAAATGACTCTTTCATTGAATGTTTTATATGGCATTTTTGAGAAGTCATTGATCTTAATCTAGGCCCTGAGATGCCTCCGTAGAGCTTGCCCCAGCCTCGCAACTCAGACTGCCATTAGCCCAGGATCCTTGGGGCACTGTATTAAACGCCTTACCCCAGGTTGCCTGCTAATCCACAGCATTCGCAGGTGTCTCTGTCTGGCCGTGACCACAAGATAAGCCCGTGCTTGGAAGAGACAGCACCGAGCAATAGACACAAAGTGCACAATTGAGTGTGTCTTTGCATCCGGTCCACAGTCAGTCACCCAGTTGAGGAGATGGGCTAAAAACAGCGGGTCTGAGACCAAGCCTTGATAATGACATCTCATCTGGGAACAGCTAGCGAGAAACATCTGCATCCCCTTATCTCTGCAATAACTGCACTGTCAAAAATGACACACCGGGACGAGAAAGTTGTCTCAATGTCTTAGATAAGCGTGTAAAGCCAGCCTGCCGGCCTCGGGAATGGATCACAGTGCACTGATGTAATAAGGTGGAGTTGGAGCGGCCAAAAAGTAACAATGAGAAATTGTAATTGTTGAATGGGATTACTGTATTTAATCTCATTAATCAGTATTCTAGTAGCGGTAGCACAACAATCCACACACTCCAAATACAGTCAAGGGCTTGAGCCAGGAGAATGAATTTAATTTAATGAAATTTTTAATGTTCTCATTTTGGGCCAATTAATTCCACAATAAAATTGTTGATTCCAGACAGAAAGCTTGTGAGAAATAAATGTTTGGGTAATTGAATTTACAATCAAGGGCAGTAAGCAACAACCATATATTATCCCAAAAATGTTTTGCATTTAAAAAAAATTATTTATATCGCATTAACAATGCCCTTGATGTTGGTAAAATATGGACTGGGGAGCTCATGGTATTAAGTCAAAACGCACAAGTCACATGTAAGGTCATGTTCAGCTGTAGATTTTGGCCTTTTAATGGTCATTTAACTGTTCATCAAGTGTGTGTATGTGTGGGTGTATGGGTGCATGTGGATGAATGCTTGCAGGTTCCTACGTGTGTGTCTTATGTGTTCTCTCCCCCCAGCGGGGGGCAGCACCACCCTGGCCTCACTGCCTCCACCCACTCATCCATCCCACGTCTTGTCTAATTAAACATCGTTAACATTCATCCCAAGGTCTTATGCAGATGAGCACAGAGGGAATGAGGTGCACTGCGCATTAAGAAAACAACTTGGGGGGTGGCAGAGAGGTGAGCACAGGGATGAGAAGGGGTTGCATCCGAATTGAGACGTGCATGGATATCTCCGATTTGACCTCATTCATCATTTAATTACCACCATTAGTAGGAGGTGATGTGGAACCAAAGCTGGAATAACTGCACTGTTGCGTCTCCATCACCAGTTTATTTACTGTGTGTGTGCCGGCATATGTGTATGGACAGGCACCCATTAAACCAGGTAAGTTTCAGTGTGTCTATATGTATGTGTGCCAACAGTATGATCAGAAAGGCAGACAGATAAACAAACTGATGGGCATCCAGCCACTGGTGTCTCCTGAAAAGAGATCACACCTCACTCATGTCATGTGGCTGTCACTCTATCACTCACAGTCACGCACACACACACACCAGACCCCGCTGCAGCCGTGCTAATGCCTGATGGTCCCCTCTTAGAAGACACCCTTTGATCATTTGTAACTTATAGGGTACTTGATATGTAATAAGAAAAGTTACCCTTTTGTACATACCCGATGCCCTGAATTTGTACCAGTTAACATGCTGTGCATTTAAAACAAGAAAACAAGGAAACCATTTTCAACAGAGTCCATGTACAACATCATCCGAATACTTAAAAGCGATAGAGGTTATGAGTGTGCCAACAACCTAGTGTAAAGTGCACATGTCAGTTCATTTTCGACTATAGCTATTTTTCACAAATTGTGAAGGTACCTGCAAACATTTCAGTTTAAACACAATTAAAAATCCATAAAGCTGGCATTAGCTCTGCATGCACTGCACAAAGATCTCACCAGGGGTATCTATGTGTGAGCAGGTGCATTTGTCAGAGACAGAGACAGGGTTTGTACACTAGCCTGGGCATGAATGGCACCTCACAGTATTTAATCCCTGAGACTAAAATGGGTTTAAGAGACTGTGGTAGCTGTTATGGTCTGAGGGAGGGAGTGCCTGCCAGGGCAGTAGGGCGGGTGTGGCAGCAAGGCCGTGAGTTATGCGCGTCGCACATGGACTCATATTTTTGAGGCCAAGCTGACGGTTGTCCATGCTCGGCAGCTCAGCACAGCAGTTCCTAAGATCCTGTTTGTAACTGTCTGTGGAACAAGTGCCCGAGGGAGGAGCCTTCTTAAACTCATTCACCTTCACCACCCGCCTCAGATCCATCTCTGTGCACAGCATGCATCCTGTATGCACTTATGCACACATGCACTAAAAACTAAGCACACATGCAAACAATACACACACACACACACACACACACACACAACCTGTTTGCAAACATAGCACAGGGTCAGCACACCACATGTGGGCTTTTGCAAAAATAAATAGTCTTCCTCAAAGGACCAGTGTCAAATAGGCATGCTTGAAAAAGCACAAAAAGCACTTTGCCCCCCATACATATCTAATGCACGACAGCCAAGGTCAGTCAAATTCCTCTCTATCGACGGCCACTTGAATAACCTTCAAGGATCAACAACTTTCATTTGGTGCTCTGTGCATCTCCTCCATACACGTTATGCTTCTTGATTTCCAGTTAGTCTAATTGATTGAGTTCCAGTTAGTCTAACTGAGTGATAAACTCATTGTAGGCTAGTCAACATTGCCATAGCTAAAGCTGGGAGCAGGGGGCGCTGTGTAGACAGTTAAGTACAAGCAGTGAGGGTGAGCAGGCGGGCTCAGGAAACGATGATGAAGTGCAGCATTAGTGCAGTGATTAACTCCTTCTCCCGCTCTTCCTCCTCTCGTTCAGTCCCATTTCCTCCCACTGCGGGACGGGAAGGGAGCCTCTGATCAGTGTTTGTGAGATTCCCTTGACACACCGTCCATCTGTGTGTGTGTGAGCTGGCAAGCAAAGCAGGCCTTCTTCACCAACATGCTGTCGAGATCCCTCCTCAATGTCTCTCCATTACAAACCTTTCCTCTCAGACTCTCCAAACAGCACTGAAACTTTGATGAGATACAGTATTGCCCCATTTGGCATGACATGATGTTAACGTGCTATGGAGAATAAGGGTATACAACAATAATCATATCTCACACTTTCTCTTTTCCCTAAGTGGTCTACAATGTTCAACCTGTGATGTTCAGTAAAAGGTTTTGCAATAATAGTACAGGCTACTGTATAATTGTATTCTTTACAGCACAGTGTCAGCTGGACTGAAAAATATTTCGGCACTTGGCTAAAAAAACAAAAAACAATCCATTTTAGGGGCTTAAGACTCTAAGACCTAATATCTTAATATCAAATATAAAAATGTTTTTGAAGTCTCTACTTTAACCCTTTCTAAAAAAAATACACAAAAAACTAATGTCAAAACAATTTTTTTCTCATTTGTTTAAGAAACATTTTAATTTGAAAATCTATGGGACCAAGTTGCTTGTTAAGATGGACCTGTTTGCAGAGGAGGAGAATGCACAAGGTCAGCAACTACAGCCCTTCCCAAGCAGCGATCAGAGGGCCAGGTGGCTGTGGCAAATGACCTGCACTCAATGATGCAGTAATAGCTTAACCTCTTCACCAGAGAGGCTAGTCTGTGATCACATAGTCCCCACTCATATCAGATTGCATCACCAGCCGCCAAGCAGGGAAGTCCTGTCTTTTCTCTCACAGGTGAACAGAAATAAAAGCAAGCCCAGTGGAAACCCAGCAAGCTAAACACACAGAATGAGTCAGACTCCTGTTATTAGCAAGTCTGCAGGAACCGACTCCACCAGATGACAATATAACTGGGGCTTATTATATTCTGCTTTGTGACCCAATTTTACCCTCTTTACCAATAATGCTATTGTTAGTAAACTAGTTGTTCCTTTGTGCAGACCCAGATGCACCTTTTTTGTACTTGCACAGAAACATGCTTGTGTTACTCACAGTTAATACATTTTGTGGCAGATCCAGCCCTCATTCGTACCTCAAACAATGTCATAGGTCTTATCCCTCTCCACATGTAATAGGAGTGTCTTTGTTACTTAGGAAATGTCCTTTAAGAAGTGGGTGGTGGTACTGAGCATGTTTCGCGGACAGACACTGCTCCAACAACCTTCTCATTTGCAGATTGAGAATGCCCCATGGACTGCACACCACGTGCACCTCTTGTTAAACATTCAAACAACATTCTGATGCAATTCACTGCCAAAATAAACTTCCTCTTTGTCATTTCAACATAATTCAAAACTTATCAATTCAAGACTGCTGCTGCTGTTTTCTGCAGATGATAAACTGCGATGGAAGAGAGGCACTCTTTCACACAGACCCACCGTCAACCTTAATAACAGCAGCATTTACAATGTTTTGAAGATTTTGTAGACTTTCACCTGTTATAACCATCAGTATTAAATGTCTTTCAGTAAAGGTGAATCTCACAGTGGGATGTGTATCTCCTCTCTATTTCTCTTCAGTGGCCTTATAAATTCTCAACAATTACATGCCAAGGCTTTTTTTTTCTTCCAAGAGTAGAAATTACAGCTGTCTCCTCTTCTCTCTCTCATCCTGGCATCGCTCATCTATTATTCAGTTTTTAATTTGGCTATTTGAGGTTTGTTCCCTCGTTTGGCGACAAGTAAGCCTCCGCTAAACAGGCACCTTATCCATTACACTAAATCTAGCACACAGCAGACAGCATTCTGGAATTGACCATTAGAGGGGTTATTGATATAACCACATTACCTCTCGTCATTATCCTTCTAATTTATCCGTAATTGTATAGCAGCTATTTGGAGTAATTCTCACCTTGGATGCAAAGAGAAAGCATCTTCACTTTTTGAAACATATCCATGTTTGGGTAGTTTACACAACAAAACCTATCCATACAATTATGGAGGGGCAGTATTCAGTCTAGGCAAAGCCAAGTCTCCATTGTGGCCATTTTGTACAAGAGCTTTTGTGTTTATGACAAAAGTTTCATAATTGCAGTCGGCTTTTACTCAGGGTACCATCGCACTGGTCATCGTTAAAGAGAGATAGGCCTCTCTGACTGATCCTCAGACTCCTATAATCATATGCAATTGTGGTAAAGTGAAAAGAAAGACATGGCTCTTGACTGGGATCTATGGCTCATTGTATCTTATGTGTCACACGAGCCAAGGATCAATAGCACTCAATAGTCTATTAATAAGCAAATCTTGGCTCTGTTCAGACTACAGCACCAGGCTGTCCACTAGACCAGGCCATGAAAAGAAGAGGGTGCAATAGAGACCAATCCTCGCTTTTCTGTTAACAGTGAAAGCCTCTTAATCATCTCAGTTTCCCATTAACTTAGCCCTCGGTGCTTCTCTCCCTCACACCGAAAGGCCCATCTTAGAGGGGATAGTTAAGCAACCCCCACCTCCCCTCCTTGCCACAGAGAAGATGACTCTTTCTATTGAGGAGTTTGAAACTGAGGTCAAGGAGCTTTTCTTCAGTTGCATTGCAACATAATCCCAGTCTGGACTGAAATATCTGAGTTAAAGCTCAAACTATCCCATGTACATTGTTACCTGTGTAGAACACCACCTTACCTTAATCATTAGAATTGAGTGATTTGCAGAAAGAACCCTCTCCACATTTTACTCCGATGATAATAAGCTGCCCTGTAACAGGAGTGATTACTGATAGGCACTTGGACAAGTCAAAGAGCATCTTCATCTTAAGTGTAAGTAATCTGCCTAAAAGACCATAGCATGTAGTTATCTGATAGAGACAGTCACCAAAAAAGACTCCAGTCGCTCACTCATGCAGACAATCAAAGGACACCTGAGTAATATAAAACAAATATTGCTATTGATCTGCAGTCTTTAATTTCCTCCCACCTCTAATGCTGCTGAGAAACCAATTAGAGCTTGGGGCCCTCCGCTATTTACCATCTTGCACAGATTACCGCATCAATTCTGGTCGAAGAAGATCTATTGATGAATTCCTTTGCGTTTGTTTAAGACTGTTATTTTGTTGAGTGCCTTTATTAAATACTGCTCTGGGTTTAAAGAAGTGTTTGTTATTTCTCATCATTTACTTCACACAAAATAAATATACTGCATATTTGGGCCCCTTCTGTTAATTTCATGCCTGTAGAAATGCTGTATGTGCTCTTTGATGGAAAGTATATGAGAGGAGAAGGAGGGAGGACGTAAAACTATAGATCTGATAATCTCCTCCTTTTCCTCTCTGGTTCTTCCACCACCTTGGGCTCAGCCAGGACGGGATATAGCTAGGAAGGGGAGGTGGTCAGCGTCACATGATCTCCCCATGGTAGTTGAGCACCGCCTCCCTTTTGCGGGACGGGGGCTGTCACATTCGTCTTTGTCATGGTGCGGCGTGCCACCCATTCATCAGGCCTGCCAGCAATGGCATCCCTTTCCTCTGTGTGCCCGGAGACTGGGCACGTCTGGGCCTGACTGCATCCCAGATACACACAGAGAGCAACACACAGACACTCTGATGGATTCATTTATTAGGCCTTTCATTACCCAGGGGGCCAATGGTGAATCGCAATGCACTAAATGCCACAGCAATGCACAGCTATGCTGCTGCCCTCTAGGCCTACTGCTACCATGGATGGGCTTTCAGAGGACAGAATAATCTTTTGGACAGTGTCTCATTAGACATGGAAAATCATCTGGAAGACCAAATTAAATAAGTACATCAACATATGAAATATGGACATGTTTCTCAAAAGCTGCAAAACAACAGACCTTAGAGAATATGATCCTACCTTTCCTCCTTGCCTCAGCCGGAACATGATTCTATTCACACTATATCTGACTACAAGCTAGGCTTGTGAACACTCTTTTTGTTTGACTATATGGTCTAGTCTGCACAATTCCCATGGCTTTATGAACCTTGTTTTAAAAAGCCAACTCAGAATCAGTTCTTTTGTGCGTGACAGCCTGCAGATTCCAAAGCAATTGGGGAGAAACCAACCACAGTATATTTGTGAGGATAGAGTTCAATACAGCCTGCAAAACTTAGTATTATTGATTGCCCAGGATGGTAAATTCAATATAGTCTAAAGAAGTTAGAATTGTGGATCTACAAGCCAAGCAATTCAATAGTGTTCATCCAATGCAATGGTGAGGATCTGGGCACTGTCTGATTCAATCCTAGAAGCCGTGGAGAAGGCTAGCAGGGATGGAAGAGCCAACAAATGCAATACGCTGCAGCTTCAGAGAGGATCTTTGGAGTCAACAAATTTAATAGAGCCACTTTATCCCTTCATATGTTCGTGCAACTAGATTTAGAGTGTGGAGGTTCTCCCTGTGAAGCTCCTTGGAGCTGGGGAGTTTATCCTAAATAAACTGTCGTCTTTATTGCATCTTTCTCCAAGTCCAAGCCAAGCCCTGGTTTAATTATAACAAATCCACCGCATGTGTTCACCATGTTTGCCAGCAATGAAGGATGCTTAAAAGAAAATTGCTCAAAGCAACTTCTGTCAACAGCAATGGCAGAGGGGTGACATCTTTGCCTTCCTGTAAAATATGTAGGTAGGCTTTACTCCGGGTGTAAACATTAAACTCCTTGTCTCGGATTCTACCCAGAGGTAAAAAAGGGCAGATGGGTACAACTGTCACAATGATAAAGAGGTTGTCATCCGATGAGAGAGATGCTCATTCGAGAAGCGCAGTTGGAATTCAAAATCATCAAATCCTGCGAGACCATGTATGACTCAGGCACAGGCACAATAGCGACAAGACTCTCATCTCACCACGGACATTTACAATCAAGGCCAAATTAAGTGTGGCATGAATTAGCCACAGATAACATAAACTAGCGCACAGGGGATAGAGAAGGGATATGATTTACACCACTCAAGAGGATACCATACATTTCTTTTCAATTAAGAATTTGAACAACGTCAAAGCCTAGCTTTAATATTGCCCATAATAAAAGAACTAATTTGAATATCTGCTCCATTCTCTCAAGATATTCGGATGAGGAAGCACTCGTTAAAAATGGGGAAAAGAAAGGGAACAAGATAAGCATTTCTAATTGCTACCTTGTTTGTTTCCAAATATGTGACCCGTGACAGTAAAATTGTGTAGTTTGAAAACAAAACTGGAAAGGCATTCAAGTGTATGGTAGGAGGAAGAAGAGGCGTGCTAGGAATGCTCAAATACAAATTTAGCTGTGAGGAACCCTGAATAACACAGGCGCTGGTTGTAATCCCAACACTATGCTGCACTGTCAAGCAGCTAATAAAAATAGGCTGGTGGCAGATCAAGTCTGTGATTCAAATACATTCAAAGCCTTTCTTAACTGAACTGCAGAAATCCCATTCAGGCTCATTTTCAGACTCTTTTTCACTCTCCCTTCCTGTCTTTTCATTGTTCTCTAGGTCTCTCTCTCCTCTCTCACTTCTGCTCCCTATCTCCCTCCTCTCACAGTATCATTGCTAAATCTATTTGGAGCCGCCGCTGGGAGCAATTGAGCAGAAATGGGTTTGTGCACATCTTGAAAACTGTGTCTGTCATAAAAACACAAAGGTTCAGCACAAAGAACTGTTTAAATATCCATGTGTCTGGCCACTGGTAGCCTGCAGGTGTCCTCAGCTAGGGCAACTGTTGACTTGGAACAACATCGGGGCAGCACACCCATTGTACTGTAGCTTTGCTTTAGCAATGTGTGTACCGCAAAAATCAATTCTCTGTCTATTCGGGACTGCTTTGTGTGCTACACAGGCTTTTACACAACTTGACTATACTGAAAGTGAGCTAGACTGACCAGCATGTACTAATGTAATGCTATCACAATAACAATACCTCAGAACCAACAGCAGTACAGCAGTGCCTAGAGAGACATCACACGCTCTCCGTTTGACGAATCAAGTCGTGGGGATGGCACCTTGTGACAGCGCTGCTTCCATTTGTCGGAGTGAGATAATATGACTTTAGCTAAAGCCCTCTGAACCTCAAAGAGCACGTTCATCTCCATGACTTTGAATTCATTACCCATCAAAGATAAGTCTCCTTTTCACACGCTGGGCTCTATTTGTCAGTGTCACCACACAAAGGAGAGGGGCAACTTATTCATGCCAAACATGCCTCCAGTTTCAACTTTTGGTCGCTCCTTTGAGCACTATTTTTTAATTAAAAGAGGTTCCCTTTCTTTTTTTTTCTTTTTTTTTAAGCGGGCATGTCTCTTTGATACCACTTTTCTCAGCTTGAAATAGTCACGATAACATATCTTTCAATTACAGTTTTATTGTGAATATCATCTGGTTGCCATTCAACCCTTCTCTCCTCGCTGCTGTACCTGCAAAAAAGAAAAGTGACACATGCATTGAAACAGTTCGGATTTTTACCCAGCACACACACCACAGCTTTTATCTGCAAGCTGAGGGGACACGCACCACCCAGAGAGAAGCTGTGGGGTGGCAATGAAGGGGCAATGGCCATTGATGAGTAGAATGGGGCGCAATGTGATGGGACAGAGCTGACCCAACTCCCTTCATCCCGTACCTCGGCTGTTTCCCTCTTCACATTGACAGGCGGGTAGATTGAGGGCTAAGATTAGCAGCCACTTTCTCACAGAAGGCCAGGGAGATACAGTATTGAGAATGAATGGCCACGTCATGTTGTCAATGTTGTAACCTTGGCAACAGACAGAGTACTATTTTAGTCCCTCCACTGGCCACTGGAAAAGTTGGCAAGACAAACTGAATCTTCTTCTCTGCTTAGGGCCAGTATTGTTCACACACATGCGCGTGCGCGCACACACACACACACACACACACACACACACACACACACACACACACACACACACACACACACACGTGCGTCCTATAACTGGACCTTGTCACATATCTTCAATTACCAAGCCTCTCAATCAATACTAGCACATTTACATGTCAAGCATGTCAGCAGAAATTGCTGGACAGAAGTACAATGACAGTCAAAGGTAATACGGATTTAAAGTGGACACAAATGAACATCTCATTAATTTAATTACATGTCTACACATGCAGCAGCCTCTGTGTTGGTTGCATTAATGGTGGCAACAAGTCGCTTAATGGCTGATGTGCACTTAGGGCTGGGCGCTATGGAGAAAATCAAATATCACATATCACAGATTGATATATTGTATCAATATTTTTGACCAAATACCTCAATATCGATACCGCAACGATACTGTAGGTTTGACTATTAGTGCTTTCATAAAATATTTACACAATGAGATTTTTGATAAATAATCATCAGTAATGTGGATATGTTGACTAAGTGGGTAAATGCAAATAATAGAACAGTTAAAACAGTCTGGAAAGTTCAGAAAATCTCATCACTTTACTGTAATGCAGGATTTAAAACCAGGAAAAGATCCAACATCTAAGACGATGTCTAGTTTCATATCACGATATCGATATAATATCGATATACTGTATTAGCTCTATTTGTATTTCTTAGCGACCAGTCCACCAGACAAAGACAAACTAAAGCCAGTAAACATAAACTACACAAAGGCTAGAATATGAAAATCTCGGGTTGATGTCAATCTGTTTTCCATTTCACTGCCAAATTATTGCACTGTTTCCATCACTGTGAACATGGATGGGATTTAATGCATTATAATTGTGGTGATTTCCCATTTATTTGCGATTCCAGAAAGTGCACAATGAATCAGAAAGAATTCTGGGGACACACAAACTTTGGCAATCAGCTAAAGGCCACATTTGCTTTTAAGAATCTTCACAAATAAAGTCTTGCTTTTTAACTACAGTTAAGCCTCTGATGCTGCCTAAAAATGCTGGTGTCGTCAAGTAAGCAAGTCAATGCACCGATCTGATATCACATAATTTAGCCCCGAAAAAAATCTACTTTAAAAGTAGTTAATGTTTTTTTTTCCATTATCTGTCAAACTAGATAATAAAAAAAAGTTATACTGTGTTTGTTTCCTGTATGTATTTGGGTTTAAGCTGAGCCAGGCAAATCGCAATCGTATCCCATCCACACAAAGTTAGAAGTATACAGTTGTTGAAAAATAAAAAACACATTTTACACACTGGTATTGGATTAGTACTTAGTATTGAATTACTGACTCACCTCCCACTATGTGACATAGGCCTGAGCAACCAAAACATGGCAGGTTGTGGAGGCTCTCCTCGTCAAGGGCAAACTGGCATAATCAGCTTGTGTTGTATGAAATAATTCTTAATTTGTTTTTTTTCCCTGTGATTATTTTGCGAGCAGAGTGAAGTCAAAGCGCTGTATTAAAATCTAATCTTCAAACACCAACCTGGCTTCTACTGATCAGCCATAGGCTATTCATCACTGCCATTACCTCACCACACATTTTTATCCTCCTCCTCCTCCACTGCTGCTGGCCAGCTCTCCTCCCTCTCTTTCTCCATCTGACTGACCTCACCTCTCTCCCTCCATTCTGACTCCCTGCTTTGATTTACAGCCTCCCGTTCAGCCCATTCCTCGCTCTTTTTCTTGCACCTTTTCCTCAATTCATTCATTATTTCCTTTCACCAAGTCCCTATTTTTCCATCTCCATCTGAGAATGCATTCACCCTGCCCTCCTCTTTTTTTTCCATTAACTCTTTGCCATTATAATTCTGCTTAAAGCACATGGGCCTAACAATTGCCTTCTGGGTTGTTACAGCGGCCTTGAGGATCCTTATTCGGGAGGCAGATATGAAACCTAGCAGAACAGCATGTTTGGGGTTAAAGGAGTCATTTGAAATTGATTCCCATGTTACACAGAATTATTGTAACTACAGGAAAGCATATTCACCAGTTTTCTGCCTGTTCCAAACAGGCGTACTAACAGGCAATACTGTTGCAGTGTGGAAAAATGTATCAAACATGAACAGACCTTCTCTCCAAACAAAGAACTTGCTTTCTGTCTCAAGTTCTCCAAAGAAAATCAGCCATACAAAGTGTTCCTTTCCAAATTAGTTGGTGGGTTTAGTTATTGTTTTATATTAGCGTTAGTTATACACCTATTTCAAGGCACAGCAACAAAAACAGAGGACCTGGTAGATAATGTAGCCTTTGAGGCCGAAGGTGTTTTGCTGGTCCCACAGATATCTATATTTCGGCTTTAAGTTTAGCAGTAAAACAACATTGGTAGGGCAATGAATAAACACCATATTTACAGAAAGTATCACCAAGTAAAAATATGAACATTGAGAAAAATTCTGGACCTTGTACTGAACCTTAAAGCATAAGTAAGCTGTTCTCTCCAGCAGGTATCTGAACCTAGATCAAAAATCTATTTATGCAGAGTTAGCAGCGTGGTTTGGGTTATTGATCGCTTCAGGTGGCGTACAATTTTGTTACAGTGGAGACTTTATTTTAGTATTCATAATACTCAACAGATACCATCCATTACGTTACACCTCCAGACCAAATTTTTGCTTTGCTGGAAACCCATCACATATTGTTTGCAAACATAGCCTTACTGGCTGCTGTTCAGATTAAACATATAGCTGTCCATGGAGGCACTGTTGTCTCTCCTGTCTGGATGGCTCTATAAGAATGCATCTCCTTCCTTCTCTTCTGTGCTTTGTTCTCCTAATTTCCAAGTCCTTGTGCATACCCACAGCAGGGGGTCTCACTTTTTTGCCTTTCTGAAAAAGTAAAAATAGCACCACTTCAGGGCAGTTGAGCCGTGAGTGTTTTTCCGTTCTTTTTTGTCGGCAACTGGAAATACTCGGAGACAGGCTGACTGCTGAATCTGGAGGATTAGGGAGACGGCACTTTGATCAGGGTTGGGTGAGCTCCGAGATCTCTTTCACTCTCTCTCTCTCTCTCTCTCTCTCTCTCCCCCTGTGTTCCTCTGTGTTTCCCCTGTCCTACTCCCTCTTTTTCTATCAATCCTACTCCTCCCTCTGTCATATTTCTTCCTCCCATGTTCCTTGTAAGCTGCCCTCACTTGGTCATGCTTGCTTGGCACTCCAGGGCTCCGAGACAGGAGGTGGCAGTGTTACGCAGTGAAGGAAAATGGGTGCACAGGGGATGGCATCACAGGAGAGTAAGCGCTGGTGAGAGGGAAGCAGGGGATAAGGACAGCACATGAACTACACACTTCTGTACAGATGACATGGGGAATAAGTAATCCCTGGCCCCTTCTGGTCTGACTCAGCAGTCGTTTCTCTGTCTCCCCCACTGGAGATAAGTCTAATGGAATTGCAGCATTAAAAGTGCCGCATCGCCACGGTTGGGTAAAACTCACAATACGCCTCTTTCTGTCATGACACAGATTTGTTTGCTGTTTTTGCCTACCGAGGGGCATATGTTGTAGGCAGCTGCCTTTCTTTACATACACTTCCGCAAAGTGTAGGTGGGCTTCTGTGCATAGCATAGGTGGCTGATGGGACCAGGTAGATGCAGCAATTCTTTCATCAAACCTGTTTTGGATTTGTCAAGTGGATGAGGTGTGGGGATTACTTTCCACTGCTATGTAATGGCACAGAGCTGAGCAGCCATGAGCAGTTACACAGACAGCAGCACATCTGTGTGCCAATGAAATATTCAGCAGTAAGACAGCTCTCCGGAGGAGAGCAAGCTACAACTCCTCCACACCTCCTCCACCACCGTTAATGATTTATCAATAACTCTACCCTTCTGCAGAATGCCTGGGATGTTGGGTGCACCTCATTAAAAACACCTGCCTGACATGGGGAGGAACCCAACATCAAAAACAGATCTATCCAAAATATGAGAGGTGGCAGGGGTGGGCCTCTCTAGATCAAGCAGCAGCTTCACTGGAGGTTTTAGCAGCCCCCCTAGCACCTAAGCGCCCACTACCCCATCCACACCACAAGCAGCCTAAAGTGACGTAGGAGTTGCAGCCACAGTGCACAGTACAATGCCAGTGCAGTGCAGTACGCTCCATACAATTATTTGAGGCCACTTTGAGTATGCTGACACAGAAAAGGCCAGAGACATGGTGAGTCTTGATAAGGTACAGCAGAGCTCTCATGTCCTCACGTTAAAAAAACTCCACCGCTCCTCTGGTAAATTTGTGTTTTACTATGAAAAGCTGTTGTTGTTATAAAAGTGTGTTGGCAGCTGCCTATAGAAACATTTACTTTTGAGGTTTTATACACAGAGAATGTGTAATTTACTGCTCAACTGGACCATGGCACAGTGATTACACCAATATCTCTGGTAATGGTCCAAAAGTCTTCCCAATATCCATAGCAAAGCTACTGGAAGCTGCAACCACATGGTAATACTAAGTCCCTCCCAGTTGACAGTAACATCTCACTGCATGAGGGCTGGGATTGGGTAGGAAAGGTGTCCAAGAGTGGCGATGGAAATGAGGGTGAATGTTGAAACTATAAAAGCAGTGGGTTGATTCGTAGGGAGAACAAAGGGAGGGGAAAACACAAAAAGTTCATAACCAAAGAGGAAGCCTATTAACCTTGGTTGGTACTTTAAATGGCATTATTTTTAGCTGACACAACAAAAAGGCCTGCGAGAGCTGTTCTCTTAGCGATGCGCCATGTAAATCACTTTCACAGAAAGGAAATTACTTCCCGGGGCCCAATGTTATTAATCTAAATTCTCTGGTTAGTCAAATTGTTGCGCATAATAAATATGGAGCAGCTCGTGATGCTTATCTGCTGTGACATCCCATTCTCGCCAAAACATTTTTTTCCTCATTTTCTCTTTATTCATGTCTCGATGGCGTTCTTGAAAGAGACAGCTCTACTAAACAGCACTAACACTGGAGGAGTAGGACGGGTAGGGGGCTTGTAAAAGAGGAGGTGACAGTGCTGGGAAGACTCTCTCTCTCTTTCTCTAGCTTATAGCCATCTTCTCATCTCTTGCTTATATGATGCCTGTTTTGGCTGGCTTCTCTCACTTGCATGTCTTCATCTATTCTTTGTCTGGGACTGTCTAGCTTGACACACACACACACACACACACACACACACACACAAGCTCTTCCACCCTCTAGCTGGCAGCTGCAGATCTGGTTGCCAATATAGAGCGGACCAGATAACTCACTACGCTGTCATATTAGAATAAGCAGCCTTGACAGAGAAATCATTTGCATGCACCACATCACCAAATACCAAGTCGTCTGCTGTTTTGCCATACCGTCAGACTGGAGACAGTGAGACACAGCGACACAGAGGGAGGCTGAAAAAGGGGGGAAAGGTGAGAGAGAGAGAGAGAGAGAGAGAGAGAGAGAGAGAGAACAAAACCAAGAGACAGAGAGAACCACATATACAAACAGAACAGAAAATCCTATACACAAACACAGAACACCGCTGTGATTATCAGGCTGGAAAATAAAAAAAAATCTTCTCTACAAAACAATGTAGCCACCACCTTGCGATAGCGTCTCTGTGCATTGTAAGACTGTTGCTGCTCCATAGTGATTCACTGGCTCTGGGACTGTGGCCGAGACACTGCTTGGGGGTTCTTTGGCCTGTCTAGATTATGTGTATGTGTGTGTACATACATGAGTGTGTGTGCATGTGTGTCCTGATTATGCAGGTATAATTGTGGGGAGGTGGGGAAAGCAGAGCCTCAAGGTTAGGGTGGTGTGGCTCATCAGCTCTAGCCTCTATCACTTTAATTAACTCCTCTGAGGGGCTTAGGAAAAGGCCCTTGTTAAAAATTCACCACAATGAAGGCGACAACCATTGTACGAGAGGGAAGGGCAACATGCATGTTGCTAAAAATAACTCCTCTGAGCACAGCACGACTACTAAGACAGGCCATTATGTAATTCCACTGGCTAGGAAACAAGACCAAGTTCACTCCATGTTAACTTTTTTATGCTATTTCTGTCCATATCTACTAGTAAAAAACAAAATGGAAAGATACTGCTCTCTTACTCCAAATTGTGACTCTTTCAAGGACGAAGCTGCGCTACAGTCCTCTGAAAGGCAGGAGTAGACACAGGTGACAGGGCTCTAAGCCCACCAATGTGTGGAGGACTTTCAAATTGTAGTAGTGTGACATGAAGCGTAATGCTACCTCAGCACAGCCCCTCAGAAGGGGCTTTACCCTGGGGAGAGAAGGACAGGGTGCAGTGGCCACAACGCAGACAGGGACAGAGGGAAGGGAGGACTTTGTGAAACGAAAAGCTCCTACTGTAGGAGTTTTAATGCCTATGACAAAGGTTGTGGGGATTGGGAGAGTCGTGACTATGTCAAGTGATGTTTGGAACTAGAATCATACCATGTCTTGAATTTTAAATAGTGAAAAAAGCCAGCGAAAACCTATTTTTTAAATCAGCTTCTTACTATAAGCAAGAAAGATAATTTTTTGGGCTTTTCCGCCTTCAATTTTTGACAGGACAGTTAGGTGAGAAAGTGGAGGAAGACATGCAGGAAATCATCACAGGTCGGATTCAAACCCTGGACCTCTGCGTCGAGGCATAAACCTCAAAGTACATGAGTGCCTGCTCTACCACGGAGTCAACCTGGTTACTAAGCAAAGGGGTTTCATCATAATACATCATAATCTGCCACAGTTGGAAACATAAGATTTTTCTCATTGGTGTAAAGTGTTAGGGGGGGCTAAAGCTCAGATGGTAAAAAAATTAAACCACAAATCAGCAACGTTGATAAAGCAGGTTAGCTGAGTTTTTGAGTGTTAAACTCGTAATAATCGTTTAAACAATGATCGTTGCTTATTCACAAACATAGTTGTTAATTTACTGACTTGTATGTCATTCTTTAAAGAGACACTTCCATTAAAGTAAAGTGGCTATAATCGATATTCGTTTAATCCCAATGTACTAAACGACAATGTGAAAATAATGTGCCAATGTGAAAGAGGTTTGTTCCTACCGAGCGTTATCACCTGAATCTGCAACTCCCCTCGGTTTTATGGAGCTTAAAAGCAAGTTTCAGCTCTTTGTTTATCTTTGTTTAACCCGCTGTTCACTACCTGCTCAGCACCAAACAGCATACAGACACAGAGACAAGCTGGTGAGCATAGTTGAGCATTTAACAGCTAAAGAGATATTTCCCGGAGGAGTTTGTAGAGACAAAAAACACAGAGCTGAAAGAGAGCAAATATTGGACTTACCAAATGAATGATATGTAGCTCCGTAACAGCAGTATGTGTAAAATAAAAACTTGATGCTAACAGATTTGTCAAGACAACTCAAAAGGTGATGAATGGGGACTTGTTTCTGCTGCCTGCAACTGGCCAGTTATTGCAGGTTCAAGATTTTCTATTTTTTTATTTTTTTATTTTTTGGCGGGGGGGGGGTCCTATTGTGTTTGCATGTATGTTGTATTATGAACATGTATCTGCATGCATCTGTTTGCATAAGTCTCTGCAAACAGTTAATATATCTGCAGTATTGATGACAAATTCCTACTATTTAGTACTTTTTTTGTACATTTTGGATAATGATTAAGCGTAATAATCTGTATCATCAGTCACATCCGGCATTAGGTCAGTCCAGTCAATCCAAAAGAAAAAAATTGACAAACTAAAAAATTATGCATGTGCACACAAATACAGATACCATAAGACACAGGCACCCCTATTCACTGTGTTAACCAATTAACCACAAAAGGGACCATTACAATGATCCAAAATAAGGCAATCCAATGGATGGCAGCATGGATGTCAGGTAACAACCACAACTGTTGTTTTATGAGGCCATTATGGGGCCGCTTCCACAATGAGATGTGTTGCTGAGGGTGGTAAAGGACAGATCTGTATCACGTTGTTTGTGGATCAATTTGAGAACTTTAATTAGCCAGGGGTCATGCCAGCCAGCGCAGCAGGCCCAGGTAAAGCTCATCAGTGAGAGGGCTTACAGGTGCCTTCGGTCCTAATCTCTCCGCCCATCTCGCTGAAATTAAAGCGGCAAATGGGAAATTGATTTCTAGCCCCCCTGTCCATGGCAATATCTCCTTTTGTCTTAAGGACATTAGGTAGGTTTGCACTTGCCTAAGCTGTTCTTTAAAACTTCATTATTGATACGGAGGGCTGGGCTGGCAGACAGCCAGGGCAACCATGAAGAGGATGAAGAGGAGAAGAGCTCTCTGAGCTGCTGGCTTTTTTTGTGGCAACAGGTCGTTAATGCAACGATCTTCTGAACAAGCTGAGTGGAGAGAACAACTTTGACCTCTCTACTCTACTTCCAACCTGAGCAGCTGCTGACATGGCACCTACTGCAAGATTGAGGAGATTATAACAGTCTAAGAGAGCTGAGCTCAACTCTTCAAACAAAACCTCTGAATATCATCTGGCCGATCGTTTGAATCAAATATGTTAGTTCTAACTAAAGGAAAAAGCCCCATGGGCTTGCCAACTTGAAGGGAACACAAAGCTCCCCAACTCCATTCCATGGAGAGAGCAGAACGACAAAGGAAAAACAGGAGTGAGTCAGCAGAATCTTCAAACCGGCAGGATTGTGAAACCGTGGCTACTGATATCTCATAGAATCAAATGGAGTCTAATTCATTTCCCTCCCTGCATGTCACTTCCCTCAGATCGCAGTTTCTGTTGTGCCGTGTTGATGTTTTCCACTTTATGGCAGGATGCTATTTGTCATTCTAATGAACTTCTCTGTGGGAAAAAAGATCCCAGGGAACATTTCTCAAGATGTCAGGGAGCAGAGAATGTAAAGTGTGCAACACAGTTAATTCAAGTGGGCCTGCCCTGCAGGCAAGAGGCCTGCCTGTGTATCAGTTCCTAACAGGGACAATTCGTGCCAAATTAAAGCAGGGAATAGAGAATTTAGAAAGATGTCCAGAATACTGTGTTGGAAAGCCTCTGACAGACAGCAGTGACAGCACAGACCCTCATCATTAACCAGCCTTATTTAGGGACATACCACGGAACTGATGGCCCAATATAGAATGTGTACCTGTATATATTATGTAGCATGGTCCTGCTGCCCCATTATTCAGACGCCTAAGACACCCAAAATGCCCACGGCTAATGTTGCTGTGAGAGCGGTACAGAGTGTGTTCTGCACCGTCGAGGGGAAGAAGGAGCTAGCCGGTCTGTTGTGTGCACGTGATAAATCTGCTGGTATGCCAGGGCTCTTTTCTCATTTGTTAGGCAGCCATGTGTGAAAATGTTAATGAAGGCCCATATAATCTAGGAAATTCTCACGATTAGAATTTCCTTCACGTAGCCAGGCTTTCTGCTTACACACTGACTATTGTGCTCATCAATCCTTCCACTGTCGTACTAATAATAGACCTAATTGCCTCAGTCAGCCCACTAGCTTTCTCTGCTCCTCTATACATCTCAAAAAGGAGTAGAGGATTGTCTCATGACAAGCCCCTGGCATAGAACGAGGAGTAAATCATGCTATATATATATATATGTAACAAGCAGACACAAATATCAGTGGCACTCTGCGTGGTGTCCATCAACTATCTAGCCTCCATCATCTTATCACCTGACGTATTAAGCATTCAGATGCCAAAATATTTGCCAGGGCTCAGCCAAGAAGTGCAACACTTTCCCCCTCCATCTCATCCATTATATATATAGAATGGACTAAAACTAGCCCTTGTGACATGATGTCTCCCCCCTGACCTCAAATACCTATCCTGTTTGCAGTGGCTGTTTTGTTGGGGAGAAGTATTGAAGTCTTTGTGAGAGCTAAACAATAACTTGCTTAATTCACCTCATCCTTGTACACATAATGTGAAACTATGTAGATCCCCTTTGAATTTCCTGCTTGAATTAGCGTTCCATGAATCTGAGTGCCTTTTTTTCCTCTTTCGCTCAGAGAGGCAGAATTGCGTAATTACTCTAAAAGTAGAGGGAGACGTGAAGGTTTGGCAGTCTTAATCTCTCAGAGTAGAGCCTCTTTAAGGGAGTGGTGACTGCAGGGCCAAAACATCCATAAACCTGCAGGGTACAGCATACGCGTCAGAGCATGTTGGTCCTGCTACAGCACGGCAGCCAACATAGGCAAAAACAATACCTGCATCCAGGATTTCCAAAGGCAGGGTCAGAGCAGAAAAGTAAGACTTGACAATGACTTTTGCAACCCATTTATAAAGATTAAGATTTAAAATGTGCCCTGCACTCTAAAAGTCTTGAGGGACATGCATTTGAAAAACCACTCTCAGGACAAAATGTAGGAAAAAAACCAAAAGCTGTCCTGAACAAAACAAAGCCAAAAAGATTAGCTCCTCCTTAAATGATTAGTTAGCAGCGATAGGTCATACAGCAATTCATTATTCCAAATAAATAGTAAAACACACCATATCATACAGTAAAAAACAAATCTGATCAACATCTAAATAACCAAATCATTTTAAATAAAAGGTTTTAGTGAAAGACGAAAGTTGAAATAAAAAAGCTAACTAAAGACCAGAAGTTAAGATATTCCAGCATTGATTCAATCATTTTAGAGTTTGATAAAAAGAAAGAATTAAGTCACTGAAAATCTCTTTTGTATTTTTCATTAGTAGACTATCTTTCATTCAGGGCTTGCTCAAAAGCCTCCTCTATCTACTGCTCATGATAACCTTGTTTTTAAAGACGGATGTTTCTACAATCTGCCTTTTCTTTCAAATTCTTTGTACGATTCTCTGTTTGTAAAATAAGCTCTAAAGTAAACACGTTTAAGAGGTAAACAATCTAAGCTGTCAGAAACTAAAGCTATTTTACAGTATCTCTTTCTTTTTGAAAAGGAGTGGTCATCATTGTACTGTCGTCGAGCATCACCCACAGATACAGCAACTGAACCTGGCTCTCCAACCTGAACTTCAAGTTGCTGTTGAAGCAGGAGTTGAGTTTCTGTTGCAAAATGATTTCAAGGACTATAAACATCATCTCAAGTTCATCAACAATGACTGTAATATAACCACTTCAGTATATTCTTACTACAACACTGTAAATAATTGACTTTTTTAAAGAAGCCGACATATAAACTACCATAGTTGGAACAAAAAAGGCAAACTTAAAATAAAAAAAGATAGTAACTGTCAAAATTGTTTGTGCTTAAGCATTAAAGAAGCCATGTATAGGATAAAAATTCATAGGAAAAAATGTCTTCCCCGGTAGTAATGTAATTACTAAACCACCATCATAACTACTGTTGGCATATGCTAGAAATACCTAGGCTTGTTGTTCATTTATTCCCCAGTGACATGCTCTTAATCATTTGGACAAAAGGTTATATAACAGTCCAATAATACAGATAAAGGAGCCAATACTTTATGTTTCAAGCAACAAGATCCAGAATCAGGCATATGAGTCTAATTTTTGCATATTTAAACAGCCACTGATCATTTTTTATCTACTTTAATCCTAATACCACTGAAGCAGCACTTGTAATGTATATTATTCTCCAAATGAAGCTATAATTTGTTATCAAGTGGCCTCTGGTATGTATGGAGAACTGAAGAAAAGACTTGAGGGATCGAAATGTTGTCTTTTTTGCTCATAAAATGTTCTTGTTGTGAGCTTCAGACAGCGTGCGGGACCTTTTCTTATCTTTTGATCCTCAGCCAAACACAACCAATCTCACCCAAATTGCTTGCTTGCACTGCGTTGGATGTTTAGAATGTGTGCATGTACACAGGCTTATTTCTCAATTCCTTCTCTCCTTCTCTCTCTTACACACTGACACACACACACACACACACACACACACACTTTCATAGCCTCTAGGCTTATTTTGGATTTTTTGGAAAGGAGACATCCACTGCAGCCACAGATAGAGGAGCAGGTGTGCTAACCCCGGGGTCCGGAAGCCTTCCAATTAAGACACATAGAACCAAAACATTCCTCCACACTGACCTCGCCGGCAAACATGAATTTCATTCACTTGGATAGAAACACACCGACTACCTGCTTCTCTGAGCCATCCCTTCTGCTGCTCCACCCAGCCTAGTTTTAAATCTATTTACATGAGATGTGTAATAGCCCAACTTCATCTGGGCCCAGCTGTTTGGTGACAAAGATGTAGAGTTTTGTTAGCAAATTAAATGATGTACTGAATGTGTATACTGTATCTATGTATGCATATGTAACCAGATCTGCAGCTGGCAGCTAGAGGTGGTAGAAGTGTGTGTGTCTGTCTCTTTGCATGTCCCTGGTGTGTGTTGCGTACACTAAATGTTTTTCTCACTATCCCCCTTAAAAACTATTTGTTATTTGTTTCTTAGAATCATGCTGTCTTTTCAACGTTGGAAGTGAAAGTTGAGTACTTGCTGACCCTCATCTACATCATTCTGGTATTTGTCAATGCCAGAGACAGGAGGAGCCACTTTAAGCCGTGTCAATGGTGATGGAAGGATATTTGCAGAACACTGTTAAAGGGAAGTGAACTTTAGTCTCATTTTTGCAGGTTGACCATTAACACCAACCTTATCAAAGTCATTTGTCTCAGGACTTGTTGAACATCTCCAAAATGCTCTTTTGTCTGTGCTTGAGTGACACTGTTTTCTGAAAGGTTAATTGCTTCTCGTAGTAATAAAAGGCCAGATTCGAGGCTGTGATTGACATAAATTGAGGTGCTCTTCCTCCACACCGAGGTTTTCCACCACGTCCATCCTTGCTGCCAGGTCAGTTTCTGACAATTGTGATTTATTATTAATGACATTCAGTGCACTTCCTGTGACATTCCTTTTATTGGGTCTTGTGCCTTTATGTGGCCCATCTAAGAGGGACACCTGTCCGCCCATGGCCAGCTTTATGGCTTTTAAGAGGGAATAAATTGTCCAATGTCGAAGCCACAGCCAACAATGACTTATTTGATGCTAAAAATTTAATAATTCATTCTGCGATTGTGCATTTGAATTTACTTTTGAGCCATAACAATACAAACAACAGCGTAATAAATCTCTCGCCTCTCCATGTGGCGATTACTCTCTGTCTGCATAGTATTGGACTTTACACACAGTCAGGGACAGTAAGTTGACATAGCCACTTGCTAACGCAGCCTGTTGTGAAGAAAAAGCAGAGGGTAGAGTGGGCAAATGGACGTTTAAAAAAAGCAGGAACAAAAAAAGAAAAACAAGAATGGCTTGGGGAAACTTTACCACCAGTTGAGGCCAAATTGTGATGCCTGAGCTGTATTCACACTTCAGTCCACAAATTCTCCCCAAGCAGCTTTGGGGTAGGGAGATTTTATAGCATTGAGATAGTGCTGCAGAGGTGTGTACGGAGGAAGAACCTCGAATGGCTCAGCAGGTTTTTTTGTAGACACCCTTGGAAGCGTGTGCCAGGCCTGAAGGTCAGCCTGCCTCCTCATCAGCCCTTTTGTGTGGGCCACACAACGCACAAAGCAGCTGGAGGCTGGAGGCCTGGGGTGTGGGGCGGCCCGTCATTGACCAGCACTCCCTGCCTAATTACCTCCCTGCCCTGGCCCTGTGTTCATCCAGCCCTCTCCGGTAAGTAAGGCTGAGCTGCTGAGATGGCTAGGAGCCTAGCCTCATTAGATCCTACAGAGTCCCTCTGACTGAAGCAACATGCACACTAGACACCATCATACACTAATGGACAATAAAACACAGTAAAAGACATCATAGAATATACTCATCATCATCTATGTGTTCATCCAAGACATATTAGTCTTTTAAAATCGTGCTTATGGTAGGTGCACAATATGGAAATTAACTTTCTTTTACCCATGGTAGTGATACATGCACACTGTATCTAGGTGGTTAGTCCTCCAATAGTTCCACTAAGCACACACACACACTCTCATATACACACCACCTACTATGCCCCGTCCCATAACTAGCTTTGATTCCCACCCATGTCAGCAGAGTTTCCCTGTCAGCGCCTTTCCAGCCGCGACTGAGATGGAAAAAGCTACTTTACTTAGGGGTTTTATTTGTTTGCCTGTTTGTTTCTCTCTGTTCGCTTTCATCTTTATCTTTTATGACTGCCCCTTACTCCCTTCCAAACTCCCCAGAGAGACAGGCATGGAGTGGGGTGGGGAGGGTGGAGAGGGAGGGGTGTAGGAAACAGACAGAGGAGGGGGGCTCTTTTGAAGGAGAACGAGGAGAATTGAAAATGGCCTGTGTTGTGAAGGAGGCGAGATGAAGAAAGCCAATCTGCCTGCGAGGGCAGAGCCGTGGGAGAACGAGGGGAAAGGAAGTGGAGTAGAAAGAGAGGGGGGGGAACATTCTGTTCAAGCCTCTTTGTCTATGAAGGAGGAAAATTAAGAGTAACGGCGTAAAGTACTGCGTGAGGTACGACTTTGATGGAATAATCCTTACCCAGGGAACCATCCCCACCTTGCTCAGACTGCCAAGCTGTTAGTAAAGGTAGAGGCCACAGGGAGGTGCTGTGACAGAGAGGGCTTTGACAGTAAAGCTCCTCTCACCAGCAGCACTGTTCATCAAGCAGTGTGCCGCTCCAGCTGTTTTCTCAACGAGTCAGAGCTGTAACGATACAAGTAGGCCCTATAAAAACTTTTTGCTAACGGTACAAGAATGGATGGTCGGTAGAAGTTTCAAACAGGCTTTGTTTCATCCCCTTTTTTGATATCCCTACCTAAGGCTGTTAGGATCTAGCTACCCTCATGCAGATTTGTAATTAAGATCTCCTTTCTCTCATCAAGCTTCTTTGTTTTTCCATTCACAGTTTGTCGATGGTCTCTTGAATGCCAATCCTCCAGACTGCGATTGTCATAATTGCGTTGCACAAATGGAATCAAAAAGACTGAGTCAAGTAAGAGAAAGAAGAAGTGGGGGGGGAGTGCCTACGCTGCACAAATCCTTTGCTGCAAACTAAATAAGGAATTCTCTAATCTTCACAATTGCACCTTCTTTTTTACACTTTTCAAGCACAGATGAGTGTCATTTATTCATTTGATGGTTAACTTATTTAGCTGCTATACTCTGGGGTACCCTATGTTATAATAAATAATGAGGTGATTTGTTCTCTCTCTCTCTCTCTCTCTCTCTCTCTCTCTCTCTCTCTCTGCCCCATTTGCTGTCCCCCATGGTTTGGTCCATCCAGCGACTGTAGAATGGGGAGTCAGTATATTAATCAAGACGTTGACAAAGTAAAGCAGCACACATACTGTCTGGTCCCACTGGTCTGCATCACAACCTATCCCAAAATTCACAAAATGTTACTGGCGTCATCCATTCTTTAGAAAATGCAGAGTTTAGGCTCCTTCCTATCAATATGATCCATGACATCTCAAACTACTTCCTAGGAACAGTCACTGTCACATGGACTTCCCACTTCCCAAATCATGTTCTTGACTTGGACCTTCACCCAGCTCCTGTACACTTTAGAGCAGTTGCCATGGCCTCTAATTATAAGGCCTGGCGTGCAAAATGAGTTGGGAAAACCGCCCCTCAAAACGCATTATGTGCTGTTCTTGCTCCCTGCTGATCTGAGATCAGGCCCTAAACGGCCAGTCTGGAGTGTCTCCGGAGAAATCTAAAACTCCTCTGATCTCTGCTGTGTAGTTAAAAGGCTTGGTTTCCCAAACCAACAAAAGTGAATTAAACTTTTCTTACTTAGCTATTCTCTAAAACCTTTACTCTCCATTTTCCACTGTTTCTTTCTCTCTGTAGTTCACTGGATTCATCTGTTTCTTTATTGTACCTTCCTGCTAGGTCTTTTTGGACTGTGACCCTTTTTACTGTTTGCTGCAAGGCATTTTTCTTTTCGTCACTCTCTCTCTCTCAATAGCTATTCCATTCAAGGTCTTTTGAGGGGGCCATCTCCCCATCCCCGACATTTACAATGGAAATGAATGAAAACTACTGGTATGTGACTCCTGTACAGGGAGACGCTCCATTATACCTTGGTTTACTCAAACAGAAGCCTCCCTGTCATTGGGTACAAGCAGAAATACCAGACTGAGAAGGGTTACCCTAGATAGCGGAGAACGCAAGGAAGTGGAATAATGGCAGGCTTAGAGAGAGAGCCTTGCCCAATGTTTTTTAGCTGTTTGAAAATTGATTTATTCTTACCGATCCAACAAACCCCATGTATTCTCAACCAATGGATGAAGGATGAAAGGTATCATTTGTCAGAAACCCACTGGTCCACTCATGGGAACAGAAATTGTTTGTGAACACGGATAAAAATCCTGTATGTACACGCCACAGTTATGTGTCATCCAAGTTGCCTTTTCGCGCTTCAAAACTACAGCCACTACACTGAGAAATGGGGTGAACTTTTAGGGGCAAGGAACATGGTTTAGCTTTTTTTTTTGTCCCCCTCGATATTGTTTAAATTGGATTTCAGTCTTTTCCACAAATGGACTACTATATTAACCTGTGAGACGGTGTGACAGCATAGCATAATAGAGTGTTGTTACAAAGAACGTGTTCAACCTTTTCAATGTTGTTAAAAAGGAAGAACATCTCTATTTTTCTATCATCCTGTATCCCAGAATGGCTGTTGTGTTATCCTCCTCCCTGAGGAGGAGTTAACAACCTTGAAGCTTTGTAAACATCAACCATACGTGGAATAAAAAGTAGATTATCAAAGGGGTATTTCCTGTGAAAGCAAACATCTGCTATGATAAGTTATCGTCATCCTTTTTATCTCTTGATCAATTCATACAGCAGTTTTCTTCTTTGTGACTACCTCCATTTTTCCTTGTTTTATTGTACTGTTCTCTTGATAAACAGTGATGTTTATCATATTCTGGCAATTGTTTTGACGTTATTCATGATTTTCAGCTCTAAATGACATGACAAAGGGAGGAAGCGTTAACAATCTTGTATTGTTAATATTAGTGGGGGAGAACAGGGAAGGCAAATTAGTGGGAGATAAGACAAGATGCCTTTGTGGTAGCGAAGCCGAAACAGATGCCAATCAAGCAATCTGAAAGACAGCTCGGAGTCCTGGGAGGGATGTAATGGAGTTCAATGAGAAGGCAAGGACGCTCTCCACGGCAGACCACAAAACAGTAATACACAGAGCAGTGTGCTAAAATAAAACACAATCAATTCAAAGAACAACACCACTGTGTTGGGACATACTCTCCCCCCCCCACCCAGAGACTTCCAGTCTTTCAGAATCCTGCACTGAAAGCTGGCCCTTATGCCTCCCATCGCCTCCCTTACACCCTGACTCTCTCCCCGTTCACATCCAGCCTGACTTCCTCCCATCATAAATCTGGATAAATCCACAAACCACTGTCTGGCATGCTCCATCTGTCTCCCTCACTCATGTACTGCTAAAGAAAAACCTCTCTGCATCCCTGCCTGCCAGCAGGCTGTCCTCCAGGCTCACTTAAAAAAGAATGAAACAGAAAAAAAGTACCCTGACTGTTCGCCGAGAAGACCCACCTCTACATTATATCACTACTGTTACTCATCTCAGTAAAATAAACAGTCAAATGAGATTACAAACATTCTCATTCATATGCCCATGATGCAATGTGATAGAGATGGGCAGCCATTTGGACTGAGTGAATTTAAAAAACTATACTTTTGTGGGACTGAATAGCTCATATAAAAGCTTTTTTTATCAAAATGTCTCCTGCTTCAATGTTAAAACAAAAGCAAACTGAAAAGAATATGTTGCATGCAATTGTAATAAAAGTGGCAATGGCAACACTGATAATTTGTTAGTAATTATTTTCTGGATTGCTTTGTTATATTGTTATATTGTATAATACTTGGATTTACAAAATAGGAAAGGCTAAAGTGTTCACTAAAATGTCAAGTTTCAGTATTTCTAAATGGGCCCACGGCTGAGAAATCAAGCCTTAAATGTAATGGACAGTGTCAGAGGCGAGCAGCAGGCGGCTGCAGACGGGTGGAGTCACACTACAACAGGTCTTTGATATCCACCACCAGGGAACATAGAAGGAGGGCCCTGCATCCCATGGTGGCGAACTTAAACACACATGCATGCACATGCACACAAAACCTGCTCCAACAGACCACGGCCCAGCAGTACAGAGTAGGCTCATTACATCCCACCCACCCCCTCCCACCACTGCCACCGGGGTCCTGACCACACAATGGGTCGACGCCTAGCCACTTGGAGGCCACGTGTTAGCATTCAGCAGAGTGAGGAACAACAACACCAGTGGACTCATATCATCATCCACCTCACAGCTCCCAGGGCCTGACATCTCCTCACGGTGCTATTGTTTCGCTTGAGCGCTGCTCTCTTGCCCTTTTCTCTCTACTACAGCGCACAGGAAAAAGGCTGCACAGTCGGGGGGTGGGGGCTTGTTTAGACAGCAGGGGACTCCACCCGCACTTATGCACTCAGTGGTAAACATCAAATATGATTGGTCAAGGGGGGGGCAAAGGGGAGTTTGACAGGAAAATTATCTGACAATTTCAGGTACCCAGAGTATTTTATCATATGTGTGTAACACACAATATATGAGAGTAGAAAAAAACAGATTGTGTTTACCTGTTGATGACAGTGACAGCCCAGGAGGATGCATAGACATGAGAAAAAAAGAAGGAAACCGTTAGTTTGTTAGTTTTGCATACCATATGTGCCCTGCATGCATATGTGTGATTATAAACAATGAAGAATCCCATTTAATTGAATATGTCCAAAGGGATTAAAAAAAGAAAAAATGACTTAAGCAGGCATATGGAGGCTTTGTGCTTCTATTCATTTTTGGTTTTAGCTGCTGCCATAGGAGATGAGGGTGTTCCCCTGCAATCAGACTGTTGCAACATGCCACTTCTGGTAAAATTGGATCTGGAAGGAATAAGAAGTCATGGGTTCATGGACTTCTTCTAACCCCTTAATTCTACCAGGCGCGTCTGCGTAGCATTCCGGCAGCCGCAGCAAAAGCCGCCACTCAAGAAAAATTTGGCATTCACTGATGAGATGCCATACTGTTTGTGTAAAATATCTCCTGATAAAGTAACTTCTGTGTTGACCTGGGTTTTACCTGCCCAACAACACTGTCAAAATCACACTGAGGCCAGCTGGATCAAGGTACCCAATTTACTGTATAAGACTATGCATGCACTTCCCAATATGCATGCACTTCCCACGACTACACTCTTAGTCGTAAACTAAGTATACATCAGAAGGGCAGCACAGCACTTTTCTCACATAAGGGAGTGAAACATTACTGCAAAATAAAATAAAATGTAATAAAAATATAATACAAATAACTGTGCCCACAGTCCCCAAACTGTCATTTTCTGTAAAGGACTATTTATGGGGTCTATCTGCTAGATAGAATTTGCTTCACTAAGTGTCTTCATAGAGACTGAAAGAGTCCGATGACCTGTGGGTTAGGGTTGATGGAAGGTTGTGGTCTCTGGCTAAATGCCGTTCATTCAGATCTGATTACAATAATCACCAGGGAAGCCAATGATGAGCTAGCTGTCCCAAATGACTTTCCTACTGGATGTTGAAAAAAAATGCTCTTACATACATATGTTAGGGCACCTTCTGATTTATCCATTTCATGCTCCCACCAGTTCACCGCTTATCCCTACATGAGGCCCTCTATAGATTCTATAGAGGGTCTCATGTAGGGATAAAGATCTCCTGCTACACTCACATTACAGCCACTGAGATTTTTACATTCTGTGTAGTAATGGGCTTGCAGACGCAACACCACCTGTCATCAACATAAACAGCCTGCTATCAACAAAAACAAACTTAAAAACTGTCACACCATTAGTGTAGGCTACTGATGCAAAACCACTTGTCTGACCATGATCATGTTTGCATTGCGCTGTAATATTGCTCCCTTTGGTTCCTCCTTTTCTTATTTGTATGAGATGGAAACAATTTATTTCTTCTTTGCAAATAATACAAAGAGTGATTGTGAAACTAGCAAGGACATTTGGTGTGCTGTCTCTTAGAAGACAACAGACCCATTGAATTTCATGAATAGATGAATGAATTACATTTCATCTAATCATACTTCAGGAATCCCACCCCAACACACACACACACACGCCTGCTGCATGACTGCAGAGGAACCTCCGTCAGTAGTTCCACTCGCAAACACACACACACACACCACACACACACACACACACACACACACACACACACACATATATATATATATATATATATATATATACATATATATATATAAAATGTCAGAGCCCTGACTTAAACCCAATTGAGCATCTCTGGAGAGACCTGAAAATGACAAAGAGGATCTGGGGGTTCACTATAGCAACGGCATCTTTCCCAAAACGTATCACCTTTTTACAATATATAATATATATATATATATATATATATATATATATATATATATATATATATATATATATATAATGTCAGAGTACACAAAGAGGGGGTTCACTATAGCAACGGCACATATCACCTTTTTGCAATACGTCTCTTTGTGCATGCTTCTTCATTAGGATTCAATTTCATTTCATCAATGAAAACAATTCTTTGTCTCTCATTTGGCACCGTGTGAATGATTGTTTGCTCACCAATACGAGGGAGATGAAAAAATAGACGCTCCACGTTTAGACTAAAGGCTAATATATTAGACCAAGGCTGTAATATATTGGACCACTGAATGACTGCAAGTGCATTTCAAACATCATTTCATGCTTACTGTATTTTAGTCCTGAATTAAACATGCATTTGTTGGCCCTATGAATATAAGACATAACCGTATCTTAGATCTATGCAAACTGCGCTTCAAACATTAGCACAAATACATCAACACACACACAAACACAAAAAGTACAACAAGTGACTTGCTAGCAAGGAGGTCACAGCTGAGGTTGTTTTAGAGGTTAGGCTGATAATTGATACCTATCATATACTGCTTTACCTTTGGTTTGATTAATTGATAAAATAATAAGTTATACATAAACAGTTGCATACTATACAGTGTCCTTTATGGCGTGTGAGGCCCAAGACAAGCAACTCATTACCATAATAACTTTAAAGGTTGGCGCAGAGATTTATTCAAAATATTAAAATAAATGAAAATAACCAAGGAAGGCCAAGCTTTACATTTGTATACTTATTCCTTCTTGACAACACTACAGTAGCCAGATGTTTCAAAATGAGTCTGGAGACCACAACATGCTCTAATTGATATGACCTTTAATTGCTCATTCAGTGCAGAGGAAAGAAGAGGAAGACATCAAGCCAGTCCACTGTGGCTCGGGCTAAAGAGGCGCTGTGTAGATTGGCCTACACTCCCAGGCCCCGTGGACATAATTAAACCTGAATAACAAACACACAAGTGCTCTACTCTCCTGAACAGGATTCTGAAAACAACCAGGACACCAGCTCGCTGCTCTTCTAGTTAGTCACTCAATCAGAGGGGATTTGTTCCTGCGTTGAGATTATAATTGGAGCCGGGACAATTATGGCCAACATAAATGAGGCCCTGTTATCAATGGCCAAAATTTGGTTAGTTGTAAATAAGCTCCGGGTCTGCAGTTCATCTCGACCTATTAGCATAGTGTGTTGCTCATTCTCACCACTTCTGTTAAAAAAAGGGTTGACAAGCTAAAGAAATGGATGATAACATCATGACATGAAACACATATAAAAGGTAATAAATTGTTCCTTTTATTTAGTTCAATAGTCTTTCTTTTGTAGTAACATCATAAATACACACAAACACAATAGAAGACTCATACTAAATGTTACCTTATTCAGATGTAATAGAGAAAAAGTCACGGTATCACATGAACTTACTCTCTAAGTGTAAGCACATCCCCAATTCTCTGCAGGCACACAAGATGCACAAACTCGAAATGTAAATAGAACATCTGCATTGTACTCTTTAACATTTACAAAAACGCCTATTTGCATTTTGCTCAACCGTAGTCCACGGGGGAGCTGGGAAACTGTCCACATACACGTTGTAATGAGATGAACAACTGGACCTTTGCATGGAATTAGACATCATTAATTAATTTATACTGAAGTCCACAAGCCTTTCCTTTTGAGTGAGTGTTTAGCTTCAGGTTAGCTAAGGGTTCAATTCATCTGCCGGGGCCACGGCACCAGTGTGTTTGTCTACTATGTATTCAAACTGCAAACTGCTGGTCACCAGATGATCCCCCTGGTGAGGCTCACTGTTGGCCTTTTGCACACCTCAATCATCTCCACCTGTAGTCTGCCTACACCCCAGAGAGCTCCCAGTAGAACAGCTATGAATGCAGGTGCTGGACGTCTAGACGAGGGGCTCATTAGTTTTCCTGAGGCTCACCAGCTAGTGATTGCAGAGGCCTAAGCTGCCTTGCCTGGAGGGAGGGGACAGGTCCTGATTGAGAGCGTGCTTTATTACAGGGGCTTAGGTGGGGGCTTTGGGATTAACACATAAGTCTTCCACCTTCATGGGTGCGACTTGTAGTGCTCCGTGCAGCTGGAGGGGGAGTGCAGCACAGGGAGTGAAACAGCTTTTCTCACTTTGCATTGATAGACTGACCAGAGGCTTAACACACACGTCCTGGAGGTCTGGATGGATTTGTGTTACTTACAGCAGTAAACCTAAATCTCTAAAAGGGCGTCTAGAAGTATTTTTTAAATGTTAATTCAAGTTAATTAGTTTTAATAACTTTGGCTTTACTTTGGGAGTCTGTGTGTTTATGTGTCTAACATTTCCAGACATGTGAAAGACCTCACAGTGGCCTGTAATTGTTTCAACTCTGTTTTTCACCGCAGGGGAGAGCCGGTCAAGAGTGGCAGCCTGTGCCCTTTCCTTTCACGGGTATCTTTCAAGTGGGCCGACTGTAAGCCAAGCTGCCCTTCAAACTGATGCCTGAGTATGAGCTACAGGTGAGTGGCATTGCTCCAGCTGCATGTTATGCCTTATTAAACAATCTGAGCATGTTGCTGAATGCAGCAATCAGCCTTCATCTTGAAGCATATTTGACATATCACTTTAGTTTACATGCAGAGGACAATTCCAGGAATTTCTACATCTTACATTATGGGGCATTTCAGAAATCTAGGTTCACACATTTCAAAATAGAGGCTTTATTTAGTAAAAAGACCAAATAAAACAGATTTGAATTGCAAAATCGGAGTCATTTACATGCCTCCAAATTCACTACACATAGATGTATTTCTAATCTAACTTTCAGATTGCTTTCAAGCCTAATGTTTATAGTCAACAGAGGCCCCTCTCTATATATTACCACAACCACTTTCCTCAGATGATTAAGCGATAGGAAAGAAAGTCAAAACAATAGTGGAACAAACAACTTTTCTCTGCTGAGCTTTTTGCATAATTATGATGCCTGAGGGCCAACTGATTCACTGAAATCTGTTCTCTGCAGGGGGAGGGAAACCTAAAATAGCAGGCTCTGATTGTCACACAATTGGCTTCGACTGCACTGTGCAGCTGTGCTCTGAGCCTCTGTCTGTCATTTAACTGATTGCTGCCAACCTATCAGGTGCATCATCACTGGAATGTGAGCTGCAAAGTGCACCACACAATGTGTCCCCTACCCTTCTTTCCAGAAACATAGGGTCAAAAACTGTGTATATATAGACAACAATGTGCTGTTGCATTAAACAGTTCTTCGAAATGTATTCCATTTTTGATTACCATAACGCCACAGTGGCAGAGTTCAAAGCTGGGATTGTGCAGCTGCAGATATGAACAGAGACAACCCGCACCCCACCTTTCCGTATTAAAAAGAGAGGAATAAAAGGAGAAAGCGAGAGACAGAAGAACAGCCAGTGAATTCCAGGGCAGTCCTAGTTGATTACTGGGGTGCAATTGTGATAAAACACCCATCCACCTCTGAAGGCTATTACTTCCTGCCAATACCGTCAACATCGCTTTCAGAGCTCATAAGAATATGCAGAAGCATAATTCCTGGATGCAACAACCTGATTTAAAGTGCTTACAATTTATATACAAAGGTTATTGAAGGTTAATGCCCGATTTGGTTCCAGATTAGTCCGTAGAAGTTAGTGAGGCTTGAGCACCCAGCTCTGTTTCTATTCACAAGCTTTGTCATCAGTATGAGCATTTAGCATGCATAATGAATGAATGAATGAAACAAAAATCAATTAGCACAAACTAATATTTTCCATGATTTTATTACCTTTTGAATTGTGGCAATTTTTCAACACTGAAAAGCTGCATTGTTTATCACCTTAATAAAATTAAGAATTACCCCATCACAATTTCAGGTCGTAATGGCTATTACAAAATACGGTAGAACAAAAGCAATAAGAAACAAGAGCACCAAATAGTAGGGCTGCACGATATGAGGAAAATATCTAGTTGTGATTTTTTTGACTGCTATTGCGACTACACAATATGGGAATATTCATTTTTGTATCATTATTTTCATTTACATTGAAAACTTGTTATAGTGTGATAAATGCGAGGATCTGTACCTAACAAAGTTTTTTTTGCTTTAGTGTGTAGGATAGGATTTGTAGGCCGGGACTTCTGTGCAGCACCACAATACTTCATTCAGAATGGTTTGACACATATTTTGCAAACAAATATTGCGCTCCAACTGCGACTTATATTGATATATTATATATTGCACTTGTCCATATCGCGATTTCAATAAAATACCTAACCAACAGCCAATCTTCAGTAAGATCTGAAGCATGTGCACTTTGTGTCAACTTCATGTCATTCTTTAACAGTGCCAGTGTGTGACTGCATGGCGATATCTTCAAATAATAATTAGCCTTGTCTGTGTATCTGATTACTGACATGACTGAAGAAAGGGTGATAAAAAAAATGCTGTATGGTTTATCTGCTTCCTTCTTCATTGAAAAGAAGGTACAGATAAAACTGGTATCATGAGGTTCATGCATGGTGAATCATGCCCACAGTATTTCCTCTCTCTTCTGAAGTCAATAGGCCTGTAACTTGAGCTGAGCACCGGGCTGTCCCTAGGTAGGCTGACTGAGCCCGCTAATGAAAACAGAGGAAGGGGAAGGGAGAGAAAAAGAAACAGTGAGTTCTGTGTCTGAACAAACACAGGAGGAGTACCTTCAAGGTCACCGGCAGAGGGAAAAAAAGAAGAGAGAAAGTGAGGAAGATAGAGTGATTGAGAGACAGAGCGGGGAGACGCTGTAGAGATGAGTGAAGTGATGATGAGACCAGGAATTTGAGCTTAAAGAGAAAATCAAAAACAGAAAACTTTTCTTCTGCACTCTTTGTTTTGGCCCAGTGCTGCACATTAAAGCGTTGTGGCCAATGAAATGAAATCACAATAAAATAGTCCCTAAATAATTCTTTATTTTCACAGTTCACTTATCTTCTTAAGTGGAAAGGATTACATGGGCTTTACAAACAATAAAACAATGCAACAAGAGAATAAAAAAGGCAGGCACTGTATCCTACTGGGCAAACACACAAATGGGCTTTGTTTCATTTTTACGACCATCTTAACATTACTTTATCAATAAGAAATCAGGCGTGTTTTTTGATAGCTCAGCACTCAAAGTAATAGGCAGCAGAGCAATCCATGGAGCACGCTAAAAGTGTTGAAGTAAAATGGGCTGTGGCTGCACAGCCGTGTAACGGGAAAAGAAATGGGAAACTGTCATAAAGACGTCAGAAGCTGGACTGTTTCAGAAATGCCCAAGTGTGGACATACACTCAGGCGTGACGTTACAGCAAACCTATTATCTACTATTCTGTCACTTTGGCTTTTCCACTACAAACTTGGGACCAGATTCAATTTCAGCACCAGAGATGTCTGCTTCTCTGACCATCACACAGTCTCTCTCTCTCTCTCTTTCTCTCTCTCTCGCTCTCTCTCTGAGTGGGTGTGTCCCCTCAGGGAAGAAGATGGTGCTTTTTACAGCACTTCACCCAACCTGCAAATAGAAAAAACCTTAGTTCTTCATTCAGTTCTCAAATCCAGAACAGATCATTTTTTTGGAAAAAGGAAGGAGGCAGATGCTATGATGCATGTATTACAGGCATCAGTGATGTGCTTTTGCCACTAATAGAACAACACAACACACACACACACAAAACAAAGACAGGCTCAGTGCTGCCACTAATAAAAAAAACGAGCTGCAAATAGATATACAACGTTTACAGAGTATGCAATTGTCAAAAGAAATAGCTGTTCTTCATTCAGTTCTCAAGGATTTGTGGTGAGTATGTATGAGATGGTTGTGGTGTTGTGCATTCAAGATAACAATTCAGCCTTAGTGGGCTTATCATTAAAATTCCATCAGAGCTATGGAAAAAGGAAGGAGGCAGATGCTATGATGCATGCATGATCTAAGGACAAGAGGCATCATATCACAGACAGAGTGATGCTACCTCAAGCCCCTGCTTTTGATCTCTTCATTGACCTGGATGAAACATGTTAGAAAAACACACACACACACACACACACAAAACAGACCTATCACTACAGAAAGCAAACTTTAATGTGACGGCTGGCTGTCTGACTGTCTGTATCTACCCGGGGCCGGGCAATTGAACCCTCCCAACCATCTCTAAACAGGCAACTGTATGCCAATCAAAGAAAGGCTGTTATGTTAAGAATCTTGTGGTTTCTCAGACAGTGATGTGCCAATAAAACATCTACGCTCACAAACACAGCAGAGACGCAGAGAATACACTTCCCAAGGCTTAAGCAATTACAGTATAAACACTACCCTGTGTAACTCTTTCATGCGTGTTGTGTCATTGGATGCAAGGGGTGGTCAAAGCGGGGATGGCATTCTCAACTAAATCCATGACAGTTGAAAAACACAAGCCTTTCCATCTCTGTCTCAGTAGTCCTTTGTTTCAAGGTGTTGTTGTTAGACACCCCTTTCGTTTCGATAGCTCAACATTTCACTCGATCAGGCTTTTGTCAAGAGGGACCTGTATGTTCAGTATTAAGCTCACAGAGGAGAATTAAGGGAAGGATGTTACACAGATCAAACCAGAGGACTCCTGGGCCTCTTACTTTCTTCAATCAATAGGCAGGATAACACCAGCCAGCATCAAGAGGCAAATGAGGACATACACGTAAACATAGACATTATAACTTATACACACTACTGCTAAACAACTACGGTTGACTGAGAACATACAGTATACTATATGGTTGGTTAGTTGGGAATATATCACATAATTACTGTGTGCTAGGCAGTGTAGTGTATACATGCATGGACAGATCAATGCTTACTATACTTGCATGGCTATTACACAGCCAAGCCGTATTTAAAATGCTACATTTTGCACTCCACTTGCATCTGCATCAATGCATGGTTGCCTTTAGTTTCAAAGATAGCCACTTTAGGTAATGCAAGTGTCCCTCTAGACTATGCACAGTCATACCCTGACTCGATAAAAGTCTGTTTCTGGGTTTCTCAGCTGGGGGGGGGCAATTAGTGTGAAATTTGGTGACAGAAGCATAGGAGCTAGGACAGTTTTATGTGTAATTATTGATCTAAGTTTACTTGGCTGCTTGGCTACATGTGGGGAGAGGATGCAGTACAGGGTTGTTCTCATACAGCGCCTAATTAATAGTGACATAATCTGATACTATAGCTTAAAGTTGTTGAGGAGTTCTGATCCCCCCACTGGTGTGTGGACTTAGAGTGCTGCTCGTTGCACCGTAATTGCAAAGCTTTGGCTTGGTGTCACAATTATAGTGGAAACCAGCCTTATTATATCCACTGTTATAATCTCTGCCAGACCCTCTTTACCCCTGCTCTAGTTGGTTCCTTTTCTTTTGACACTGTTCTAATCTGTATAGAATACTGACACTAATCCATTTGACTGCAGGTTTTTAATAGGGGCTCATTCAGGGACATGTATTGGCATTCGGTGTGTTTTTTTTTTAGGGACAGGTGCAATAATTACAGTGACAAGACAATAAATATGGAGAGCGATATCTAGTAAAAGATTTGCGGTTAAACATCAATGTCAGGCATCATATTGCAGGGAGCGTGTAGCAGTTTTATTGTACTAATAAACAGTTTCCAAGTTTATTGAAATATGCCATATTTGCAAATGATCATACAGTGAATTTTACAGTAGTTTTTAGAGGGAGCTGTTCGTTTTTTTTCCCACAGACAGAGGCCTCTCTCTAGGTCCCACATTCTGTTGGTCTGAATCACAACCCACTTCTTGATTTGATTATTTTGTGGGCCAGAGGAGGACACAGGTGGAACTGCGGAGCAAAGTCATTTGTAGAGCAGCTTGAAAGAACCTCCTCCAGTGTCTTATTAGACGGTGTGGGTCAGACAAAGAAACACTTTGGGAAAAGCACACAACGCATGCTGAAATAGCATCTGACTTCAGTTCACGATTCTGCGCCGCATCTCTGAAGAAATGCTAACCAACAGCTTTCCTTTTTTTGACCTCTCTCTGGGATTACTTCTAACCAGTCACTCTCTGAAGGCTCCTCTACAGCGCTCCAGCCAGAAAGACACATAATATTTATCAGAAGAACAGAGGAGCTGCAGAGAAAAAAAGGGAAAGACAATTTAAGTGGTGTCTTTGATAAAGCAGTGTTTTTGAAGCACATCCCATTTAGCTTCAACAGGACAAGAGGAAATAAGGATGGGAAAGTGTGTCTCGCGACGGTGCTCCACATCAATACACACCGCAGATACCTGGATGCCTCCCAAACAGAGGAGAGACTCTGAAACCGCCCCTCCTCCCTTTAAACTTGCGCTCTTTGATCTTCTCCCTCTTGAATGTAAAGACTGTTACTGCCTGCACCACAGAGAGTTCAGGCACCCCACAACCTCCACCACACACACCCACCTCAAAATCCACACTATGTGCTTCCTCACTCTTAGAAAACTTTAGAAAGAGGTCAGGGGAACTTTTTCCTCAGTACCATCTTTACTTGAGCTGCAAGACGCAAGGTGGCTGTGCTGTTGTGAGCTGGTAAATTAGTAGATCAGTGATTTGACAGCACCATTTACCGGCCAAATGATCACTTTTCTGCCCGTTTATCTCCCTCTATTTCTCTCGTATTGATCTAAGTTTTTGTCTTGGTCTATCAAAGGCAGCGGCAACGGCGTTTGTTTTTAACACCATTTCTTTGCCCTCGGCCAATTAATAGGGCTGCAGCAGTATTAGTTGGGGGCTAAATGAGACCCAGGGTACCAGTGAGATCCAGCCTTCGCTGACTGATTCAATCTCCCTTCCTCTCCACTGTTGCTTTATCTGTTTTTAATCTCTCCTCCCTACTTTTCTTTTATTTTTATTTTGCTGCGCTTATTAAACAAGGAATTGAAGAATCGTTTGTGCCTTTTATCATTCAGATTTGGCGGAATTTAGGTGCTTGAAAAATTTCTTTTTGTATATGTACGTTCGGAGCATTTGTCATGACTGTGACTTGAAGTGTGTTTGATGTCTACTGAACTCCATTTTATGCATACTGATGTTCTATTTCAACTAAATCTCCATGGTGTTACTTAGTTGTTGTTGTAAACAAAACAGAAGCACCAATGCTGATGTGATGCACAACTATCTGATAAGCTGGCTAATGTATAAATGCTCTGCAATTTGTTTTGAGCTGTTTAAACATTAAAGCTTACTGGGTGATTTCTGGTATGACTTGAATCATTTGGACAATAAAAGTCTTAAGGTTTTCAGTTGCAGTAAAGTGGATGATACTTTTCACTTTCATAAAAAAAAGAAATCTTGGATCAGTGAGAATATAGGATATCCATATGTAATATATTTTAAGTCCTATGTTGACTCATAATTCATTACGCAGTCTGTGCTTCAAACTCTCTTTCTGGATTTGTAAGGTTGGACATTTTTCAAGAAGTGTGGGAGTCATTTGAATAAAAAGGGCAAAAACAACTATTTTTTGTTGGAAATGTGTTTGCAGTGCAATGAGGTGGAATAGGGATGTTCTCTTTTTATACAGCAGCGTGTCTCACATAATACATTTGTTCTAAAATGGTCAGTTTGACTGTCTTCTCTGACACCAGTTTATGGGATCACCTAAACAACCAATGACATGTTGATATGATCTCTTTCAACGCACAATAGTTTATATTGACTCTATATGTTGATTGTTGTGGCACTTTCCAGCTGTTACTTGTGTTACAAATTGCTACCCTCTGATATTGTGATGGATTTTCGTTTTATCAGATTTGCAAGTAGTTTGATAAAGGCTGTTGGCCTGTCTTTCATGGATAGTTTGGTTCTATTAAATGTTGAGTGGCAAAAAGCCCATTCTTGGCAGCGCTGTGTTGTCTAACCACCAATAAAAAGTAGACACAGTAGAGTGGTTTCACCGGTCTCAGCCAACTGGAGGTGGGCAACAGTTAGGGCTCTCCCGTCCCGTGAGAACAGAAACTGTTAACACAGCAATGGCTCCAGCTTTGCTGAGTGGCACTAACAGGGGGAGGGGTTGTGTAGTGAGAGGACTCACCTCTCTCTACCCTCCAGTTTCCCTCATCGAGCAAAAAAAGCTTTCTCTTGTCTCCTGGTCTGGTGTAATGTGCGTCAGGATCTCTGGAATTCAATTACTGTTCCCTTTTAGCCGCGCCTGTAATCTTCCTGTTCCAGTCATATGCTCTGGGTGCAAGCTAGTGTCACACACTTTTCCCAAAATGATTTCTTTTATGACCAGACAGCGAGACCACAAACTGCATGCACTTATAGAACAGATATGAATCCATTGAGCCCACCATTTTGCCTAAACCTAATTATGTTACATTTGGGGGGAATGTCACTATAAACTGTGGGGGTATAACAGTGGAGTCTCTAATGAGTGTTCAATTAAACAGAGAGCACCCACAAGGCAAACCGGGCCTAATGAAGCCAACTGAATCTTTCCAATTGACACAGTCTCATCTTGAAGTATCACTGAAGTCTTGAGTCAACAATCCATGTTTGTACCAAAGACTTCACAAAAAAAATTTTTTTTAAATGTCTCCATCCTGCCCTATCAGATGTGAGAACTCTTGGGACTGTCCTCACCAGAAGACCAGGGAAATATTCACTTTCCTGCCTGGAGTTACATGAGAAAATGTATACCACTTTCATGTCTGTGCGGTAAAGATTAAGCTACTACAAGCAGACAACAGGGCAACACGGCTAGCCCGCTCCATACAAAGGTGAGAAAATCTGCCTACCAGCACCTCTAGAGCTCACAAATTAACATGTTATATCTTGTTAGATTAATTGGTAATAAAACAAAAGTATTAAACCTGTTGTGATGTTCCAGTTTTTTTTTTTTTGTATCTGACTATTTATTAGCCAGGCGTTACAACTAGCAGAAATATTCCAGCACATAAGCCCCTGTTAAACCACAACGTGTCTTTTTTACACAATGTGAGCTTTACAGGTACTGATTGGCAGATTTTTTTTTTTTATCAATTCAATTCAATTCAAAGAAGCTTTATTAGCATGACCATAGTGACATACAGTATTCCAAAGCTCATTAACAGGGAGACATTGATCACATTTACATCAACAATCATAACAACAAGAACAAAACTGATTGTATCAGCATATCAACATGACAACATTACAGGTGTGTGTGTGTGTGTGCGTGCGTGTGTGTGTGTGTGTGTGTGTGGGGGGGGGCTGAGCACAACCTGGCAAGTTTATCTTTGGACAGAGGCAGGCTATCTATTTTCCCAGTTTCCAGTTTTTGTGCTAAGCTAAGCTAATTAGCTGCTGGTGGTAGATTAATAATTGTTGCACAGAGCGTGTTTTCAATCTTCTCAACTCTCAAAAAAAGCAAAATGTCAAACTACTCCTTTACAACAACCTCTTTTTGCCGTGTAAGAAATGACAGTTGTCTCTCAGAAGCAAAGGCGGACACTGCGTGAAGATGTTTTAATGCCAGAAAGCCCCAGAGGGAGATGGTGAAGGCTGCGGATGTTTGACATCAGAGATATTATTTGCCTCCTGTCTCCTACCTACTGTCAATTTTGTTTGTATTTTTTTGGTAAAAAAAGTTTCAAAAAAAACATTTCTAACATCATCATATCATCACGATGCTGTCTTGGCGATAGGGGCGTCAGATCAGAAAACGCTGACATGGGTCTTTTTGAAAGGCAGTGACAAATTAGGGGATTTTGTCATTAAGGGTTGGAGCGACTCTTTCAGGGTGAATTGTTGCTTCACACAAAGTTGGAAGAATTGAGTGAGAAGTGGAGAGGGAGGGTCTGTGGGCATTGTCATCACCTCTGACAAACACACGGTTGTGTTTAATTATCAAGTGTTTACTCTCCCGGCCCGCACGTCAATCTCATGGACCCCCCCAAAAATCTGACACACACTGTGGCCCCATGCTATTAACTAGAGTCAACAGAGCAATGATCTGTGCCTGGTGTTCCTGTCTTGTGATAGGTGAGGATCTGCACCCCCACCCCTCCGCTCCACCTGCCTCTCCTGTCTGCCGGAGTTAATTTATCTGGGTGATAAGCAGGTGGACGAGGGGAGGAGAGGCCCTTAGACTGAGCTGCACTGTCAGACCTGGCAGACTGAGTGACAATGCTAATAGCCCGGTCCCATTAACCTCACCACACGCTTCACCTTTATCTACCACACAAAAGACTGTTTGTTTGCTTGTTGGATGATAATATTTACCTCGTGATTTGGCGGCCCCAGACATGACAAATATATTTGTGCATTTTGAGAAGGCACTGTGATTCACGTAAAAGGGGAGCTGCTGAAAGAAGACAGTGCTCTCTACAGCTCCAGTCTGTGATAAGGGCTAATGTTCTCGGCCTAATCTGTAACTTTAAAATGAAAGAATATTCCTGTTTCCCTTTTCTTACTTTTAAATGAACAATGTCCTTGCCGCCCATTATTCCACCATGCTCTTGGCTTACCACTATACAATACAGTTCAGCCTCATAAAACACAATGTAGCTGTGCGTTGCATTAGTGCATTTAGGCACTTTATTCTTATCTTGGGGCCACGGTCCTATTATAAAGAAGTTTGGTGTTTGTATACGAGTCCTGTGGTGAGCTCAGTGCTCCGGTGCCAGGCACAAGACTGAAAGATATTGCTTTAATTGGAGAGTTACTGATCCTGCAAGGCATTTGGATGCCAGACGTTAGCATCAATGCTTCCTCGCTGTATTCTGCTGCGCAATCACAAAAATGATATTGGGGGGACAGCAGGTGATCCATAAAAGCTGTGCTTTAAAGCCTTGTTAATTATTCCTTCAGAAGTCTAATGAACAATGGGGATAAAACCTTGTGCAGGGCAAATCTATTTGTGGGAGAGGAGGAGCAAACTCTCTTTCAGATACAGTACTTCAGAGCCTTTACCCCATCTCATCTTTCAACATGGGTCTATCATTATTTAGCTCACACAAACACACACACACATACACATGGTTTGTGCTTTGATCATGCCCCTGATATTAGCTGGTACAATATTTAATCATCATGTACTCTTACAGGGATATGAGTTTTGGTATATATAATATGTGCTCAAAATGGTGTATCCCATGCATAATGAAGCAGATGCCGAAGATTATATAGTTTGGCACAGAATTTGAATATGCATAGATTATGTCCTATTTGATTTAGCAGCTGGTGTCCCGGTGCGGATGTGTACAGTACATCACTTACGAATACTGGGACCTCCGCATTCTTGAATTTTGTTTCAGTGTAGTATATCATATTTCCTTGTGTGGAACAGACATCATATTCTGTCTTTGGCTGGAGAGGGCTTAATACGCGGCGGGCCTGCCAGCTTTTTCGCTCCGTAAGAGATATGAGAAGAAGGAGATTAGCTCAGCTACCCATCCATGACCTTGAAATTACGATGAAGATGGATAAGAGCTTTCTTCCTCCACCTGCTCAAAGCCTGCAAGGCTGTTTAAACAGCAGGCCATACAGTCATCATCCATTTAAAACAAATGTATTCTACCAAGGTCCCATTTTTTCCAGCCATTCTATTCAGCTTTCTAAGTCAATTAATGATAGAATGTATAATGTCATAGAGTAGCAGAATAAAACAAAAGCTCCCTATATACTGGAGCCTCCAGAGATATGACTATGGAGAGCTGAGGAGTTTAGGATAGCGGCTGCACAGCAGTACGCCTTATAAGTCTTTTTGATTAAAACTTAATTCTCACTTTGCTAAACTGCCTCTAAAAGCTTCACATAATAAGAGCGTAGTAAAAAAAAATGGTCCACTGTTTACTAAAAAGGTTTCACTATTCACCCTGTCTGTGACAAATAAATTGTTAATTCCATGCTAACAATGTCATGAGATTACCAGAGTATGCTTTACAGAAAGCACATTATCTGAACCCAAAAAGAAGACCTTAAAGCAACTGTTTAAAATAATGAGTGGGGCAGAAGTGATCCGCATTTCATCCCCAACTAACAGAGAGATTAAAAATGCAATGTGGAGCTCAAGCCCCTCGCAATCGCTGACTGTACTAAAAGAGGCTGGTTAAGTTGCTGTGTTTCCCTAAGCAGGCACAAACTATCTATTCTTCTTAGACCACGTTCAAACTAAGTACACAGTCTGAATTAGTCTACTGAATTAGGACTTTTTGGTCATAATGACAAATGAAATGACAATTGATAATAAATATGATAATGAAAATAATGATAATCTTGTATTCCTTTGTTTTTTTCTAAAGAAAATAGAAAAAAGGCTTTGTTCTGCTATCGGAAGTCTAAGATAAATGCATTATTGTATCTGTTCTGCATAACATACTTTTATGCAAAACATATACAAGACCATACCGGCAGTAGTGGAATAAGTATTCAGATCCTTTTCTTTAGTAAAACCACTAATACCACATTGCAGAAATACACTTTTACAAGTAAAAGTCCCGCATTGAAAATGTTACTCAAGTAAAAGTATGTGAGTATCTTCAGGCAAATGTGCTTAAAAGTATTAAAAGTAAAAGTACTTGTAGAAAATAATCCTCACATTTTAGAAACTGGAAACGATAAAAACAGTCTTGTCAAGTGTTTAATCGGCTAATCATTTCAGCTGGACCTGTAGACCGTTGGGTAGTTTAATTTATAACAAAACATTTTTTTAAACTACATGTGTTTTGTGTGCAAAAATCTTAATTTGTAAAGTAACAAGAAACTAAAACTGTCAGATTAATGTTGTGGAGTAAAAAGTAAAATGTTTCTCTCTGAAATGTAGCGGAGTAGAAGTAGAATGTGGCACAAAAAGATAAGACAAGTAAAGTACAAGCACCTCAAAATTGTACTTAATTACGGTACTTGAGTGAATGTACTTAGGTACATTCCATCACTGCATACTGTACTGTCTGCTATGGTAGGAGGATGAACACATCACATTTTGTGGCTTGGTCTTTGACTGGCTTCACATAATAATGATGTATTTTTAAAACAGTGTAGCTACAAATGTTTCCATCGCTGTGGCACTGCTTGTCATTTTAGTACTCATTGGTTACTCAGCCTGGATTGCAAGACTACAACTTGCTCATTACTGAGTCTCACTAAAAGCACCTTCAATTGTCCACTGTTGGCCAGCTTGTCATGGAGGAAGTGCTGAGAGGGCATACCTTTCTTTAACCAGAATGCATTGAGAGTATTGAAGACATGGCATTAGGACATAATGAGTAAAACATGTCTCTCTTACACCGGGCAAAGAAGCTGATGGATTTTCATGCAAGACTGAATCTCAGATGCATTTGGCAGACAGCAACCATTCAGGACATATTTGTTTGTTGCTGATGTAGTAGTTAGCAGCTGTTGCGGTATTTTGAAATACAGTAAAAGTCATGAATTCGGACTGTGTTTTTAATGTGTGTGTGTGTGTGTGTGTGTGTGTGTGTGTGTGTGTGTGTGTGTGTTTCTGGGGCTGGGATACATGTTAGAAAAGATACAATTGTGAAATTCTGGCTGAAGATAAGAAAAAGTTCTGGTGTTTGCTCAAAAATTATAAACAAATTACTGAAACCACAGCGCATGAGTGTCCATTTAAGGAAACAATTTGTCATCTGAATCTAATCTGTTTCAAAGTCAAACATGTTAAATGTGATGTTAATGTTTATGAGTTCAAATTTCACAACAAACAATTGAGATTCTAATGATGATGATGGGTATTTTAATTATGTTTGTATGACACGCATACTGCACTCATTATGTTAATTTGAGTTCAAAAGGACAGATACAAATAAAGACTCTTCACACAAGAATAAGTAATGTAAAATAGTTTGAAAGAAGACTGTGCTGTGTCCCTTGCAAGACCTCCTTATTTAAGTCCCTGGATTTGGCTAATAAAGCTGAAAATGCCCTTCGACCATTAAGTGAACTGATCTTATTTTCAGAGAAAGACTGGTGATTCATACAGTATGGAGGCTCAAATGCACTAGAGGCTAAAAAGAAAAAAGGAAATATAGGAGGAGAAAAGGGAAAAGATAAGAGCGCGGATAGAGAAGGCAAAAAAGGGAGAGTTAGCAAAGTAGAAACAGAGGAGAGGTGTAGATGGAAAGTAGAATGTGATGGAGGTGGTGGTGTGCCAAAGTTGTCCGCTGATCCATACCGAAACAGATGCATTTGATCACAGCAAATCTCGGGCTTATAGCATAAATACATAATAAACTCAAATTAATGGAGGCAAGCGGCATGCATGTGTTTCGTCGGTCTGTGAGTTACCACTACAGTGACTGGAGCAGGGCAGAGGCATCCATATGGATGCTGCTTAGATAGCAGACTTGTTAACATATCTCCTTCACTGCTCCTAGCAAAGCGTTACAGAGATGGAATACATATCAGCCACATTTAAACAACAATGTGAGTCTCTGTGGGAGGGATTTATAAAAAAAATAGAGCAAAATATGATACAGCAAAAAAATTCCTGCCAAGCATGATGTTCATGCCAAATTGGATCAATATCGCTGGGCAACTGTTGTATGTAGTGCAAAGCACTTATTGTAATGTGCTGTACAGGCTATATACAGTGCTCAATACCTTGTAATGAAACAGTGATATACAAGGAAATACTTCAACATACTGCGCAACACAAACACTAATTTGACAATCTAGCAGATGTCAAAGGCCTCGCATTATCCAGTAACAACTGATCACAACTAATTCTGCAAGTGCTCTGAGCAGAGATGTGGGGAAGAAATGAGCAGCACTCAGAGCTTACATCTGAATTCCTATGACTTGAATGTTCCCACTAGTGCAGCAGAAAACACAAAGAAGTCAAGGATGATGAATTAGTCTAATGATTCCACAGTAATATCGCTCAGAGACGAAGCTTGAGGAAATTGCAGTTCCCAATCGAAAGGCCTAAAATTACCCCTTAAGACACGGCTGAACTTTTGCCACTGCACCCTCTGTTGCCATCATGATTCAGTGAACCCTCTTGTTTGTGTTGGTATCAATTGGATTCTCACTACCTCCGATGCCCATCATGGCATTGTTCTCTCATTCCCTCTTTCACCTTCTTTGACTTTTGCTCGTCCCTTGTCTGTGTGATCTCATGCTATAACAAGCACACAAAGCCCAGTGGGATGCTAATGCTGGCTGCAACATCCACCCCCTCCTCTATATGCTCTTTTTTCTCACTCTGTCTGCTTGTCACATATGACTACCCTATCTGAGTCAAGTCTGGGGCGTGATAGAGGAGGTATATATTGTATAGGCAGTCTCAGATGACTGGCCTCTGCAGTGGAAGACAAAGGGGAGAGGCAAACATGATAGACAACACAACACACACACATACACATAATGCCACAAGGCCTTCGGGGTGAAGGGCACAGGAGTCAACCCAGCAGTTCAGCGGTGATCGCTAATTAGTGCACAGCTTTGACCTTGACAAGCCATCCGTTTCTCTTCCGTCAAGAAGCAGTTGTTGCCACACTGCAACAGAGGCTGAAAAAAAGCCTGAGCTGAATGAGATCTATCGATGGCAGGGTGAGCAGCGAAGAGGCAAGGAGACAGGAATAAAAACATCAACACAGCGCTTGACGTACTCCCTCAGCAACTTGCTGTGACTTTGGCTTGTTGCACCCTTATTTGAATGCATTACACAACCCCAGAATACAAAAACACAAAGCTCAATAAATAAGGCCTGTGTGCGTTTCAGGCTGTGCCAGTCTACGCTGACCTGGGCCTTTCAGCCCACTCTGCATGATTAACAGAGGTAGCAACGTTTTGCTTGAATAAATTAGAAACTCCACTGGCTAGCCATTTCTTAGGGTGAGGGAGATACACAACCGATACGTCTTTGTTTGCAGAATCTCCAAAGGCCCCAGTAATTGAATTTTCACAAAAATCCCATGTTTACGCCACAACAAAAGAAATTAGATAAAGCACGGGGAAGAGGCAGAAATGAAATGTGTCTGTCACAAAAACAACTCAATGCAAAGCCCCTCAAAGTTAATATATTACAAACTGTCTTTTACTCTCCTGATGCAGAGTCAGCAACACAGAAATCACCGAAAAACTGTGTTGGCACCATAATGCAGCCTGTCTCTTACTTTTAATTATAACCCGAAAATGTCTCAATGTTCAAAAATATTGCTTCTGTCTCTTGTACAAATCTATCAGTTTATTACGTGGTGAAAAATTACCCCTGAGAATCTTAAACCATACCCAGGACCTAAGGTAACATTCAGTACAGGGAAGGAAAGACTAAACCCTTTATCATGTTGAAAAGCACTTACTCTGCTGAAATCTCATTTTACTGTCTTTACTATCAATATTACCATTAGCATTATATCTCACTAACCAGGACAGGGAGTTTCAAACAGAGCTGAAGAAAGAGGGAGGACATCGACTAATCTGATGTACCATACTTATACCATGTTCAGAAAAATACAATTATAAGTTAGTGTGGGCGTTTTGCTACAGGTACTGTTCAGAGGATGAAAAATGAACCAGTCCACTTGGAAGGTTTATCAAATGCCAAAAGACTGCAAAGTGGTTTATACTGCCTCCTCTGTGTCAACGCTTGTGTGGTTAACCTTAAAATTAGCACAATGATACACCACACAGGATACAAGATATTTAACATGAAATATGTGATTGCGTTGACAGATGCTGTGGCAAAAGTTTATCCAGATCAAGTTTTTGACAAATGACACTACGTCGTCTGTCAAGAACCTGTGCTGAATGGAGAGGCTGCTTTTTTTTACTGATTAGTGTTGGTGGTCCGCGCATGATGGACAGGTCAATTTTTTTCAAAATTAATGCAAAAGAACCAGAGATATTGTCTTTTTCTCTCCACACATTCTTATCCCCTGTCAAAACCAGGTGCCTACATAACCCACAATGCAACACTACTGCCAACAGTTCAGTTACACATTTGGGTGCTAGTAGCAGCTTGTGTATAATATATATACAGTGTATAACCTTGAGTCATTAGACTCAAACGGAGGTGGGAAGCAGGTTGGAGATCTACACACATCATTTTTCCAACTTGTATTCTTCAGCTGCAATGAAAATGTATTTCATTTATTCTTTCATTAAAGGTTTTGTACAACTTTTTCAGTTATCCCAAAGACCTGTAAACAAACTTCGATGTGTAAAGTTATGTGGTAAGGAAACATTATCTCTCAGCTTTTTGCTGTGCAACAATTCTATTGTGAGAATTGGCTGCAACTATATTAGTATAGTACAATATAGAATAAGATTGTAGGCCTACTATAGCCGAAAATAGTAACTGTAGGATAAATACAGTTACTGGTGGTACAGAAGTTTATAATTAATCTTTTTTCTGAACGCATTGTTGCATTTATGACTTTTTCATAAGGAGTTTCATGTATAATGGAAGCAGGAGGAAGTGGGGAAGAATGTAAATTAAGCTTGTTAGAAGGCCAGTTTGACTGTTTACATGCTCAACTTGTACTGGGTTGACCTTAGTTAACAATTCATGGTGGAAGTTTCTATCTATCAGCATTGCTTGGCACAAAATGCATCTGGAGCATGTCTCGGTGCACTCACTCAACCCCCTTTTAGGCTGTCTGTTCCTGTTGTCTTCTTCATTTCCTCCTCCTCCTCCTCCTGTCTGCCTTCAATTAGGAGACCTGTAGGTCGAGGTCCCTGTGCCACAGATGTGGAACACTGAGTTTTCAGGGCAAAGCTCCCCCGAAGCATCAGAAGAAGTCAAGTGGCCAAGCCAGTAAGACTTTGAAGAGTAACTGGGAATAATATCAAGATGAACGTGAATGCAATCTGAATTGCCATATGTAAAAGAATCTGGAAGATAATATTAAACAGATGTGTTGAGTAATCATTAAGCACACTACTTTATGAGCTTCTCAAGCCCAAGATTTCATGAGCTTAAGTGCTGCATGATGAATCCCTTTACAAAAAGAGTTAAAAATCTGTTCTGTTGTAAAAATCGATGTCTTTGGCAGTTAATGGGTGTCTGTGTTGAGTACAAGAGTGTTGTGTGAAACGTAGTGTGTGTGAGTAGGCAGCCATAAGGGAACTGAGCCATGTCTGTGTGCTCAGCAGAGTACATCAGGACTGAAAGGGGACATCAAAGAGTGACGACAAAGGATTATGATGAGCATTAGGGTGTGTGTGTGTAGGTGTTTGGGTCACTCTCCAGTCACAGGGTTAATGACTACCAGGATAAGGGAGGAGGCCTTCTCATTTTCCAGCTGGCCATCCATAGCGTGGCATTTCCCTGTCAGTAGAGCACAGTCTGGGGTGGGGGGAAGGGTGGGGGGGGGGGGGGTTCAGTCCAACGGATAATGGGTGTGAACACAGGAATAAAATTTATCATGCATATTAAAACATAAAGCTGGCTTCAGAATACACAGAGTGCATAAAAGGATGCACAGAACGTGGTGGGAAAACAAAAAGAGGGGAAGAAACCATAAAGAGAGGAAAGCCCGGGGCCCCAGCCAGCCCTCCCTCAATTGGGAGATAAAGATGACTGATATCTGCTCCCCTTCCAGCCCAATTTCTTTAATGCTAAAAGGGAGCCAAGGATAGGAGCTAAGAGAAAGGAGAGAGAATCAGGCTCAAGGTACAGCAACTCGTTCTCCCTTGACCAAGTCGCATTCTCTCCATCACTTTAGCCGCCTCGCCTCCCCGTCTCCTTCTATATCTCTGACTAGCACACTCGCGTTTCTGGTGGCGGATAAACACCAACATCAGGTCCCTGGGCAGATGTGCTTCCCAGTGTTCCGCACAGAAAACGGATTGTTCAAATGCTGAATAATTACCATGATAATCATCTCTATCCCACAAGGGTCTGAAAATGCATACATGACATCTGACATTTGGTACCCATGGCTCCTCACTCAATCTGCATAATCACATATTCCTGCCTTAATTTCCATGCATATGTTTGAGAAAACAAACAGAGGGTGAATATTTTGGATTGTGCTGTAGGCTTGGTAGGAAAAGTACCACAATACAGTATATGCAGGCAAAACGATTAGTTGATTATTGATTAGTCAATTGACAAAAAAATAATCAGGAACTATTTTGATAATTCATTGTTTCAGTGAAACAAGGCCAAACATTCTCTGGTGACAGATTCTCAAATGAGAAACTTCTTTTCTTTGTTTTCTATTATTATAAACTAAATATCTTTGGGTTTTGCAAGACCAGACATCATCACAATTAGACTCTGGGAACTGTATTTGCTATTTTATTTATATTTCAGACTAAATGATTAAACGAAAAGATTTTAATCAGATCAATTGATAATGAAAACAATCGCTTCTTAAAGCAGTAAACTACAGTGGCATACTGTATTGTACACCAATGGTATCAAAGATTGTGTTCAGACCTTCAAGGCATTGTGCATTACTCTACTTGTCACCTTTGATGTACAAAGCCTGTACATGAAGTACTGAAGCATTACCCAGGAAGGGGCATTTAGACTGTCAGTAAGTGCTTCCCAGCTGGCTGTCTATAGACGCGATTGGAATGGTACAAGAAAACATTTTTTTTTTTTATAAGACGTTTTCATACCAAGATCAGGTAAACAAATATAGCAACTCCTTTACATAATAGCGGCTGAAAGAGAAATATTTTGAATACTATAGATCATTTTCAGGCCATTATTAAGATGTACAAATGCATTTATAGTTTATGCTGCGGTCCATAAGCATTGGGACATGTAGGTTTTTCATTGTTATGATTCCAAACTGGAACGCATTGGATTTGGAATTAAACAGTGAATGACTTGTGGACTGCACTGAACTTTCAAACTTTGATATTTGTATCATTCTTTATTCTACTGTGAAAGCAACAAAGAAAGAAAGTAAGAAAGAAAACGAATCAATTTGATATTGTTGACCGAAAGGCCTATATCCAAACAGATTACATTAACATTAACAACATTAACTGTTGCACCACATTTTCTGCTTTGGATTAAGAATTTGATTATAATTTGGCATGTTAGTAAATTATATAACTGTTATTTGTACATCGCTGATTGCACTGGGTACTGTATCATTTATACATATGTGGCAATGATGATAATGGCAATGACATGGCAATTGACAAAAGGGAAACCACACTAACACCTGTATATACATTTATAATTATACATTGTTCCTGGTTATTTGGGTGTTTCTTTTAAAGATCTAAGTCAATTAGTTTCATCACTCCAGTACAGAGTTTTTTTTTTTATCAACCATAATGAAAGGATTAAGGCCATGTCAGTAGCAGCACTGTATTTTGAGTATTGGTCCTGTGCATCAAGAGCAGTTTGAATTGAATGTTCAAGTAGACACTGAAGTATAATATCTAATAAAAAACCTTAAAAAACAATGTATACAATGATTTTATATTAATGCTCATCTCTGGTTTCATAGTTTGAACATCTTTGCTGCCCTGTAACAGCTTGCATGCGATCTGCTACACTGAGACAGCACAGTATCAATTACCTCAATAGTGTGCATGCTACTACCACTGAGCTTTTTTTTCTCCCTTTTCACACATTTGAGACATTTAGAAGACATTAGGAGATAACAAGTTGGAAATGGTGAGAAGCGATTAGGCAGAACACTTGACAGATATGAGAGATGCAACTAGTCACCGTTTAGCACTTGAACAGTATGTCTCAGACTGAAGATAGAGCAAATGGGGGCTTGCTTTTCCCCCCTCTCCGCTATCCTCAACCACAACACATGGCCCACTCACATATTCACAGCTCTGCAGAGCAGCTTGGCTTCAGCGTGAGCTCCAATCCCTCTCACTCTGAATCAAGCTGTGATGGGACAGCAGTCCAGCCTCTCATATTTCCTCAAAAGCACAGTCACTGATATAAAGCTTGACTGGCAGCCAGATCCATCTCTGTAGCTTTTTGTTGCCTCCACCTGAGAGAAAAGCCCTTAAACTGTGATGGCCACTCATTCCCCTGAAAGCCTATTGTAGGCTTTATGACAGAGTGGCTCAAGCAAAGTGTCACCCAACAGAAGATGTGTTTTATGTGTTACACACTGCAGACCCAACAATGCAGGGCCTCCCCATGTCTTCCCCTCCCTTTGTTTCTCATTACTGAGCTAGACGGAATTAAGAGCTTTTCTATTGGGATCCTTTTTCCTGCACTCGCCTTTTTGAACAACCTGAGGGGGATTTTAACATGCTATTACCCTTTGACACAGTGCTGCTATTGGAAGTAGGAGAGTTGTGAGGTATTTAGCCAGGGCTCCAGACAGTGGAATGGAAGGCAGGAAAAGACCTGCTCTCTCTTTCGAAAAGAGATGGAGAAGGCGCCTGGGGGCAGCAGGGGTGGAAGGTCCCAGCCTGGGCCCTGTCCACTGCAACGTGCCAGACAGCTTGAATCCCATTTATTCCTGGTGACCTTAAATAAAATGCTGGCTACCCCTGTGGGCCCCATGTGAGGCCAAAACCAAATGGGCTGTGTTCTCCACTTTTTCTACCCCACTGCTAGAGAAAATGAGCTTTATCTGTGGGGGAACTCGAGGCCATGTGACTAAATGCCCCCTTCCCTGCATGCCTTTCCCCACAAACTCCATTCCGCAGTTAATCTGCAAAGCTGTCACCTTTTAATTACTGGCTTTTGGTATTGGAGTTCCCAATGTGAAAACCTTTTGATTTATTTTGTAAAGCTTCAGCTTATATATCACTAGGACAGTTAGACAGTCTGCAATTTAAGACATATCAAAATGTCTTACCATGAAAATGTACACAGACACATGCTCCCCAAGGGGACATAGGGGGCTGCCTGACAAATGTGTAAGTTCATTACTGCAAAGGAACCGATAAAAGAAATATGTAATCCTAGTTGATTAAGTAAGGTTGTCAAAGCACTGGGTGGTGACAAGTATTACAGAGGTGAGAAATTGTTAGATGAAGCTCAGTGTGTGTCTTTCTATGGACTAATGTATCACAGATTCACATCAAGTGCTTCAATATTTGAAACCAGTTAAAACTGGTATCTGTTATGTTGTAGTTAATAAATCATTCATTTCTAAACAGAGCTAGTGGACTGGAAGCGTCAATTTCACACCACGTTTGTATTTTCATGCATCGAAATCAAGCATAAGCTGAGTTGTATCACACTTCGCTAGCTGCCATGTTTGCCATGCTTTGCATTGGTTGATTCACATAAACAGCAGGCGTCAACAGCATTCCACAATGGCTCCACCACATTACTTTAGACAGCTTGCCTCTGCCAACAATGTCTAGAAATGTATGTATTTTACCTTTAATTCATTCATCTTATTTATCAGTTGCTTGGTGTATTTGTTGGTTTATTTCTTTGAAATACATATCAGTGCTGTCTTTACCTTAAATCTTTTACCTGGGATTTTAAAAATATTAGAAATTTGCAGTCCAAGCCAAAACAAATGCCTATTCATAAACCGCATCACTTTGTCACATGAACCCACGCAGGGTACCGGTGGTTTTCAAGTGCCAACTACACGTCCATGCAGAGCCAAAGTCTGCATGAGCAACTCTAATTAAAGCGGAGTTAATCACAAATAGCTGCATAGGGCCACAATTGAGGCATATGTTAAGAATGAATTACTAATTAGAGCGGCAAGCAGTGAGACAAGTCCCAGACTGCTTGAGAAGTCTCGGCACGTTACTAATATATGAAAAGGTATAAACAAACAGCAATCTGGTTGTTTAGCTCCTCCATCCCACTTACAAGGATCCAATTATGGCAGATCCCTGGAGCCGCCAATACAATCAGGCAAGAGTGAGTCGGTGTTATGATTAACTGTGAAGGCCACATATTCTCTATAGCTGCTCCAGCCAGCCAGCAGGCCTCCTTTGACAGGGGCGTTCATGTGGCTCAGCGAGCCCCAGGGCTCCACTCCCAGAACAGGCCATTGGAGAGCCCAACACAACACAACAGAACAACAAAACACAGCCCAAGCCTCAGATACTGCATTCAGACTCTGTTGTAATATGTACAAGCTAATTCACTGGATGGCTTGCTTTTATAGGGCACCCCATAGGGTGCGGTATAAAAAACAATTAACACTGTAAATTCCTTGAACAATGCTTATGGCACTGATGTTTAAGGGGGAACACACCTGTTCCTCACTAAGCACCTTATGACTTAAAAACAGAATAGGGGCCCTTACAGTTGAGCATTTTTTTTCAATTACATCATTAAGACCACAAAAATGCAGCTGTAGCATTCCATCAGCTCACAATAAGAATATTACAGAAAGCAGAATGTTATAACCAGCATTTTGTTAGCTGGGAGAGGTTTTGAGACTTGAACCTCCACCTGTGAACACCAAAAGCACACGTAGCTTCTAAGCAGAATAGCTGTTGAACAGGATAATTCTATATCAAATCCTTTCCAGTGCAGCCTGCATCCATACATCCAACTGTGCTTTTCCCCACACTTTCAGCAGGAATATCAGTGTGCAGCCGAGAGGTAAGCTGGGCGATGGATGAAATGTGCTTTTTTGCCATTTATCATTCAGTGCTGGAGGTCGTGTACAGTTAGCCATCTGGATCCTGGGGAACTGTAGAACATTTTCCCTGATACTGGATTATAAGGAGAAGTTGAGCCAGAGACAAAAGAGAACCTGTCGTGTGCCTGTGCAGCTTTGCCACAGAAGTACTGAATAAGAATACCAAGAATGGATAGTTTTAATTAACCCAACAGCTGCAAATACAGGTTGTGTAATGTGTTGATACTATTTTTTATATGATTTTTAGGTCAACTTTAAGATACTTAAATGTTGCTGTTTTTTCTTTTTCTCTCCACGAGCAGTATGTGGGACACTCTTGTAAAGTCAAAGCAGAGAGGGGATCACTCATAACATCACCAGCCACCCTGCACTAACAAGACAAACACCTACAGACACGCCACTGGAGGTGAACAGCATGATACAGCCAGTCACACACACAGACACACACACACACACACACACACACACACACACACACGCACACACACACACACACACACACACACACACACACACACACTTTTACAGGGCACTCTGCAGGTGGGAAGCAGCATGATCCAGCCTTAACTTTAACCTGTGTGTGATGCCTCAGATACTGACAATGACACACAGCCCACCTCCAATGCCTTTGTTTCCTTTACTCTGAGCCAAGAGGGCTGAGGATTTAAAAAAGAAAAAGAAAAAAATGCCTCCCACTCCCCTTCAATTAGAGACTGTGATTGGTACCAGTCCGTATTCTAGCAAGGAGCTATTCAACCTTCAGCTCAGTCCAACCTTTTACTGCTGAATCCAATGTGTATCTTCATCCTGCCCTCCTTCTCGTTTGTTCTCAGTTATAATGTGGCCTTGGCTTATACAAATGTGTATGCATTTGTGTGTTTTACAGTACACTCTGTTAATACAGCAGCACCGACTAGCCAAGTCTTCGCTCCCCTCCCCAATGATTAATATGTGGGCTTATGGTGGAGCTGCAGGGACAAGGGGGAGGTCGAGACTGCAGATTTGTCTGTGGTTTAATTAGTGCGTTCCTGGCAAATTCTCCATCCATAATTATGGCAAGGAGTTCTTTCTGACCTTTCCTGGTATTTTCTGCATGTTTGGCTTTTATCTGATCATGTTTTATTCAGTATATCTGTTGTGTACATTCTGTTCTGCCTGTCTCTACTGCTGCACAAAATAAAAAATATAAAAATAAGAAATACACTTTACAGGACCGCCAAACCACACTTCTATCCTTCTATCTATTTCCCTTTGATTCTTTTTCTCTCCCCACTCTATGGAATTATAAGGTCGCACAAGAAAGAAGATGGGCCCAACATGTTACTGGCTGAGATGCTTGTCCAGAAGGCAGACATACATATTTATTAATATGTCATTCTGTTTGTCTGTTTGCTGTATTCTATTTTGCACGGATGAGGAAAAAGACTTTCTGACAACATGTGAATAGCTTGTCGATGTCCCTATCAGCCACCCAATGGATAGAATAGAAACTGTATTTTTCCTCTATGGTGTTTTTTTTTAATATCAGGTAGGAGGCGAGAGGCAGAGGGAGCAAATATGTATATTTCAGCTGGAAAAGGACAAAAAAAATGGAGAAAAATCATGCTGTTGAGTTAAGAGCTTGCACATAAGCAATCTAAATAACAAGCATAATAATAACTTACTAGGTGCTTATTTATGGCAAACTACTGTCTGTATGTTGGAAACCTTTCCAAACCTTGTCTTCAGTCTCAGTTATCAAAATGTATAGCCAAGAAAAAAAAAAACTCAAAATGAAAATGTAGTGCACAAGTCTGTCACACTCTATACTTCATAAACCGTGTTGCTCTGCAGACATTCACAGATGTAGCCTGCACAAACTATAGACTTGATAAAGGCTCATAAGCGTGTCTATGCATGCACATAGGCGCGCACGCACACACACAAACAAAACACAGCACATATAAGAGCAGAGGCAGTGCCGGGTGGATTTGGGCTGCCAAGGCCTCTGTGGGAAGCGATGGCTTCCTGTTTGCAAGCCTTTCTTTAGTGAAAATGCTTAAAACGGGCCAAACGAGAGCAGTGCTTATCCAGCAAAATTGCTGCTAGATGGAGCAGAAAGTGCACAAATTTTCTATGACACCCCAGTAATGAGGTTTTATATTGACCCAGGCCCAGTGAGTGGAAGGGCTCGCTGCTCCTCTTCTCCTAAACTCAGCCAGCTCTTCTCACCCTCTACAACAACCAGTATATGCTCTGACAGGTAGCAGAGGGAAAACACACACAACTAAACGAGCGGCACTCATCAAGTATTCATAAACCTCCATTATACTGCTATTTTTTTCTTAAACTGTGAGTAAAATAAATTATTTTCCCTTCTCGCACAGAAGGAACTTTTTTTTCCCACATAACATCAGAGCTGTTTCGGCATGAAACTGTGCTTGCTTTTTCACCGGGTCTTATCGCAAACTTAGGCGCAGACAGCAATTTCCGAGGCTTTACTTGGCCGAGGTGCACACACAGACCTTCCCAATATCATGTAAACCCTTAAAAGTAAGTTGTGCTTTGCCTCTTTAACTTTGATATTGCATTTTCACTGAGTATGGATTTGAATTCTCATCTAATAAAACTTTTAATGAGATTAAGGCCGAGTCAGTACTGGGGGACTTGATGCACACTAATATACACAGGTCAAACTTTGTGCGATAGCCAATTCATTTAGAGTTGGACCAATTAGGCGATTAACTGAAAGAAAAGTATTCACCAACTCGATTAAAAGTATAAGTCATTTTTCTAGCAAACATGCCAAACAGTTTCTGGTTGCAGCGTCTCTAATGTGAGGATCATTGTAAAGTGAATATCTCTTTAGGTTTTGCACAATTGGTTGTAGAAAAAAAGACCTTACAGTAAAAGACGTCATCTAGAGCTCTGGGACAGTATGGCAGGCATTTTGCACTATTTTAAGACAGTCCATAGAACTAACGATTAAAACATTAATCAAGATAATAATTGGCAGGTTAATCAATGATGGAAATAATTGTTGGATGCATCACAAATTGACATATTGACACATTACACGTTGGCATTAGAAAGCATGTTTTGGGTTCTGTTATATTCATATTTGTATTTTGCTAAAGAGACTCTGCACCTCCAAAGAAGGACTGTTTCTCATTAGAGAAGCCAGCCAGGACGCTCCTCCCTGCCCATTAAACTGTCTGCTGATTTTAATGGAGATGAGAGAAGCTGATGTGATTGGCCATTACTGAAGCCTGCACCAACTCCACCTGCTGAAAATGTATTCTTCTACAACCTGCTAATATGTATTGTATTAATGTTCTAATGCTGGCTAATCCTCTTATACAGTATAAAATTGCTGAAAAATGTTGGTCACACCCACATAGGCATATATTCACACGAAAGAAATTAGAGCCATAAGTTTTACATATTTAAAAGAAACTATAAAATAATATAACATTTTATATTGCTGTGGTTTCCAATGAAATGAATTATAAGCATATTTTACAATAAGTCTGATCCAATATGTCTAACTTGTATTGATCATGGACAAAAGCCTTTGACACTAAATACAGATTGAATGAATTGACTAAAATTGTTGGCTTTATACAAAACTATGCAAACAGAAGTGCAGATGCTTTGATAACTGTGCATGCTTTCCGTTTGATCAGAACCTCCCTGAAGACATCTCCCTCCCAGAATCCTAAGTGCCTGAGGCAGTGGCCCATGATGCACAGCTCTATATCCTGGAGATGGAGCAAGTAAAGGTCAGCTCTGGATGTTTGTGAAAACCAGGGGAGCTGCTGATCTCTGAACAGTTATTGTATTCATACAGTAAGCATATGTGTACCACTGACCACTAACCCTGGCATTGACAACAGAAAAAAAGAAAGACTAAATACAGAGTCTATCTGTGGTGCCTGAGATGAAAGAAAGGCTGAATGTGAGTGTCTCATTAGCAATATTTTCAGTTGTCCATCAGGACAGCACACATTAAGCTATTTTAAGCAAATGCATCACCAGTGAGTTTTTGCAAGTCTGCAGTCCTCTGATGAAATAAAAATGTATGCTTGGATGGAAATACTTTCGGTATACATCATAATTATTACCTTAAAGGGAAACTCATAACACCCTCTGGTCCAGAGGATGCTGATGGCGCAGTGGATATGACACATGCTATTGGTGTGAGATCTGGGTTCGATTTCCACAGTGATACATCAACCAATGTGTTACTTAACTCCTAGTTGCCCCAGATCTCTGACATATACGTATATAGCCATTGTAAGTTGTTTTAGATAAAAGCATCAGCCCCTACATACATGTAATGTAATTTCAAGAGAGGGTAAGAATTATCTTTCTAAAATGATTTTAATAGTTTAGTAAGAGTATTTACCCTGCAAACTTTTAACCGCAGCATCTTAGGCCCTTTAGCTATGTTTTCTGTTTAATCTGTCTGCGGTGCCAAGATTCAGTCTGCGCTTTCTGACAACCGTAAGCCTCAAAGGCCACTCACAGTGCATTAAGACTCTTTTCTTTTGACAGACATCAAAATGTGACCTTTAAATGATTCTTGTTATCAAGGAAGCTGAACAAGACAATCGATAGGATGCAGCTGGAGAGGAGGGATTAATGCAGGGCAAATTGATCATTCCATTTCATTTTCATCTTGATTTGATGGTGCCAGCCACGCACACCTAATCTGACCACAAACTGCTTTTAACATTTCACAGAAGAATCCTTTGAGCAGGAAAACACAACAAGCTTCTCAGTCACTAAAGCGATAGGGCAGGAGCATGAGCCTTTACTGACAGTTAACCTTAAAGAGGCCATTTCTTGTTATCACTTCTCCGTGCCTTTTATAGTGTGCCTCAATGCTGTTGCTTCCATTCACCACAGGGAATACATGATGGCAAAGCTTATTGTCTATTTCACACAGTTTGTGGGTCCATCAAACTGCAAAAACAAATGCATTAATCATCAGAACACGCTGATAGATCATTAATTATTGTACCTCACTGTTGATGTTACGCGTTGTTGAATCCTTTCATGGATAATCAGAGCACTTTGGCGGAACTTTATTAAACTGACTGTTTATTCACAAAGTCATATCTGGACGCGTAGGCACAGAGTCAGAGAGATAAAAGACAATATTTTCTTTTAAAGAATCTTTCAGTAAACATTAAAAGGAATATCTGCCATAGAAGAATGGCACTATTTTCCTGTGCTGCTTCTCTTACACAGCGTATTACCGCTGAAATGCCAGAGCTCGACAGATAACGGCGATAACAAAGATAGCAAATCTGGAAAATGAAAAATGGCACTTCTCTTCTAGGAGGAGATACATCAGTGTTTATTAAATCAATGCCAGACAGAGGAATCTGAAGGTAAAATAATGAACCACTTATAAATGATCTTTGCTTCGCTGGGCCTTACCTGATCAGGGTGTTCAGGGACCACCAATGTGAGGCATATTAGGAGAGGTCTATTAATCCTAGTGCTTCTCATAGCTGACTATAAAATGTGTGAGTCCTCTGTGACTTACTAGGCACATCCTTTTTAATTTTTCAACGTAGGAAAAAAAAAAGTCAGCCACACAGCTCTCATTGATTGGGTGTGAAAGTTTGGGTTGTCTGTGTATTTCTGCTGTAACAGCGTGGATATTTCATTATGGTGCTCTGGGACACCCATTACGCAGCTCTGCTACCTTTCACACGGCATCCATGGCAACTAGGGAGGCCGCTCTCCCCGCAGAAATTCGCTTTTAATTGAGTGACATCTAATCAGGGAGTGAAATACAGCAGTAGAGTTAACAAAACAGGTCAATGAGGGACAAGAACTACCAGCTGCAATCGCTATCACAGCAGAGCGCTAAGTTGCCGTTGACCAACCCATATTAGTCTAGTTTTAACGAACAAAATTACAGGGTTTGAAGTATTCCTTACAAGATCCTTGGGTGAATGTGTGATTGGATATGATGAGCCCTTCTTAAAACTACACCAGCTTTGGGAGGAGGCATGTCTTTGATGTGCTAAAATTACTGAAGCTGAGAGGTTTCACATGCTATGCCTTAACACACATAACAACATATTAAATAGGCTTGAAAGGAAATCATCTGTTTTTTTTTCTCTAGCTTGTTGCTTTGTGTGCCATACTTTGCTATCTGCTATTTCCTTCCTCAAACATAGCTTGTGTTTTTAACTGAAATGGCATTTCTTCCTCATTATCAGATGTTGTTGAATTAGTGCGCAGGGGGACACCATCAACTCCCCTCGACCTAAAATCAGCTGTGCTGACAGCACTCTTTACTGACAGCTAGAGGGGGTAAAGGCATAGTCTTAGTAAATCTTCTGCCTGTGCTTTGGGGAATCATTGGAATTCATGATCTTTTCTCAGTATGCTAACAATAATCTTCTGCTTGCTCGGTCTCGCACGTCACCAGGCATAGCAAACACTTGTCTTCACTGAGTCTCGGAAAGCATCAGCTTCTCCTCACCATGCAAATTTCAGGGCAGTGGTGCTCTTTGTATTACAACTTTGTCCTCAACCTTTTCCAGTCACTACCTTCCATACAGCTAGAAGGATAAATCAAGTGCTCATGAGTGGCAAGCGAGACACATATCTACATTCTCATAAAGGATTTTACTTTTCGATAAATCCCTGAGCTGCAAACAACTGGAAATGGCCCATAGTGCTGTAGATAACAATAATTCTCTAACATTTTAAGGCTTTTAAATGTCTCAACTGAACAAACGCTCCACTCTAAGAGAAACTCTACCCTCACTATGAGGAAAAAGTAGAAGATGATTTGTTAAGCAGGGTATAACAAATGTTTCTGCAGTAAATTCTGCTGGATAAATAAAATGGAACCCAAAACAAATTTGTCTGTGTTTGTATATTCCACTATGTGCACAACTGCATAGAGAACAATTAATTGGAAGCACCTTAGATGGATGCTACTAAGGGTGGAGCATCAGCCTTTAGCTCATGCTTTACTAGCAAATGAACTGTTGCCATATGGATTTGACCTGATCACAGCAGTGAAAGTATATATCTAGGAAGAGATATATTATTGTAGGGATGCACCAATGTATCGGCTGGATATCGGAATCAGCAGATGTCTGCCCTATTTACTGTCATCGGCCCATCAGCAAGGGTATCTATTTTGTGCTGCCTTAATGTTGTGGTAAATGGTCTGACTCTACTGGTTACGTTAGTATGCAGCTAAAGACAGGGTAACGGCAGCTTACCGGCGGTAGCTTACAGCTTGACTATTCCAGAGACCGTGGCCACTGCCGGAGGCTGAGATGAAGCCACTGTGTAGCAACATTCTGTCTTCCCCATTAGTTTATGTAAACAAACGAAGGTAAAGCATCTGGGCTCCAACGGGACTTTGTGGTGCCTTCAGGTACACTCGTTCTAGTACATTCCATTGTACCACCAAAAAAAACTGTTCATAAATTTGTATTTTAACTGATGGATGAAGATGGTTCAATATTTTTATAATGACATTTATTAGTCAATCTGGCGCAAAAGAAAACAACAAATATCAGTATCGGTAGCCTATCGACTAAGAAATTTGTAATCGATGTATTGCTATAGTTTACTGCTTACTGTACTGTACTGCTGGTGGTTTGTTCCATGAAGCCTATCTTTGACTGGCCAGCTCATCTGTTCTTTTAAAAACAACTTTGTTAGGTGGGAGGATTTAGCATATGCTATACATATTGATGTCATGTGTTTTATGTATCTTATGTTTGAGTCTGTGTGCATTCTAAGACAAATTTCCCTTTGGGCACAATAAAGTTGAAGTTGAAGCTCAAGTTAACATTAAGACAACAGATGGTTCTGATATAGTAAATGTGCACCACACCACTAAAAGAGGTGCTGAATATGTTATGAGTACCAGTGAAGACAAATAAAGATATAACCATACGCTCTGGCACATAAATTAGTTACTGACGTTTTAAGTGCTCATTGTCATTCTGTGTGGTTTCCCACATGCCAGACATTTACTATATTCAGGAGTAAACTTGTCACGTGAACAAAAGAAAACATTGATAGTAAACATAAAAAATTAGTGTGCAATTAGTACACTTTCATATTTCTTCATTAACATTAGGACAATAATCTGTGATTGCAATCACATTTCAAAATGTTTCTAAAGCAGTGTGTCTTATCATACTCATGGTATTATAGAACCATTTCATCTACCTCACCTCCAGCGTGAAGTTTTGATGGTGTCAAGTGGGAGACGACAACCAATTAAAAGAAAATCAGTCAAACAACTGGGGGTCAGATCTCAAGATGCTCCCAATCACTTATAATTTCCTTCTGTTATGCGGCATTTCTGCTCTTGATTGGAGTCTGATAGGTTGGTCTGCATAATGGTCAGTATATCTGTATATGGAACTGTCTCATTTAAAAAGAAAAAAACAATTAAGCATATCCATCTTGTTTTTGAATGAAGGAAGAGGGCCCTCAGAACTTGACCATGTTACCTTAAACAAACAAGGGCATAGATATGACAAGCTGCAGCACTTTTTATAATACCTGTGTCCACAACATTGCACAGCCCAATAGTTCTCTGGTTGTTTTTAGGAATGCAAAGGCTGGGAGATGATAGGAATGGCATGCGTGGGGTCTGGCAGGACAAGGCAGTAGTCCTAATAGTGTTTCTGTGCACGTCCCCCTCTGTTAGTCATTACTGTGTGCAGACGAGGGGTGATGTTTACTCTGCTGAGACAAGCAAGTCTACTGCTCTGGGTTGCAACCTTGTGACTTCCTTCTCCCTCCTGCTGCCAGCTCTCCTAACATCTAGCCATGGCCCTGCCACTCCATGGGCTCACTAGCCTATTGCTGCTGCTAAATGCCTACCGTCCACCAGGGCTGAGGTTTTTGAAATAAATCCGGTAAAAATGGGTGAGGCATTTCTGTGGGTATTGTCTGTCTGGTGGGTGTTCGGCTGATATTTTAGGAAATAATAGCATAATACACACAAGGGATGTCACGCTGCAATACATTGTTGTGCCATATTTCCTCCCTCTGTCTTAAGTTTCCTTGTGTTGTTATTTTCAAACATTACCTCCACCCACACACATACATGAAAAAAGAGTAAGGAAGGGAGAGACGGAGACAAAGCCTTACTGCCGTACACAATGTATGAGGTAGGGAGTTGTAATCCTTGGTAATGGACAGAAAAGGAAATCAATGCAAATATGGTTGGATGGTTTATCATATTAAGATGACTATAGAGAGAGAATATAAAAAAGATGTTAGCAAACACACTTGGCATATCATTTGTGTAATGCTAATAGCTCAAGGACAGTGGAAGTAACAGGACACAGAGAGAGACAAGTGTGAAATAAAACAGGACACAAATAAATGGAGAGAATGCGACAGTTATGATGTTACAAACAAAGAAACAATTATGAGAAAAAGGAAGAAAAACATGGTGAGGAGACAAGTTGCACACAATGTGATAGAGAATGGCAATGGTTATGATAGATAATGGGAAAAGGGTAAAATCAATCATAATGCACCAAATAAAAAATGAAATGATTACCAAGCTTATGCAGGAGGTCAGGGGTCAGAGGTCAAGTTCAATATAAACACGGAAACCATTATGGCGTCTGCACGGATGTCTCTGGAAGAAATAAACAAGGAGTTGATGTAAGTACACTTCACTGTAAGTGCTGTTTAAGTCTTACATCTACTTGACAATATGTAGCACTCAAACATTAATGTGACACAATGCTGTAGTAAGCACTGATTCACAGCAGTGCACAAACCAGAGAAGCTCAGTTTCCTTAAGTGGTGGTGGGCTATTTCAGGGTTTAGTGAATAACAGACATACATATCCCAGCCCTTTAAAACAATAGAATGCATCTTTTTTATCATCCTATAACAGCATTGCAACCATAAATTAAGTGTTTGCTTATTTCAAAACCTCTCAGCAAAATTAGGTAGACTAAGCAAGACACCAATGCAATGCTAACACATCACTCATGCTTTATGTTTCTTGCTTTCATGCCCGCCCCTACTCCTACGCATACACACAAAGCAAATTCTAAGCGTACACACAGTGTAGACACTAGTAAGACAAAGAGTGTGTTTCATTTTTTTGTTGAGCTGAAAAAAAAGAAAGAATCCAATAGTAGCCTAGAAAACAGCCTGTGAGGCTCCAGCACACCAAAGATAAAAAAAAAGAAACTACACAAATGGCTGTGCAGTCAAAGCAGAAGGTATTCATCTATTTAAGCTTCACATACATGCTTCACTTTTATTTATTTGATATTGTTTGTGTCAAAGAAATACCCCAAATTAAAGACATTCTTTTAAATGTAATTCAAATGTGCTGCTCTGGGGTTTTTCAGCACAAAGTGCTTGTAGAAAATCCTCCATCTCTAAAAATATTGTCTATAGTTTTCCCTGTCACAGCAATGCTTATGTGATCCATGTGCGTTCAGTGACAAAGGGGTCCTCTTGACATTAGCTTATGTTTTTCACTGGAGGACGGAAGATACTGTCCATGCCCACTTAAATGCCAGCATGCCAAGATGTGATAACACATCATTTTACATATTTAACGAATTGTACAGTGGAGCCCACTAAAAGATCTACTAAAACACCATCTTCATCTTCTGTATAATAGGCTGATGACTCCTTGAAACCCTGAAGAAACTGTACTTTTCAACTAATAAAAAACTAAACCTAAAAAACCCACTAAGGAGCATCTATGGGGCCAGATGTCACATGTATTGGCAAATATAATATACAATATAAATGGTTTTACCAAGAAGAAACATGTTGCCTAGCCCTTGGCTCAGTCTGAGCAAGAAATCCAAACACCATTAGATGTAAGACAACACTACACATTAGGACCTAAGGCAACATATCGGCACTGAAACAACGAAGGAAGTACCAAACAACCCTCGGTTTTATTAGTGTTTACTTCAACAAGTTCACACACAAACTCTGAAATAAATGCATTTTGAGATTCGTCTGTAGTGCTATGAAATATAGAAAAAGAAAACCAAGTATTTGGGGAGACACTTTGGGGGGCTTCTGCCTCTGTGTGTGATTAGTTCCACCACCTAAGATAGCATGCAGAGCAAATGTAACCTCATCAAAATCTTTGTGTCACAAAGGCATGGAAACACTCCATTGGAAAACAACAACAACTGCTGTAAACTGTACAGCCTACCACTGTGACAGCGCCTAGCATAAACCATAGTCCTGCCAGTGTTCTCCACCCATCATTAATTGTCTGATCATTGTGGAACAGAAAACAGCGAGGGTTTGAGCTAACGGGAGATCTCACAGGTATTAGCTGCTAATTGCAGTCAAGCAAACAAGCAGCACTTTCTGGGGAAAACAATCTATATTAATTCTTCCTATTCTCGCCTGCAGAATGCACATTGGAACTTCTTTGGCAAACAAGATGAATGCATATACCATTATTACTAATTGTGCAAATAATTGCAAAGTTCTTGTGCCACCTATACCCACAATAAAACAAAAGCAATCTATGCGGCTGTTGGCTGTGAAATTGAAACAGTCCTATTTCTCCAGTCTCTGTCTTCTACTCATTCATTATCTAGCATTTGTATCTGTTTTGGGGTAAAAGCTAGATTTTGCAAAAGTGAGGGGAAGGGAGATGGAAGGAGGCTGATGACAGGGATTCATGAATGCTCTGAATGCAGACATACTGTTCCACCGTCTCGCCTCTCCCAACAAAACATTAGAAAAGCTTCAAAAGCCCAAAGGCTTATGCTTTCAAAAATACGTCTTCTGATTATATCCAAGTCTCCTCTTTTTAAAGGACGAAAAAAAAGAAACAAACAAAACATCACCTGTAAATCGAGATAGCCTTTTGCAAAGGTTTTTGCACCTAATCCCTTTCATTTCAGGTCAGTAAAATATTAGTGCTTTCTCACTGCTCTGATGGTCAAAGCACATTTCAAAGATGCAGTGTGCTTCTCCAGCAGAGGGATGAAGAGAGAGAGAGAGAGAGAGAGAGAGAGAGGGCAATGGGGAGCTCAGGCAAACCCCCTTCTATTACAGACGAACCAATCATCAAAGACAAATTACAGTACACTTCACTGGGATATGCTAATTCCAAATTAGATGCAAGTCATCAAAAGATCAGCATTGCAATATTTTGCATCTCCAACTTGAAAATGTCTGCTTTCAGAACAGATTTTAATACCTATATAGAATGAAAAAAACTAAACATGAACCCCATTTAAGCCAACACCATGCATGCACAATTAGAACTATTTCAGTACAGGAAATTTGATGTGGCGTTTTTGCAGCAATGCTTTTATTTAAAGAACATTTAAAAAATAGGCCACAACATAAATAAAGACCACATCAAGTGGATAGGTTGATATAAACCACCCTTTTTTTAACAGCTGTTTTTTGTTCAGGTGGTGTCAATATTATCAGTCATCTGCAAGTCAAACTATCATTAGTTGGCATTCCTCTAGGAAAAAAAGAAAGAAAATAGAGTAAAAGTATTGTTTATTGTAGAGACACTATCTAATTTGCATTGTCATTCCATCACTTAAGTAGAATGCTATGTATATTCTTAATCCCTTTTTTCTGTTCTTTGTAGGACCAGACAGGCATAACTTTTGTGTGTTTGTGTTGGTAAGCTCAGTGTAATCAGTGTGCATAGCCGTGGCTCCATTTTTCTTTTTTTGCTCAGCTTTTCTTCTCCTGTTAAATGCAGTCATACACAAGTTAAAGTGGTTTGTTTCCCAGGGACATTTCAGTTTGGGTAAATAAAACTGTGAATTTGCACTGACTGAGGTCTCTTGCGCCCGAGTTGCTTGGTCCCCAACAATGTTCCAGTTAAATTCAGATTATAATTAGATTGTTGTGGAGGGATTGATTATTGTGAAAAAGGTACTGCTGCAACCATTGTAGTTAAACAAATCTCTCTCACTCTGCAAAACAGCATTTCCAAGTTCCTTTTGTTCTGTAAAATGCTGATTATATATCAACAAACTGTTCTCTGCTTTGTAAAGCACCTAATGGCAGAAATAATATTGTACCGCATATTTATAATGTTATTTCCATGGAGATCATAAACACATTGATGACTCATTTTGTGTTTTGCTAAGTATATATTTGCTTTGATCTTTATCCGGTACAGCACGGGCATTATTAATGTGCCTTGATTTGTAGAACAGTGCTGTTAATAGGCAGCATTAATTGCATCCTTAGCACATCAGTTGCAACCTCAGCAGCAGTGCAATAAAATGAACATTTGAAGTTCCCTCTACAAAGACAAAAAAATGGTATTGGTAGACAGCAACCTCAAGCTGCATTCTGCACAGTGTTCTCACACAATGTCCTCAGCTCAGGGTACTCAGTCATTGCACACGGTCAATAAGTAACCCCTGTAGCCCCCCTTAAAACCACAAATAGTTTTTATATGGCTTAAACTAAGCTAAGCTAACTGCTTTCAGGCTGTAGCTTCATATTTAGCACAGAGATACAAGAGTCATATTGATTTTCTCATCTAACTCGCTGCAAGAAAGCTAATAAGCATATTTCTCAAAATGTCTAACTGTATAACTAAGCTCATTTTAATAGACAATCCAATCGTAAAAAAATGTACTCTACTGTTTTCTTCTTAAATTCTAAAAAAATAATTAATCTGAATAAGTTTCAAGATTGATATAATGTTCATATTCAGAATGTAAAACTTTAAATGAAACGATATTGATTCATGAAGCTACCTCGTCTGATCTGTGTATAGATACCACTGTCTTCCATCATTATTTCCATCGTTGATATGAGGAGGAAGACTGCCAAAATGCAGTTAGTTTAAACAATAGAAACACAGACAGACAATTACCCAGTCCTAAGGGAGTCACAGACTAAAGAGCTGGTCAATACCTCTGTGCAACATATGCATCAAAATGGCTGGGTCAGCTCCAGCATCTTGCTGCTCAATTTGTTCTCTCCTTTATAAGTGCCTCTTCTCCCAATCTATGTCCGAGGCGAGTACAATTGCCACATGACTAAGGTGTAAATAGGTTGATGAATTTACCCTTTACAGTTGACACCTGATATGTACGGCTACGTTCAGAAGCAACGAGCGCTGCTTTGACAATGTCAATATTTCTCACCAACATGCAGAGTAGGCATATAGACTAATGACAGACCAAGTATATCAGCAAATGATTGCACTACAGGAGCAGAAGACTGGGGAGAATGAACAGCTCCAGCAACAAATGACCTGACAGGACAACACACACAGACAGACAAAAAGGCTTACAAACACATACACACACACACTCACACACACACACACACACACACACACACACACACACACACCGGTACACATTCACATACACACTCTGAAACACAAAACTACAGGGTAATGTTTTCTTAAAAATACAAGATGTTAGGATACAGTATCCCCACAGCTTGCATGTCATTAGTGGTAACATGTGAAAGTGAAAGAGAGGCAAATTTGAAAGCTGCCATGTTGCTGTGTTTCAAAGGCTCCTCTATTAGTAACAGTGTCTTGCTGTGGAATAGAAACAAAACTCCTCTGTGACTTGCACACATGTCGGCCTACTTTATTTAAGGCATTTGTGGTCAGGTAAACAGATTTTTATTTCTTCAGTTCTTCCATAGAAAAATCCCTTACTTACGCCTCATTTGATGCCCCCCCGACACCCTCCATCACTCTGTTCTCATTCTCCCACACCCCCATCCTACAGCATAGGGCTTATCATGAAAGCACAACAAGGATATATTGTCAAGAATTCTTTAAGGTAGTCCTGATTGAAGAGGCTGACTTTTATTCTCTCAAGTACACCCTTCCTCTTTTCCCTCTGCCATGGTACACAAGGGTACCATTATGGTGGCTGTGGACTTCATCCATTCATCATTCTTCTCACCTATGAAGCAAAACGCACATATATCAACTACAGCTTCCCTCCCTCTTCCCTAAATCACGCTTTGTTCTGCTGTGTGGAAAGAAAACTGCCTCAGCTTTGGACATTAACACCCACTGAGCCAAAGGAGAGATATGCACAAAGAGAGCTTCCGCGATTGCACTGCACAGTTTGAATATAAGAAGTGAAATAAAAGCAATTAAAAAGGATTTAAATATCTTTAACATTTACAAATTATATTTATCTCATTTTTTAATTTGGTGTTGAGTTGGAACATTTTAGCTTTAGAGTATTTGTGCAAAGTCTGACATAAAACATAATTTCCAACCTGTGCTAATAATACATTTCTGATGTTTTTCTGACATTATTTTCTGACTCTACCAAGGTAAATTTTGAGAGGACGTAATACCCTCCATTCAGGAGGTAAATTATTGTGTTGGGTATAGATATTATCATAAGTGAGCCTGTCCAAACAGCTTGCAGCTGGTTAAAGCTCTGTGTCCTCTACAGCTTTCACAGGTTTTAGCCCTAAGTACTTTCATGATTTGACAGTTAGTAGGTGATATCAGGATTCATTATAATAAATGCAGGATATAACAGTGAAAATCACAGGCCACATATTCCACTCATTGTCTGAATGAAAGAGACTAGAAATATACAGTGGGTACAGAAAGTATTCAGACCCCTTTAAATTTTTCACTCTTTGTTTCATTGCAGCCTTTTTCCAAAATCAAAAAAGTTCATTTTATTTCTCAGTAATGTACACTCAGCAACCCATCTTGACAGAAAAAAACATAAATTTAGAAATTTTTGCATATTTATTAAAAAACAAAAACTGAAATATCACATGGTCATAAGTATTCAGACCCTTTGTTCAGTATTTAGTAGAAGCACCCTTTTGATCTAATACAGCCATGAGTCGTTTTGGGAAAGATGCAACAAGTTTCTCACATCTGGATTTGGGTATCCTCTGCCATTCCTCCTTGCAGATCCTCTCCAGTTCTGTCAGGTTGGATGGTAAACGTTGGTGGACAGTCATTTTCAGGTCTCTCCAGAGATGCTCAATTGGGTTTAAGTCAGGGCTCTGGCTGGGCCATTCAAGAACAGCCACAGAGTAGTTGTGAAGCCACTCCTTCGTTATTTTAGCGGTGTGCTTAGGGTCATTGTCTTGTTGGAAGGTAAACCTTCGGCCCAGTCTGAGGTCCAGAGCACTCTGGAAAAGGTTTTCGTCCAGGATATCCCTGTACTTGGCCGCATTCATCTTTCCCTCGATTGCAACCAGTCGTCCTGTCCCTGCAGCTGAAAAACACCCCACAGCATGATGCTGCCACCACCATGCTTCACTGTTGAGACTGTATTGGACAGGTGATGAGCAGTGCCTGGTTTTCTCCACACATACCGTTTAGAATTAAGGCCAAAAAGTTCTATCTTGGTCTCATCAGACCAGAGGATTTTATTTATCACCATCTTGGAGTCCTTCAGGTGTTTTTTAGCAAACTCCATGCGGGCTTTCATGTGTCTTGCACTGAGGAGAGGCTTCCTTCGGGCCACTCTGCCATAAAGCCCCGACTGGTGGATTGCTGCAGTGATGGTTGACTTACTACAACTTTCTCCCATCTCCCGACTGCATCTCTGGAGCTTAGCCACAGTGACCATTGGGTTCTTCTTTGCCTCTCTCACCAAGGCTCTTCTCCCCCGATAGCTCAGTTTGGCCGGACGGCCAGCTCTAGGAAGGGTTCTGGTCGTCCCAAACGTCTTCCATTTGAGGATTATGGAGGCCACTGTGCTCTTAGGAACCTTAAGTGCAGCAGAAATTTTTTTGTAACCTTGACCAGATCTGTGCCTTGCCACAATTCTGTCTCTGAGCTCTTCAGGCAGTTCCTTTGACCTCATGATTGTCATTTGCTCTGACATGCACTGTGAGCTGTAAGGTCTTATATAGACAGGTGTGTGGCTTTCCTAATCAAGTCCAATCAGTATAATCAAACACAGCTGGACTCCAATGAAGGTGTAGAACCATCTCAAGGATGATCAGAAGAAATAGACAGCACCTGAGTTACATATGAGGGTCACGGCAAAGGGTCTGAATACATATGACCATGTGATATTTCAGTTTTTGTTTTTTTAATAAATATGCAAAAATTTCTAAATTTCTGTTTTTTTCTGTCAAGATGGGTTGCTGAGTGTACATTACTGAGAAATAAAATGAACTTTTTTGATTTTTGGAAAAAGGCTGCAATGAAACAAAGAGTGAAAAATTTAAAGGGGTCTGAATACTTTCCGTACCCACTGTAAATAACTATCCTCTGAGCCGTGTCCTAAACAACTACTCTACTATTTCTTCAAATGGTCTATTATTGGTAAATGCCAACTAGGGAGAACCAGCATGCAGGCTAGGAATGCCAGCAATGACCCAAGTTTGTGACCAATCCAGCAGGTTGATAAGATAGGGGATCACAGAAATGCTAATGACGGGTAAACTATTAGCCTCTTATCTACCTCCTGTGAGTAATTTAGGGGTAGAATGTCAAAAATAACATTTAAAGTAAGAGTATATGACAGCAGGATATTTGTAGTGATTTCTAGGTTGACTACCAATGTAGCATTACATTCTTTAATATAAAAAAATTCAATATTTTTTTAATCCTAAAATACATCCAAGGTTGATAGTTTCCTAATAAATATGTAAATATGATGCCTCCAATAAAATAGCATAGCATAGCATAGCACAAGGACATGTCCAATGTATTTGAAAAGGCAAGGATACGTGTGCATCACGTACAAGGCTACTTTGGATTTACCTTAGCTGGACATCTTGTCTTAAGAGATGGAGCATGACTGGTTTGCATACTGTATGTAGGAGAGTTAATTGTGTTGGGATTATTTGCCATTTATTCATTACACAAGCAATTTCTCTTGCATTATTCATCTTCCAACAGGATCCAGGCCATGTTTTAATCATACTCAATGCAGATTGACAGTGCTGTGTCACCACCACTTTCGAGTAAAAAGCAGAAAGCTAGCCCATCTTTGCTCAGTGTTGCAAATGTTAAAACTTGAATAGATTAAAAAGCTGTCCATGTCCAAATATCACTGGCACTTTAATGAAAAGATGTTTACATGTTTTTTTCTCCTTTTTTGTAATAGGATTGCAAAATGCCAACAAAATGGGCCGCCTATCTTCTGAGGGATGTTGTATATGTAGCTGTGATACGTTCATGCAGCACAGCAGGGGGGGGCTCTCTCCTTTTAAGATATAATCCTTTCCTCTCTTAGGAGGAGGAGTGGGTGAAGATCAGAAAGCAGAGAGAAGGTATCCTCTCCCAGACACAGACCCATGCCATGGCACTCCTCCTGTCCTGTACTGAAGCTGTCACTATTGGTGTCTGGGGCCATGAGGCAGGCAATTTTAGCGTTGTGATGTGAATCGATACCCAATCACATCACGTTCTCAGGCAGCATATCAACCTGAAGAGGCCGTAGCGCAATTTACAGCATATTGTTTTTGGCCCTGGGAGCAAACAGGCACTGGGAGCAATAGAAGCATCATGGCAGAGCAAGACAAGGCCTTGTCATGGCCATAACGGCCTTATCTCTGGTCACAGAAGTACTCATATTAAACACTAGAGCCAAAGAGGGCTCACAAACACACAGAGTGCATGATGCAACTGCTGTTTCATTTCAACTGTGGAATCCAATATGGTGGCTTGCTTTACTTTAATTCAGGAATTTTCGTCTTAACAAAGACTACTTGGAGAACATCTGTCCACCAGAAAGCCAATATCAAATGCTGTACTGTATATAAATAGGATAATATAACGTAGTATTTCTAGTATACTAGAATGAGAAAGTGCCAGTGTGGCGAAACATAGGTAAAGGTGGGATTTGAAAGGTCATACTCCAGGGGGTGCGACAGACTTATTATTCAAGATAAAAAAAGTAATGTTTGTTTGTCTGCAACTTGCATTTTGCCATGCCAACAAGTGGTTACCATACACACTTGCAATCATTACCGTCACACACCAGGGTTTCCACTGTGGAACACAATGCCACGCTGTGAGCATAGTGTGTTGCATGGATTAGAGCAGAGTGCCACAAGATATTATCTAGGAAAACAAAAGCTAAATTGGCATAGGCTTGATTACATGATATACCTAACCACAAAAACATACTTTATGCCCTACATGCACAAACTGTGTGGTGGCACTTTACAGTCTTCAAATGTGATTGCATTGAAACTGACAACGATAAGACTAAAAGCATTGAAAGGTAACTGTAAATGTGCAATCACACTGAAAAATTCAGGGCAGGTGATTAGTTACATGCCTCCGCAAAACCAGTTGTTTTCATCATGTAGAAAGAACAATATTTTGTATATGTCTGTATAAAGAAAACTATTTACATTCAGAGCAGGGGAAAACAATGTTGCAAATAATGTCTCGCACAATGTACAGTACAGGTCTGGTGTACCTGTACTGTAAAAGTAGCATGTTTCTTTCTTTATGGTTCATGTTACACTGAGAGCAGGTGTTGAAGTGACTTTAGCGTAAGTACTTGAGTGGCTTACATGAAGGTGGTCCACTGTTGTTAAGTGATCAATCACTAATCTGATCTGGAAGGCCCAACAGGAAACAGGGCCATTATGGGTAAAAAATGAAAGACACATCACTACTGTTTGATTGATATGGCTATTCCCTGGGAGGAATAAGCCACTACTTCACTTTCAACAACTGCGGCTGACACAATACACTGTACCTGAGATGGTTGTTATGGCTACGTAATTCTCTTAAAATGATGTTTTTATTCAGCACAAAACCAACTGAATCAAGTCAAGGGCAGAACTGCTAAAGCATTTACCTGCACAGCTCGGGGAAATATGAGCTTTAAAACGTGTCCTCTTTTCATTTGCAGTCGGGACAAAAGTTTGGTTTGAGACTTTTTTCTATGTAATGTGAATGTGTTAGTGCTACAATTAAAAAAATAACTTTCCAGTTATGGTTTTGTAATTTGTTAATTACATCAACAGCTGCAACTAATAATTATTTCATCATCATTTCAACCAGAGAATGTTTGGCATTTTTACCTAAAAAATGACTTTAAACTATTTATCAATCATCATAATAGTTGCTGATTCATTTTCAGATTTTTAACTGAACAATCATTTCAGCTTTACTTTTTATCCCAGTTTAGAGTGATCCACATGGACTGACAAGCAGCCACGAGGATAAATCCTGGTAAATCCTCTTATTTTGTTAAACACTTTTAATGGCCACTTGCACTGTGGTCCGTGTCACCACTAATGCCCAATGTTGGCCTTGGGAGGATGCAGACAAAACCTGTCCACGCCAATAAATATGGAGTCACCCCAGTCACTTCTTTTCCCCCAACAAGGAGGGCAGGAATTACAAATTTGGAGGTTCATTCTGTCTATCGCCTCAAGATCCCAAACCACTTCACACAGCGGAACCCGTAGGAGTCACTAACACACCAACAAAGACGTGATTGCCCCTGCAAACACTGCTAATTTTTATTCGTATGTGGCACTCTAATCCAGGGCTCTGCAGTGGCGAGCAAGTTCTTTTATCCCAGTGTCCCTGAATCCTTTTAATTTCTGACATCAAAGTAGTAGCAGAATAGTTAAATTCACTACAACCTTTTACTACACCTTTCTCTTCCCACAATGACACACACAACTTCAAAGAACTAAAATATATCAGGATTACAATAAATGTGAGCTATTGCTTAGGATTTCAAATGGCGGCATACAAGAAAAAAACTACATTATGTATAGCCAGGTGACAGAAATACCTCTTTCCTGAAACAAAGCCTCACCATGTCACACAATTACGAAAGTAACAATGCTAATAAATCCCTTGATTTCATTCGGTTTTTATTGTTCCTGTATTCTAATTATTTTATTCTTTAAGTCTTTTAAGTCTTAAGTCTATGCCACACTTTATCTACAAAAAAAGGTATTGGGATTACTTCATGTAAAATGAGAACATGCCGTTCATTTCTCCTCCTTACTTATTTATTACATAATGAAGTCAACCAGGTAATCTTAGCAAGATGTGCGTAGAAACATGTTATTTCTGGGAGGAATGGATCAGTGGATGAATTCTGACATTTCCATTCATAGATAGCAACAGGTAATACCCTTACACTAATTAGAAGCTGTCAGTCCTCTATTTGACTACAATTTTGAATATATTATGTACACTAGTGCACAGTGTATGTGATGGACATGGACAAACCGCTAGTAAAAGCAAAGTATTTCAAGATTTCCACAAGCGGCTCCCCTTTATCACCATTTCACAGAAACATCTCTCACTGACCATTACAAATGTTCTCCACACAGAGATCAGTGTTCGTATAATACATAAAAATGTGAATTTTCATCATATCCTCACGCAGGGAATATTAATCAGCAGTGCACCCCCTCCCAACTACACCTCATCCATATTCCTGCAGGCTTATTGCAAAGGGGGCCAGTGGTGATAAAGCAGGATCGATATGCAGAGTTGGTAAAAACACAGCAAGCACAACAGCATGGCACAAAGGCAACGACTGGAGAGGACAGGAAGAGTGAGGGAAAGATGCCTGGTAAGCCCAGTTTAAAATAATCATTCACAGTATATTAATGAAGGGAGAGAGGTTGAGGCTTCCCCATCTTCTGCTATAGTTAAAGAAAGCATGAAATGTACATATGATTCTTTACTAGCTGTTTTAGAGATACAAATATTCATTTTCAAGAAAGCTATAAAAAGGTAAGTAAGCAAAATCTCACTACTTTAAATGCCGTTTTGAAAAATACAGCAATAGTAAGTTAACTCTTGAGGTACTGTATATGTCTTTTTATATCAACGCAGAGCAAACACTGTGATGCAGTTCATAGGTGCAAAGATTGTTAGACTGCAACAGTCTAGCTGCACTATAACTTGGGACACACTGCCTTTAAACCTTCTTGACAGGTAAACCTGGGAAGGCATCAAAGATGGTCTCTCTTTGGCTTATATCAGAACTGCCACAGAGAATTGAGTGACAACTTTATTTCTCATCTGTTACATAAATCAAGAAAATACTGTGAAAGTCAGCTCTACAAACTAAGAAATTCCCTGTGCTTTCAAAGCTTCGAAGGATTTCTTTAACAAAGTTTCACACAGGAGCGAGAGCAAAAGTAATTTCTTTGACAGGCAGACATTATGTGATAGAGGAGACTTTTCACTGCATTAAAGAATGGGGTTCCAAACAACAAAGAGAAGGTAGCTCTTTAAAAGGCCAATTTTCCAGTCCACATTGTCATTGTCACACTCTTAACTCCAAAGGCAGACATGCACTCTGGCATCAAAGGCCATTGATTTTCTAATCAAGAGCAAATGATGATTAAGGCATATCTGCCCCCTTATCTTTCCGTTTAAAATCCTCTTTTCTGGATTCAATTTGACTTTGGCTGTTTTGCTGCTGAGGGGTATCAGGACAGTCAAAGACAATGACACCTTGTTGAGACAACAGGCGGTGTCATGAATGATTATTGTTGTGAAATAGAAAATGATCACCCATCCTTCTCCCTGGGATAGCAAGGGGCTTGCATTTTTATCAACAGACATGGAAGCCGACAATGCTGATCGACAAAACTTCTCATTTGACAAATACTAAACTGCAAGTTTGTTGCAATTGATAGGCAAACATGTAGTGCCAGCGGCATGATGCACAGCTATTCCTCATTTCAGACTGAAGCAGCTTTTCAAAATGTAAACATGGAGCTAAGCTAGTTCACTCACTAGTGCTGTACAGCCCTCCACCTCAATAGTCTCTTAAATTCCCAAGCTGGGTAGCAATAAACAATGTTAAAAAGGTTGGCCAATGAAACCCCCATCTCTTTTACCTTGATAACATTAAGACGTAGGCTAATACCACATAGCAGAGCTGACTCACCCTGAGGGTGCACATGTTCATTTCTTAGCAGACTTCAATTATCACAACTTTTTCCCCTGGTCAGTCTTCTTATGTATATGTTTAGCCTTTGTGATACACCTGCCTGAGGATGAGGGATTAACTTCCACCCCTCTCTCTAAGCTTGGTTTTGACTTTAGGTTTAACTGTCCTTCAGGACCAGCCTGGAGCGCAGCTTAACAATGACGCCCCCTCCACCAATCTCTCTTGCAGTCTCTCTTTTACTCGCCCTCTATTTCCCCATGCCAACCTCGGACCATAAACATATCGCTTGGGGGATAAGAATCAAAGACAGATGGACATCATCAGTCCCTGCAAAGCAATGTGTTGTTAAAAATATAGTACTACTGATGATGAACTAAACAGACAGACAGATAGTCTAGACAGACGGACAGAAAGATACACATTATAAAACATGCAGGTCCCAATATCTTTAATGAATAGGGGTCATTGTGCTACAGCTGTTTATGCTAATTACTCCCGTTTAATGAGTTACGACTCCAGGTGTAATTCTCTCACACAGCCAAATAAAAAGAAGCAAGGACACTAATTTCCAGATTCATTACTTCCATCTAACAACTTCTAAGTGTTCATCAGAGCCAAACAACACTGCCTTATTGTAATCGGAGGGTCATTCATGGTGGATTTCATTCTCCCAGATGTACTTATCCTGTCTACTATTAGCACTCTTCCCTCAAGCCACCAACTCAGTGATGTCACTTCACCTGAGCTGATTGTGAGCAGGGCATTGTGATGGAGATGAGAGAATTGAGGGGCATCTTTTGTTGCACAGCAAGAGCTGACTTGTGAGAAAATGAAACTAGACGGCCGCTGTTGGGTACACAAAGTCCTCTGCAGACAGATGGGACAACAGAGAGAACTAGTTATGTTCCCTACATATTTTCCTTTCTTATGGATGCCAACATATGCCAATGAGTTTTTTCCTCTCAACAGAGCCCAGACACAGGATCTTACTGCGATTGCGTTTGCAGTATTTGAATACTGACACCAGTAACTGGCAGTCAGACACAGGTTGTACTTCCTTTCATCTAAATGCACACATGCACAGGTTTGCTGTCTTACCAACTTACCAACCCTCATTAAACCTGACTATTTAGTTGTACATTTTGTCAAACAAGTTAATCTTAATTTTAGCTCAGTGAAATTACTCTAAAAGTATGGCCTGCCTGTTTACTTTGGTTTTTAGCTGGAGAAAGGCAGATATACTGTATGTAGCTATATCATTCCCTTATCAGATTGCTGAACTATTACCAGTCACCCATGATTACCTTTACCTGTCCTTATCAGCTGAACACTACGTACCCATGTATCCTGCTATTTGCTGGGGCTAGATCTGTGTTTTCTTATGGAGAGGTTTCTGTAGGTTTTAACCTTAATCCTATCAGCTAATGTGAAGGCACTGATCCACGCCTGACTTGAAGGTTATCTGTGCATGTTTCACACCCATAGGCATTCATTATTTACATAGCTGCTCCCCCAAGGCACCAGCCCCCACAGCAGGTGTAGATGGGAAATCTACCTCCCAATCTGCCAGCGACATATCCATATCTATACTGCATGGCTCACTGAGTTAGGGAGGATGCAGTGTCAGGATTATCATCCGTTCCCTGGAAACTTCATCATCATCGGCAAAAGCAGCTGTGGCGGTGGCATCAGGCAGGCAGGTTTGCCTTTTTAAATAAAGGGTTCCCCAACACTGACGCCTTAAGGGAGCTTTTTTTGGAGAAGTAGAAAACAAATCTGAATGTAACAATGCTAACACTAACAGCACTCATTAAGGGCAGTCTCGAGGATAGTTACCTACAGGAAGGAAACTGTCCTCCCAAGAAAAACAACAGAATCACTAGTTTCAGCAAATCCCCCCAAAAAAGCACATATAAGTGACAAAGCCCTTTAGCTTCATCAGGAGCAAAAGAAGAAGTAGTGTGATGTTGTTATGGAGGCACAAAGTCTGCAGAGAGAGGAGGTTGGAGCGAGGGATGGGACAACAAAACCTTGTCCCAACTGTAACGCAGGCAATTGCTGTTCATTTCCCTTCTTATACCAAAAGTGTCACTTGGTTCCTGTAACCCTGATTGATCTAAACTCTACAAACTATTAGTTATAATCCCTAAACCTATAAAAACCTTAACCATAGCAATGTCAGATCATAAAACAGATACATTTTTGTAACAGGGATTTGTAACAGTTTTTGAAGGCACTGACAAACAATGTTTTATTAATAAACGCTACTGTGTGTCTTCATTTTCTCACTTAATTAGGAGGACTTGTAGATGGGGGGATGGAGTAGGATTTAAAACTATCATTAAAGAAAAAGATGAAAAAAGTAAGCATTGCTGTGTAGGCTCTTAACTCAACATTAATTTGCGGATGTCTTGGACATCAAACAGCATCATGCTATTTATCTCCAGGAGAGAAGAATAGACAGAGGATTTCAGTGGCAGTGTTTTGAATGCAATTTATGCAAATAGTGCTTGTTTGGTTAATGTTTGATCATTCATTCATTCACACAGCCATGTGGAGTATAATAAATGTAACAGATAAATGGATGCAGCAATTTCACAACCTTATCCCATAACCCTTTCGATAATTAATTCTAATTATACTTTTTATCTGCGACACCCATCACGATAAACATCAATGCACAAACATACACATATGAATGTGCTATTGAGCGTAACACTGACCTTTTCAGACCCCTGGACCTCTGAAGACGTGTGTGAAAAACACCCTAAACACTCACGCCAGCCCTTTAGTGTGCAGAGCTGATTTGATATAAGCGTGACAGGGGTATTTATAGAGCAGCATAGAGCCTCGCTCTCCCCTCCTTTCTACACTATGAGCCCATTTCAGCCCAGACACTATTGGCAGCCCTGCTCACTCACTGGAAAAGCCATCATGTCAGCACACTGGCAGCAGATAGCATGTTGTGCTAACAGGTTTGGGAGTCCACTAGCAGGAGCGTGATGTACTTCATTATGCAGTGACAATATACATCCCCTTATTTGATGCCTTATTGCACAGCACCAAGACCATCTGTATTAAAATGTCAGTGTTTTTTTTCCTGATCTAACACAGACATAAGCTTTTCCCACAGTCTGATATCTTAAGCTTCCATCAGCATACATGTGATTATTGGCTTATATGGTGATGCAATCTTGAGAAACATTGAAGAAGTAATGCAGCAAGTATTATTTTATGCAGAATTTGTTTTGGCCACCCTTCCGTTTAAATCACATAGCTTCAGACATATCTGTGAAGGTATAATGGTGTGAAATATCCAAACTCTTATAATGCCATTGGACTTGATTTAGGTGACTAAACAGTGGATCAATAATTACATCATGCAAGACATTATTCAAATGCACCACAATATTCAGACATTAGATTAGGTCAGACTGGTATCCATGATCTGTAAATGCATTGTGAAAAAAACCTTGTGTTATCTCACAGTGTGGACATTAAGTGTTGGCTGTGGCTCTCTAAAGAACAGAGAATGTTTGTAGTCATTTATGAAATTGCTTTTCAAAATACATATTTATCTAGCATGCCTGAAGGGGGAAAAAGAATAGATAAATGAGCTCAAATTAATACATGTTAAGTGTTCAATTTTAATAATCTAGTGAACAATTAATTCAAAAAGAGAAATTTTAGTGAGGAGGTAATCTAGGGCCATTTGAGTGCTCTCAACCAGAGATATTCAACAGGGGTCCAGGACCCCTCCAGGGTCCTCAGAGTTAATGCAGAGGGGCTGCCAAATTATGTAAAAAACAAAAAGCTGTTTTTTTTCTAAAATTAAAATATGTCGGAAAATATACATTAATATGAATCTAACATTAAAATAAAAAAGATAAACTGGCCTATTTGTGAAAAAATAAACATTTAATTTACACATTGAAGATACGTAAGGTAGCCACTATGGTAGCTATGCCGTGAAGCTTAAGGATTCAATGTGCCTTCCACACGATGTATAAATATATACAAATAAATAATATATTACATATCTATTCATTTTAATTTATCCGGCCCAGTTTAACATGCAACATAATTGTATACGGTATATGGAAGGGGTCCTCGGCCTATAAAACATTGAAGACCCCTGCCCTGGACCATTACTGTACAGCCACATCCATTCACATGATGCATGTTTTTTGTAACAAGCATTCAAAAAGCAAAAGACAACAAGAAACAGTCTTCATTTCCCTGGATTTGGCAATAAGGATCGGCACACATGGAGATCGAAGTTAATCAAATGAATAAGTTAAAACACCCCCGAGCAGATGTTATCATAAACATTATGTATGAATACATTATGTCTTGCCTGGTGCCCTCGCTGCTACAACAGAATTCTCCATTAGGTTTCCAGGTGTTCCTTTATAGTACAGCGATACACTGCTTTGATCAGCTTATCACAACAATTCCTTCTTTCATCTTGGGGAATATGATTTGGTTAAAGGGAGATTTTGGATCAAGGTTCACCCGCAGCCTGAGCTCATCCTTTCCTCTTGTTTAGTATTCGTGCTGAGTATGGTAATCTGGTGTTGCTTTACTAAAAGTCATAGGCAACATCAATTTTGTATTAATACAGAGGGCAAATATCCAAGAGGAGGGAGTCGAGTCTCAGCAAAACAGTATGAAAAGTGCAGGGAAAGAAGCAAAGAAATAATACAGGGGAAAATGTAAAATATGAATTTAAACTTGCTGTTGTCCTCTAATTAACGCCTCCGTTTTATTATTATTTAAGAATTTGAAGCTATTTTTTTCCTTTGTTGAAGGCATGTCTAAGCAAATTCATCTGAGAGTTCTGAAAAATGAATGACTGCCGGGCTAATTTTAAGTATTACTCATATCATCAAAAGGAATTCAGCATTTCAAAACAAAAACTGTCAAGACACTAAAAGAGAATGTAATGTTGCTTTTTTTATAATTCAATTACTCTGATTTGAGATCTAAAGCAAGCGTTCGGTTGTTATACCTGCCACTAACAGTCTTAACAAAAACCTATAGTTTGCTCTTGTAAATGAAAGCAATTTTCCCCTGCTGACAAAAGTAGTTTAAGCTTTTACGTTGATTCAAAAGGCTTTGGAGCGCCTGTGGCAATATAACAGTAAAGAAGTGAGCAGGACAAACATAAATGTACAGTATAGAAAATCAGTCTAATATAGGACAAACTGCAGTCTGAGATGGTTTCCTTATCTTCAAGCAGAGTGGGATATATTGTGTCTGTTTGAGATGAGGACGTTTAGTTCTGAGATAAGAAAAGGACAATCAGAAGCCAGCAGATAAAACTTTTGATTCTGTATACAAGCTAGTTCAAGTTTTCAAGCAACTGCACAGGTGTTATATTAGCTGTAAGGCATTTATGGCAGAGTTGGACCAAAAACATGCACAGTGACTGACCTTGCAGTTTGACTTCTCCAATTTAATGGGGCCTGTGTGTGCATGCTGTTTTTTGATTTTGTTGTTTGTGTTTGTGTGTGTGTGTGTGTGTGTGTGTGGAAAGGAGATATGAAAAGGTGAACTTCTTGATAGGGTTAATAAAGTTATATTCCCCTCTATTCTTTACTTTCTGGGAGCACATCAACTCTAACTTGGCAGGTCAAACTTGGTCTGGGCGCCATTGACTAAGTACGGTCTAAACTCAAAAGCTAAATTATTTAGCTAGCGAGTCCAGTTGATAAATGTTGGTGGTGCAGGTCAATACATTAAAGGGATGTGTGGACCAACTCTTTGGTAGGATTTATTATGCATAGGAGGAGATAAAGGCCATTGATTGTCTTCAACAAAGTCACTATAAGGTCTTATTCTCCACTTAAAGGGGCCCATCTTTTGTGGCAACAACTTTAGGCCACCATGTGGCGATACCAAGCAATAGGGTTAACTAAATCTGTTGGAAGAAAATATGAACTGTCTTACGTCTACCAAGGATACCGAGCGATAATGGTCTGTATTTATATGAAGGGATATCTAACTCTTACATTATTCATGGGGTTGTGGAAAATGCGATGGCAGTGCTAATATAATATTGACCTAACCCCAACACTACACGAACGGCAATAGAGGCACAGCTTAACAAACACACACACACACACACACACACACACACACACACACACACACACACAGGTTGTGGAAAGTCTTACTGGAACATATCTCTTCCTCTTATGATCAATTCCCATACTGTACACGATACTTGGAGACTCAATACAGTAGATTGGCTTCTTAAAGGTCACAGGAGTGACTGGACACACAGAGAAACAGAGTCATGTCCACACAAAAAAACAACCTTTATCATCAGGCAACAGAGTCATATCCGGTGAGATCAAGAAATACTCAGGAAGGAGTTTTCTTCCTTTATTTGCTGTATTGTTTTGGCATTTAAAAGAATAAATGGTAGTAAAAAATGCTTAAATGAATTAATGGTTTATCAACCTGTGTTAAAGAAGATGTGTATGTTGCATTTGAAGATATATTTGCAGGTTTAAGATATTTATCAGCAGAAAAAAGTCAGAAGGAAACCTAAGTATAATTTACTCCTGCATTTAGTATAATATGGGGGCAAGTGGGAATATTCAGGTAATGACCACAAGCTGTGTGCCCATCCTGTCTCCCACCCTTACCTTCTCCTTGCAACTTTATTTTGTTTTTTTCTGAGCCTAAATCGTACAAAATAGACACATACAAACATTCTGCATACAAGACACAATTGCTCAACTATACGATATGTATCATTCTAAATTTGCATTGTGTTACATATGTATTGTTTTAGTGTGTCCCACATCATTGGTTAAAAAATGAATTATAAAATAAAGAGTCACTATGTGAAATGCACTGAAAACAGTATCCAGCATGTCCTATTGAGAAAGTGAACATGCCATGGGAGAAACACAGCCCATCTGAAGCATTCGTGTCTCCGGTCCAGAGGATATTTCTAAGCATTTTATTGTCAGATACCATCAAAGCACTTTCACTCCTTTCTACTTATTGTATATAAACATGACTTTGAAAAATATCCTGCAGTGGGAGAACAGTAGAGCCACTGTGGGTCCACGTTGCCTCATCAACAGAGATTTCAAAAGGCAGTGCAGAATTTCAATGGTGCTTCAAGGTTTTGCTAAAGGACAGGCTAGGGGAGTGGAAGAAAGGGGAGGAAAGGACAGGTATTTATGGACTCTCAAAAGACACTGTGTGGAGAGCAAAACACTGCTGTCTTTCACCAAAAATCTACACCAACTAGCATGAAGGGATCAAACAACATGCATCGCTGCATGAAGCTGCAACTATTCTGATTCACAAACTGTCTCCAAAACTGGATACAGGATATTCAATTAGGCCAAAGACAATGCTACAGTATAAAGAGTAAAGCTAAAAAAGATGAAAAAGACAGCTCAAACTAATGTCAATGGTCAGAGAAGGTACTAAAAGCCACAGCTAAGCACATGGAAATCAGAGTGCTGTGTCAGACACATTGGCTATCAGTAATGGACATTCATTCAAGTAAGTTTCAGGTTCAGTGCTTTACAAGCTCTGAAATATAGGGGATTAAACAAGCTGCATATCTTGAGGTACTGCACTGGAAATACTTCACGTAAAAATTATGTCAATGTAATTCTTTAATTAAAAACTATTTTATATCAATTGGACGGTTTTGTCATCTCTTTTTAAAGCTGGTTCTGAGTCTGTGTCCTTTTACTCTCAGTGCAAGTAGCAGCAGAAACAATATACTACAATTTGAACTATTGCTGCTCTTTGTAGTACCTGCTACTGAGTGGCTCACAATCAGCTCTTCTGCAGCAACTCCATAAACGTTGCCTGCCAGAGATAATTCTTTCAAATAAGCTGCACAGATCACTCACTCAGAAGAATCACTAGTTCAGAATACAATCCAAGTAGAGAGCTGTGCAATACAATAAAAATCACAATCGGCTGTCATTCATCATTTCAGTGGCCACTTTCTTCCAAGTTTACTATAATTCATTCTGCAAAACTGTTTTGTCCTCGCTACAAACATAGTCCACAAATAATTTCTGTTGAGTATTTAAGAGACTTTTGCAAAGAAGCTAACTTTTACACATTCAGGTGACAAAACAGAAGAAGAGCACAACGTGGATTCTGTCACTTCTGTTCCACAAATGACTTTAAAGAAGACAGAATTTTGTTGAAAAATAACAGAATAAATGACCTATCACTTTAAACTGCCATTAGAAGACAACCCCACTGAGAGCTTCCTTATTCTGCAACTTTATCCCTGCTAAAAGAACTTGTTCAGTCCTGGATCTGGGACCTGTGGGATATATTCATTATGTCCTTGTCAGCTTTATTTTTCAAATTCAGCCAGTTTTATTGATGTGTAAACATCTCGTAGAGAAAAGGGACTTCACATACTGCACAGTTGAACAAAGGGCTCAAGGACATCCAACAAAAAGGACGTCTGAATCCTGCTGGACCGTCCTACGAGCTGCATGAAAGGGCTGCTTTGATAAGAAAAAAACAATGAACTTATAGGGAATAACCTTTGATACAGTGATTCACTGAAAAACAACCCAAAAGGTCAGGATGACCTATGCCGGATTACCATTACAAAGATAATAAAAAATAAATAAATAAATAAATATATATAACCATACCATTGGTATGGATATACTATATGTATACTATATGTATACAAAAAAGAAGCCCTTACAGTCCCCAGGTTCAATTACAATCTTTGTATTTATAGGGCTGCATGTGCATGTGCAAAAAAAGTTGTTGATTTTGTGTTCCACTGTATTATAAAATAATTTTGCATTTTCTTTTTTTAGATAATTGTTTGGCATTTTAGGCATTTATTTGATAGGGCAGCTTAGACATGAAAGGGGAGAGAGAAGGGGAACCGAACATGCAGCTTCTGCGGCAACGACTGAGCCCCTGCACATGGGGCGCGTGCTCCACCAGACAAGAACAGAAGGATACATGCCAGGCAAACATCTAATCACATCCTGTTTGTGAGGCGCAGGGAGATAGGACAGTTGCTTGTCTTGAGTAGACATAAACTGGGAATTAGCTAGCCTACCACAATTTGACTTAGCGTTCTCACACATTGTTATTTAGTCAACCTTGCTCCTAGATGGAAGAGCCAGGTTTTATACGAGAGAAAATGACAGCTCAGTCAGCTGTGCATCCACATGTCATGTCAACCTGCAAAATGCTCATGTTCCTCGTCTGCAAATTTTATAATTTTCACATGCAGGAGACCTAAAAATAAAAAATATATAAGATGGATAGTGTGTAGCATCATTAAACACAGGTTTTCCCAAAACTGGGAAGAGCTGCAACTATGAGCTTTAAAGTCTCTTTGGTTTGGCAAAATAAAGAATGTTAAATACATTAAAGGATGGATAAATGCAAAAAAATGCTTGCATATTAAGTCTGTCCCTGCTGCTTACAAACAAGGTCAATGATAGCCCTAGTTCTAGTTCCCCGCCTTTGACAATGAGAGAGGGTTTAATCAGATGAAGGCCTAATGCAGCAGGGCTATAGAGGCACTGCCATGCCTGGAGCTGTCCATCAGATAGAAAAGGGCATGATGGGCTGGGATCCAAACAGGCCCACAGAGAATCCCAGCCTGCTGTTGTTGCTGGCTCCTCATTCTCAAGGACCTTTAGAGATCAAAGACCAACACACAACAAGAGTGAGACAAAGATAGAGAGAGATGGACCAAAGAAAGTGAGTGGGGAAAGCAGGAAGGATGCCATGAATCAGAAGAACCCATGTGGCCTTCAGTGATAACCCAAACAACAGGCCTGCCACTGAGTCCAAAGAACAGTTAAAAGGGATTTCCTGGAGAACGTCTGTGAAGCATTCAGAGTCAGAGCAGCCTCCTCCATCTGGTGCCAGATGTAGTATCTTCCAACCTCAACTCCATCCTAACCTGTTATAGTGTGGAAATGATGTGCTCCTTTGATACTCTAAAAAAGATGCTCTTTCCTCTGAGGATTCGTTGAAGTAGTCTCTTTCCCTGCTTTCACTCTCTCAACAAAAATAAAAGATACATGGTGTTCTTCTGCCGGCCAGCGCTGTTGTTTAACCTTAGTGAAATACAAAATGGGACAAGCAGCAGAGCCGAACAAATACTGAGCTGCATGAAGCATTACGAAACAACTTAGAACATCTAAAAATGGACAACAAAAACACAACTGAAAGGGAAGGCATCCCAAATATGAACTCAGCCCAAGCTCAGCCCAGTTAAGGAACAATTCTATTGAAGATTTCCAAAAGGAGTTCAGGTCAGTTCAGGATGTTTGTTAAGATGGATGTAGTCCATCAGACCTATCCACAGGGGATGTGGTGACCGTATGTAGTATATGTATGTATATCCAATGTGGTTAGTAACCACAGATTACTATGGACATCATACAATACAAACCATTTTTTCCTTATAATGAAGGCTTATTTTCTTGGGTTTTTTCTTGAAAGGCAACATATAAACAAAAAAATTATTATTATTATTATTATTATTATTATTATAAAGCTTTTCAGATGTTTTGATTCAAATCTTACAATATACTAAGACTGTTGGGATTTTACTATAATTAAACTACATTAAACTAATGATTTGAAACAATTTTAAAAAAAAAGCTCTCACACTGTCCATACACATTTCTTTTCTCAACATCTCAGGGTTCAACAATGAAGGTTCCCTAACGCTGGGGCAGTAAATATGCTGATCAAACAACTAGAATGTTTTGCAAAGCTTGCTGCAAGTTCAAGTCCAAGGCAATACAAAAGAAATTGTATGTGACCAGTAAAAATTGACTACAGGCAAGTAGAAGATTTATTTTTCACTTGCCTGACCGGGCAAATAAAACAAAACCCTAGCATTAAGCCCTGTATGAGGTCAATAATGAGCTATTTCTACCATATCACTTCAGCCAGGGTTAAAGAGCCAGGGTTTGAGGAGTCCCATCTGCGTTTTTTTCAAAAATGAACGTGGAAACATGTCACAGGTTTTAGGAAGGGATGAATTCAGGTGGATTGTCAGCCAAACACACAACCATTCCCACACTGTGGCATCTATTATGTCTATGTCCCTTAACATTATCTGTATTGTTGTCTCCTTACAGTCTGGTGTAGGGGCATAACACTGTATTCCCTACAAAGGCTACTTTATCTGAGATACACTGCAGAGCATCAAACTGTGTCTTGCTCTTCTCTCACATTGTTTTTTAAGATGTGATGTCAACCTGAAAAACTTGACTGTACAAGCGGCTGTCCCAAAGCATTAAGCACACTTGCTGAACAATATAGCACTGGTCATGAACAATACGCTATCCAAAGTAATATGCATAATTCAGAATAGAGTAATTTTATAGCTTACCAGTTGCAGCAGCTGCCTTCTTCTATGCAGCAATCTCTTGACACCCTTCTGACAGACTGTTAAACCAGTTTTTTTTTAATGGATTCCACAAGGTACAAACGACAAGAGTAACGCTGGCATTAATTTTGTTTGCAATCTCTTTCTATGCATTTTTTTGTCTTTTCTTGTAAATGTGGTACTAAATGTCCTTTTTATTATATGTTTTCACGGATGTACCTCCTCTGTGAGCAGCAGAATTTCCTCCAAGCTCCAGTTTGGTTTTCTTTTTGTTCCCATTTTGGTCAGTTTTCTATAATTTCTTCTCTATTTAAATGGTTAGAGGCAGCTTGTTGTTAATTTCATATCTGGTAATTGCTGCGAGGCAGCTCCGACATGTTTAATAGCTCCAGCGCCAGTGGAAAAACATGCTATATTGTATAAAAGGACTCAAAACATATCAGCTTGCAAATATGCTCTTAAAAGTTCCAAGAGGCAACTTAGATTACAGAGTGTATCATGGAAGCGAATATGATAATATAGATCAATGCCATTCAATCCCTTTCATGGCTGGCAGAACAGAGGTATTCACTCATACAAACATCTACTGTATAAGGAACAATATAACAGTTTATTGAAGCATAGGCACACACATCAAATGCAGAACTCATTTTCCTTTATCTAGTAAATAAAGTTAAACTCCATTAGAAAATGGTTCCGCACAGAAACATCCTGACCCAGCAATACGCAGGAAAAGGTAGAAATCTTTCCGTCTGTAGCTGAATAGTTTTGCAGCTCAGTGAACACATGAGGGAAAAGGGAACGAGACAGAAGATAAGAGTAAAGGAGGGTGACCAGAGGAAGAGAGAGCTGGGAAGAAATTGAAGACACAAGCTGGGTTCAATTTAGAGGCTTCCCACAGGAGACAGAATGACCTGTACCTGCTACAATAGAGGTCATGCAATTTTGAGTGGATACCCCTGCCTTCAGAGGATGCTGAGGACCCCTGCCTTGATGTGCACATCCAGAGGAAAAAGCAAAGGGTCCCTGTAGCATGCAGGACCCCTTCAATGACCTGACTGGCGGGTTCCTATTACAACTTCTTGGCACTTAACAGTAAGCTACAACACTAGCAATCAGAGAAGCTATCAAGCTCACAGGAAGTTCCTATTAAGGCAGCCATCCAAAGAAACTATACCAATTCCTTATCATTCTGTCTTCTACTTTCCACAGCCAAATGATGACAAAAAAGCACCATGAAATATATATAGTAAACTGTAACTGAGTGGAAACTACACTAAGAAGAAAATGTGATCACTCCACACAGACTAAACACATAGACATAAATTATCTGGGGTGTTCCTATTAAAAACATTTTTAAAAAGAAATAGTGAAAAGTTGTCACTGTAAAACTGTGGCTGAATAACTTTGCTATGTGAGCAGCCAGAATAAATTGTGCAGGCATTTTGCTGTCTAAATCTCAACTGAGTAGTTCAATGATGATATAAATAAAATCTGAACCTTGGTTAAGAAAGATCCCCAAGGGATACCATGCTCCTACTCTGTTCATTGACTCGCTCTCAGTACCTGTTACTGAAGAAACATTGGGTGCATCTAACCCAGAATAGAAAATAGAAAAGCAACAACAACAAATAAACAAAGATTTAAAAACAAACAAACAAACAAATAGATGGACAACATGACCTTTAATTTCCACTGATTGCCCTAGAGGAGCTAATGAACATTTCTGTAAACATTTGCAATTGGTGGGAGTCATTTTAATTACTCCACACAGAGAAAGTCACGCATGGCAAGAAGCTCAAATGAAGATAAACATTTAATCAAGCATGACCTTGCGTTCGATTAGGTGAATTCTCCGAGCTCGGACATCCACAAAAACAAAACTGACAGTTCAGGTTTGAGGCGTAATGACAAAAATGTATCAGAACTGGCCATCCTTGGCAATTTGACCAAGGTAGCCTAATACGAGTCCCGAGAATCCATAGGAGGAAGCTTTTATCCAGACAGTGTTTTAATGAGGTCAGGATATCCCAAAAGGATGCTCCAGCTTTAGCAGCAGGAGTTTAAAGCCAAAGTCTTAGGCCTGCGTACACGCCACACAAAATCTAATTTGTTTTGTTTGTAAAAGCTGAGATGGTGTTGAATATAGTGCAAGGAATGAATGCAGGCATAGGCTGCTTACTACAACTTGAGGTCTGTCTATCCATTTGCAGATGACATTGGCCGGTGGCAGTGTAATAGGGGATGAACATGCACAAAAAATTAAAAAATTGAAGAAAGTGAAGCTTCGTTCTGGTAACAAACCTGCCACGCTTTTTTAATGTCAGACAGGACATTTTAACAGCAGTATATACCGCTCACTCATTTGAATCAGTCTTTACATTCCACATTGCACTCTGGAACAACTTCCTCACAGAGAAAAGCAAAAAAAAAAGCTCACAAGAATCATCAAGCATGCAACCAAAATCACCAGCACCACTCAAACCGAACTCTCAGACCTTTACAGCCAGGCAGTAAAAAAGAAAGGCAGACCTCATTACTAAAAACCATTCACATCCCCTTCAGCTCTCCTTAGTTACTCCCATCAGGCAGATGCTTCAAAGCATCTCCGGCCAAAAAAAAGAACCTACAAGAACGCTTTCATTCCCACTGCAATATCCATTTTAAACAAGACTGTTACAACTTTTTGAAGCTGTTTGCACACAATTGTTGTTGTAGTTGTTTGCTTTTAATGCAATTTTATGTGAGTATTTAATGGGTGTATGTTTTTTATTTGGTCTGTGAGCCCCTAACCAAAGACAATGTTCTATCATTATGTGCTGCACAATAGCTTTTTGAATCTTTATAATCTTGGAAATATAATCTTTAGTTTCAGGGTGTACCGCTGTACTGAGAAAAGTAGAAACCTGAATGGCTGTTAGCCTACATGTTCATTACATTCAAACAGACTAGAGATACCATGGTGAGATGGAATTTCAATAGTCAAGAATAACCTTTTCAATGGGAAAAATCTCCATGTTATCCTTTTTATAATTTAAATTTAAATATTTTAGTTAAGATGACTAGAAAAAAGAGTCATTACTGTTTTCAAAGAACTGATAACTAAACCCCCCCGCCATCATTTTATCCAAGAGTGTGCATTGTTCACACACGAGGATCCAAGATAACACAGAGGCATGGAGCGGGTTAAATTATGTTTTAGTCAGAGATAAGGAGTGAATGATTGCACCACACTGCATCCAATTGGGCTTGTCATTATAGCACCTATCTTATAGTGTTACTGACAGTCTATCAGGTTTATCCGATCTCGCCTTTTAATTTCATTTGTTGTGGTTTTTCATCACTGCTTCCCTGCCTGTTACACGCACTGCCCGGTGAGTCCACTAAGTGTTTCTACTGCTCTGTCCCTGAGCGGCGGCATATTGTATGTAGGCATCATGCTGTGCTGCTGCTGGCAGTGGCGTGAGGCAGAGAGGATTATTCCTGACGACAGGGGCATTAAATGTGTAGCAGGCCGGTGGAGGCCTGAGCTGGTGCTCTCCTGTCTGTTTTGGTTCAGCACCGGTTCAGAAGCAGTCCCTTCTAAACTGAATGGGAGCTCACAGTACTCAGAGCGTTGTGCCGTTCATTAAAGACTGAGGGTGTCACACCAGCTTAGGCCTAGTGTCCTCCCTCAACCAAGGCTTCATGCTGAGCTCCTCTCTGCCTCTGGATCTTAAGACTGAGTGATTATAGCCACTTCTCCAAAATTGGCAATTTTTCTCTGTTTGTCAATGCTTTTATAATGTCACACATTTGAGTCACTTGTTAAAAGTCAGCAAGGTTTATGTCTGCAAGGGGGTCTAACACTGACGCGTCTAATCCAGCATGTTGCGGCAGAGAAAATGTTGCTTGCTCTTGTCCTCAGGACTCCAGTAGCAAGTCATAAATGCTGTCATTCAAACTCTATGCCCATAAGAACTGCTACAGAAATACATAGCTAAGGGGCAAACTCAAACTGAATAGCAGAAATGTCGAGCTTAAATAAAATCAGCTCCTTTCTTTGACTGGTAGTGTCCCAGAGGATAATACACTTCTTTTGAATCCTATAGTTATACACATCCTGAATCAGTGCTCTAACGTCAACCAAAGAGCAAGAAGTCCATCTTTAAAATAGCACTGGTAAAATTGCAATTCTCCAGCACATTTCAAGTCTTGCAACCTTCATGTCAGCGTAACCAAACATCAGGCTGACTCTGTTTGATCTTGAAAGGGATATAAGCCTAAAGCCGTTCCTGTGTGAGATGTCCTTCTTTAAAAAGATTCTAATCTCAACCGAAATGTCTAGGAAAATAGAGGTCATCGTGCCAGAGCACCGAGCAGACAATAGCACTTGGGTGCAGACCTGAGAGGAATTCTGTAAGGATTTGTTCCTATGTGTCTCACCTGAGACATGGTGGACATCAATGGCTGAAAGAGCAGTGACACAAACAAGGTAAATATAGAATTCCTGAAAGTTATTCTATTTTGCAACTCAACAACTATAAAGTGGGCTTGTATCATTTTAACAGATAAGGAATCACAGAAATGTCAGATAATTACCACAACTTTTTTTTCTTCTGATCATGACTTCCTTTTGTCTTAATACCTTGTTTGTTTCTTAGTAAATTATCAAGCACTGCCAGGTACTTCTCTCCCATTGATAATTTGAAGGCTGATGGCATATCTGCACGCTGCTCATGATTCAATGAGAGTAACATTCAACCCTCTAAACTCCCATCCCCCACTTGAATTTTGATTCGATTGGTTTATCTAATTTTCCAGTAAATGCTTGAAATGTATTCCCGCACACCTTCTTTTCATAAAACTACACAGGGGAATCATGAGAATGAGATAGAAATGAATAGTTCTACATTAGCTTCACGTCACCTCACCGGCAACACCACAGCTCCTACTCAGTCTCATTCTAGATTAAAGTTTCCAAGCAGCAAGTTGTACTCTCAATCATTTCCACCAAAAGTAAACTGAAACAGAATTATCCCAGATTTGAACAAGGTGCAAATAATGTAAAACTGTAAAAAGTGGGTGGTAGGGGAAAGGAACAATATACACTTTATGATTCATGCCACTTTCAAAGGGTTTTGCAGTCATGTCAGGAATACAAATAATGCCTTTGTGGAGGTCCAGTGGATATGTGAATGTGCAACAATAAAGGATAAATCCATGCTAGCCTGGCTACAAAGAGAGATAGTTGTGGGTGTTCAATTATTTACTATCAAGCTTTATAGTAAATAGCTGTTTTGTGAGTGTCCTCTCCAAAACAGTGCAAGTTGTAGTTAAAGAGGAGTCATCCAGATTTACATAATCCATGTGTATTTTGTTGCTTTTTTAGCAAGCAGTTCATAGCCCTAACATACACGGGACATAATACCATACACTAGACATGGTTTTTGGTTGTTTTCCAAAAACAAGCAATCCAAGTTGTTGGTGGACAATTTGCAGCGATAAAACAAAGAAGAAAAAGAAAGATCAGACAGAGCGCTTTTAGGGGGCATTGTCATTGGCACACATGTTCACAAAATAGCATGTTTATGCACATCTTTTACTTTTTTTTACAGCCTATTTTCCTTATTAGCAACGACATTGGTCCCTGTTTGGGGCTTTTGTTGAAATCCTCCAAAAACGGTTGCTGAGCAGAAAATCAGGGTTAAAGTCCTGTAGGGGGCACTTGCCATAAGAGTCACACAATTGAACTGATCCCTCCCTCCCTTCCTGCCTGTCTGCTACCAATGAGGCACAAACACTCTGATTTGCATGTTCTGCACAAAAAAGAACATCCTTGATTTTAGAAAAGGTTGCCTTGCTCTCTTCAACCCTGACAAACACTATTGGCATGCATACCAAAACACCACTGGAACCATGTTTTTTCCACAGCAGAATCTGCTGCCCAGTAACACAATGTGGTGCTATTCCTGAAATATGTCTGTTATGATTAAACTTGGTATTAAATGACAAGACATGCTAACAACTGTAGCCGGCAGCATTTATCCCCAGCAAATGCTTAGACTTACATTTTGAGATCAATTTCAAAAGCATGTTAATTAATTTAGACTGCTAGAAGCACAATGCAGGTCAGACAGGGCAAACAAGTTACAACATCAGCCAATTAGAAACACACAAGCGTTATACATTTTTTCATAACTAGGGCAGGGCTTATGGGCAAAGATATGATGGATGGAGACTGCAATTGATGTAGGGTATGAGAAGATAAACTTGCTGTAGTAATCACCACTGAAATTGTGTCTACTTCTACACATCCACATTTGGACCACAGATGAATAAAAAATGTTATCTCCATTTTCTAAAATATATGGACTGCACTGGCTAAAATAATATTTAACTGTATGTCAATGACATATTGTCTTTTTGAAAATCCTGTTCCTTAGAAACAAGCGTGCCTGGTGCCTTATCATCTGGTTGTTTTTCAGTCAATTAACTTCCATCACTGCAGATGACTATATTAATATGGTGACAATGTGTTAATCAAAAGCAGGGATGGTTGATTTTTGCGTATTGGTTTTAAGATTTGTCATGGTGTGTATTTAGGGCTAATTACTACCAATTATTCTTAGAAAAGAAATACCAGTTCCTCATCTATCAGTAGTGGAAACAAAAGAGATAAACTCATCAACATGTCCCCTGAGAAAAAGAGCAGGCTGGCAAACGAGCTCTGAGGCAAATGAAGCAAAATACAGTAAGTCCCTGTTAGGGAAATACAGTGTACAACATGTTAGGAATGAATGAATGAATATTTGTTGGTCCAAGCAGTAATATAATGCAAGAGCAAATCAGGGAGTATGGATCATAAAGATTGTTTTGGGCTGTACTACAGATGTTTTTGTGCATTTAGAAAAGTATGACACAAAATACAAAATACCAGATGTATCTACCACACACTTACAATAGACTAAGATTTAGGGTAAGTAACTAATTCCACAGTTCACTTTTCCAAAGGCCTCCACATTTCTATATGAAACATATTTTTGAACGTATGTAATACTAAAACATCAAACAAGGCAAATATATTTTAAGTAAATGATTGAAGTGCTAAAACATTTAGAAAAAGAAAATGAAAAGAACAGCAAAGGGCATCTGGGACATCTTCCTACAAAGGCAAAGTGTTTTCTGATTTCAGTTTCAAAAGAGAAAATGTAAAGAAGTGCATTATCTTTCCTAATGTGATGCAAATATGATATGCGAGACACCTTGAGCTTTCACTTCCCCAAAGGTAAACACGAAAGCCCCTCAAAATGCTTGCTAAATATAACAGCAGTGACGTTTTTTGAATAAGACTCAACATGCAATTGACTTTAACCTTCGATGTATGCCGAACAGGGTTTCCTTGCAGAGCATTGGCAAATCCATCCTGCATAAAGTTCAAGATGAGATAGATGTTTAACAACTGTCTCAGTTTAAATATGAAGACAGTGGGAGAGAGGTTCTAGTTTTTTTTGTTTTTTTTCTTATACTCAAAGAGAGGAACATATATATTGATTAAAGGTCAATCTATCCATGCAAAGCCCAGTGGCAATACATTCTCTGTGTTTGGGGAAAAATGGTGATGCAGCTAAAATACTCAAACTTTAAAACCATTTTACATAAATTAATGCAAAGGTAATGTGCTCAGAAATGTCTAGTAAAAACTTTCCGTACAGTTAAAACAATCACGTCAAAATGCCGTAATCTGAAGAGGAAATATCAAAGAATTAACTGAACCTAACATATCTAAATACATGAAATTGTGTGCAGTTGAGAGAAAGTGATATTTTGATGGATGGCACCTAATGGAAAGATGTTATGTTGTTTAGAAGAGAGTTCACATGGCTTACAACTCTGTCTGAAAAAGCCTAAAAAGAACAACGTGTCAGACAGAAAGGTACCTTTGTAAACGGGTGGATTGAGCAGAGGGTGCTATGATAAGGAGAAGTGGCCTTACCTCATTAGTGTTCCACCGGTGTCTCTCCTTTGGCAGCGAAGTGCATTTTGGTAGACATTCAAGCAGCTTCTTGGGCAGGTATATTTTCAAATGTCCATGTTCATCTAGAACAAGAGCAAGACAAAGCAGAAGACTTAGCACAGGCTTCATACTTTTTGGACTTGCTCATATCCCTCCTTATCAGTCTATCAGTCTCTCTGCAGCCAAAACGCTGACTGTAAAACAACTATCCCCAACTGAATTAGGAAATTTATTAAAAGAGAGTATTGCATACATTTTATTTTGTGCTCAGCTATTTTACTGTAAAATGCATTCTATCAGGGGAGTTCACCAGAGATTTTTCACTGTCAACTTGTAAAGGCTGTGTCTATTCATTATTTAGACACAATAAACACCCTTGAGTGATTTTAAAGTGTATGGGGATTTGGTATGGGAATCTGTGTGCTGCATGCCAGAATGTGGTATATTATTCAGAGAAATAATTACAATTACCAGGCCCAATGCTTACATCTTAATGGATGTCGTTCAATCTATAATTTACATTTCACATCCAGTTCACAACCATTATAAAACAGTAAGGTTTAAAGAGGCCCTCATGCATGGATGCAATCTCATTCCATTGCTGTATTCCTCCTTAAATATGCAGATGGCTTAAATGTGAACAAATTATATTTCTTTGCAGACAAAAACATGTTGAATTTATAATATCATGAAAAAAACTATTACAGTCTTGGGGTGCTTTTTTTATCAGTACATGAGTAAAAGGGTTATGTGGAAAACAATTTAGTAATTTACATGCAAAATTAGGATATTCTAAGCAAGCATATTGGCGGTATATGAACAGGTATCCTTCTCTCTGATAGAACAGTATTATTTCAAATGGGAAAGATTTCTTTGGCTCTTAAAGAGAAACTTATGGCTTAGCACCATTCACTACGCACACACACACACACACACACACACACACACACAATCAAAAAACAGCATGCACACACAGGCCCCATTCAATTGGAGAAGTCAGATTGCAAGGTCAGTCACTGTGCATGTTTGTCACATCACCTTGTCTCAGTTACAGCAATTTTTTTACTTGCATTTTACATTTTGTTTTTGACTAATTACTGTCTAAGTTATATATGTGTATATTGTCCTTACTGCTTGTTTTATGTTTGTTTATAGTCCTATGTCTTTTTAAAATGTATAAAATGTCCATCACAAAAACGATTGTTGATGATAAGGCTATGGTTATTTCTTTGGTGGTCCTTGTAAAGATATCAATATATTCTCAAAAGCCCTGTTAATGAAATAAACAGATGTGTTAGACAAAAACAAGCATGTATAAATTAATTTAATATTCAGTTGTAATGTGTGTGGATTTAATGTAAATGCATTCACTAAAGGTAATGCAAAAACTGCATTTATCCACAATGCAGTTCCCCTTGAATGTACAAAGAATAACATGATGATATATAATGAAGGATCGGATTAAGTGTTTCATGATGTTTGGAAATGTACTGGTATCACTATAAAAGCAAACCCACTGGATTATAGCAGTGGAAGAAAACAGCATTCTTTCTTTCATATATATATAAAACTGTGGGCTAGGATACTAGGGAATGGATAAGTAAAGGGAGAGACGGAATATGAGTGCTGACTATGGATCCCTGGGGTGGCTGATATCAGTAGTTGGAAAAAAAAAACTGAAAAGTTCAACTGAAGCAAAATACTACTTTAAAGCCAATACAAATAATCCAGCAGTGCACTACTTGATTATGGGGATATAACAAGAGTGTATGTAGCTTGTTGTACACCACAGTAAGAATGAAGTGGTACTTGCCAAAAAAAAAAAAAAACATATGGAAAATTCAATGGGAATGAACACAGTAGGTCCACAGAGATGGAACTGGCTTGGAGCCTCTGAGTGTAATGTGTAAGGTGGAACATCATTGCTCCCAAGGGAATGCAAAAGCAGATCTGTAGTATTTGCCATTTCCATCTGTACCAATAATTCTACATGTACACTCTGTTTTATATGAGTGGAACAGGTATCTGTAATCATTCGCTTCGCCCAATTAAGAATCACATACAGCATCTGCTCAAAGTAGCACCGGAGCGGTTTCACTGTCAGAATTGGAAAACACACTGGAACTGAATGATCAGAGAGGTACCAAAGTGAGAAAGTTGTTTGTTTTGTGTAGATGTGTTGTTTTACAGCATCAACTTAGAAAAAGCAGGAAGCTGTGTAGCTTTGTTCCAGTGCCACAGAGTTCTTCTAATCGTTCACTAAAAAGCTCAAGAAGGGCAAGGGCTTTCAATATTGCCCAATCACAAAATCTCACTGGATCTACACTCATATACAGCATTGGGCAGTACAAAGTATTGGCCAGCCATCTCCCATCTTACGAAATGTGCTCTGAAGATTTGCTTTTTGCAACCGGCAGACAGCAGTAGCAGCAGATACATACGGCAAGTCTGTCTCTGCACAGATTATACAGGACTGAATGCTGCTCTCTGGCACAGTCTCCAATGAGACTATTGAGACAAAGCTGAATTGAAATATGTCTCAAGTATCTCAGCAGTAGGCTCAATTTGCCTGCAGGTTAAAATACTTGGGATGAAAATATTGAGTGTAGAGGATCTTGACAAATGCATTTAAATCTCTCACTTGGTTTTAATCATTTCACAACCGATGACACAGGTCACTGCACAACATGATTTTGTGCAAAGTATTGCTCGCTCTACAACTCTCTGCCACGGACGGCTGAAGTATGCAAGATACATCTTAGTTCAGTATGCTGTGCACATGAAAAGGTGACACAACTGCAACATGCATTTTACTTTGAAATGCAAGTCTTGTATTTGTCAGTTAACAACACCCCTAAGCAACAGAGCAGCCTATGTACACCCTGCAGCACTAACAACGGGTCAAAACGGGTTGCTCTTAATCCCTTAACCTTACATGGGCCCTTCTGAAATCAGGTTACCACCTACCAAAACTAGGAATTGATTACTAATGTGCACATAAACATACTGAATGTGAAAAGACACAACTCTGGACACTCTCATAAAAGCCCCTATATACATTCCAACGTTGTTTTTCACATAAATGAATCATTTACATTCTGGATAACGTTGTGTTGTAAACATGCATCTAAAAAATGATGACATTGATACTGAAGAAAACTTGAAAACGAGAAGAAGATTATCAACAAGTTCTGTGTAGGTAGCTTCTTCTTTTTTTGTAAAATTTCTAAGCAAATTTTTGGATTTAATGGATCCTGATTTCCTCAGAAAGTGTATGTCACAATCTAAATCTACACGTGTATCAAATCTGTGCCAGGATTTAAAGGATTTAAATGAGTCAGAGTAACACTACAATTGTTAACCCTTTCACCTGCGCAGCCTTGCCTGACGACAGTTCAGTGAGTTGTAATGACTGACTTTGAGTTGGCTATTTGATAGTGTTTTTTATTAGCCTTTTACTTTGCTTTTTATATCTATTAGGCTCCCATTCCCAAAACAATGCTGCAGGACAAGGATCCTAATAATACAGACAAGGCAACCAAGTTGCTTTTTATGGCCAAACTGTGGAATGTTCTTGACTGGCCAAGTCAAGTCACCTGACATTAATCCAATCCAGCTGAGCATGCTGAAGACCAGACTGAAGGTACAAAGGCCCCAAAACAAGTTAAGAAATGAGTATGGCTGCAGCACAGGCCTGGCTGAGCATCACCAAGGAACATGCCAAGGGTCTGTTGAGGTCTATAGATTATGAATTTTAGACAGGCACTAAGTGCAAAGGATTTGCAACCAAGTATTTAATATAATCAGTAGCCTATATATCTATTGATCTAAGCCACATTACTGTTTATTAAGATATCTGCATTTAAGTATGACATTTTCTGCCGCTAGGGGTCTCTCAATCATACAACAACAAAAGCAATCACGTCATTGCAGTCAGTTTCTCCTGGTTAGGATTCCTTCAGTGTTCACTTATCCACAGATGTCTTCTCCTGTCTAAAATAAAGGGACACGGTGATTGAAACCGCAATAAACACTGAATAACGCAGTTTCACGTTCACAATACTGGATGTGTTTTCCGACACTGTTCAGCTCATTGCCACTAACATTATCTCTGCTTGTTTCTCTTATAACTTAAGATCCAAACGTTCAGGAGGTTTTCATAGGGCGCCAACTTACCCGCAGAAGTCTCCTCTCCAAAAACAAAGTGTTTCTCCGATGCTGTTTGGCTCATCAGCGGAGAGATGAGCCAGTTTGTTCAGCTTGTTTCTCTGATATCTAATCCAACATCCCATGACTAAAATTCTTCATCAGGTAAAACTATCAAGATCTAAAAAGTGTATCGTAAAAATGTGGCTTAAACCTGGATAAAAAAGCCTATTTATGAGAGCCTCTGGTAGTCAACCCCAATCCTAGCTAAGTTTCTATCCACTTGTCAATAGAATTATCTGAAGTTCGGTAAAGAAAACTCATGCGGTGAAAGTGTGGTTCCATCCAACGGTTGTAAAGCGAATAAAAATCTGTGTGTAATGACGTCACGTGCTGTTTTGCGGTCAAATTGGTATATCAAATTAATTTGGGACATTTTAAGGTGTTTCCATTCATTTTTGCACTGAATCGCACAACATTCAAGCAAACATTTGCAAACAAAGTTTTTCTAGACAAAATGGATCGTGCCATCTACCAGCAAATGATCAATATTGCACAAGTTGTAATAGTGCTTATGTGCCAGCTAATATATCATATCATAATAAGAAAAGCTATAATAAGAAAACAACACTATCAACACATTGCTATGATGATGCACATGCACGTAAATGCCCGACGACAACAGGGGCGGCCTGTGGTGTGGGAACGACAGCGCTCCAAACAGTTCTGGGAGATCATGGTTCAGAGACACTTCACAGAAACCCTTTGGTTGAAGCATTTTTGGATGACCAAGACAACATTTGACCTGTTAATTTTATTGACCCGTCCCTTTGCCCAGATGTTGCAAGCTATCACCTGATAAACTATGGCATTTCTTAGATTTTTGCTATCTAAAATAGCCGTTATATTTTGCTTGTAAATTAATTTCTAAAAGTCTCTCGTCTCCTTGTTCGTCCACTTACAACTGTCTTTGACACTCGCCATGTGCACAAACAGAGCGGAAATACTGGACGGAAATTAGATAAAACTTCTTCGTTTGAAGACTAAATCTAAAACTTAATGGCAATTTATTATTAATTTGGCAAATAACGTTTCCATCAGCGTTTATCACATAAGCCATATATTGATTAAGATAAAATCCAATGAGACCAAATGCTTTTCCTTTGAGTCAATATTCATGAAATTCAATCGAATTTTACTGTTTCCATAAGGCATTTTTCATTCATTTAATTTGGATAAAAACGTGTGGATGGAAACATAGCTACTGAGGCATGTGCAAAGTGGATTGTGATTAAAATGACAGACTTCTTACCTAGTTCTAGTCATGTTTAGACATTTGTAACAATGAGAAAATTCTACATATTATTTCTTAGCCAACTATTCTGAGATGTTTTCTTGGTGTTTGCAGTACCACCAGTAAAATGGACAAAACTAAGTGTTGCATTTATTTGAGTTATTTTTTGCTGTGACATACTCATAATTTATTTAAGACAGGCTGGTGTGGATGTTAATTTTCCCTGTTAAATTAACACTAAACTAGAAAAAAGCAAAGATGGCAAACCAAAAAGCTGTCCAGCCTGTGGACTCATATACACTACAGAGGCCTTTAAACAGCCTATAGCATTTCCACATCAGATCCTTCAGAAGGCCACTGTGTTCAAGCTTTTATCTTTCTCAGATATGGATGACTGTATTTCTTTGAAGAACAGGCAAACTACTGTCATGTTGCTTTGTGCTGTTAAAGAAACCACGTGTTTTAAATGTGGCATTTATTTTTCAGATGTTCAGAGTTGGTCTTCTTTAATCTGGGAGCCTAACTTGAAAGGGGCCTTGTTTTTACACAAGAATGTTTCTTACAGGGCTCTCAAAGCACACAAAGGTGAGCTCAACATAACTGGCGTTGAGTGCTGAGGTTTCTTTTCTACACAATAAAGCTCTCGTAACTATGAAAGGTTTTGTTCTTTTAGCTGCAATTGATCTACAACTTATAATATTTCAGCTGCTGCATGTCTACTGTTCACTCCACAGGGCATTTCCACAGATGTGAAGGAGGGACTGTGAGCATTCCAACAAAGTATCGCTTACTAATTAAAGATCTGTCCACTGTGGCATGAAAATCTACATATACTGTGGTTTGTGCATTAGCTGAAAACAAACCACAGGGGAATAGCTTAGATGCCAGATTTGGAATAGGTTTACAGAATATAGACAAGCCCATCCTAACCAAATTGTCTGACTTGATCAGTGCATAAACAACAAATTACACACAGAAATTTGGCTTTGAAAATGTAAATTAATCTTTCATTTCTTAACCAGGAGTTGATCAAAGCCTGAAAGGTACTCCACTTCTTTGCATTTCCTATGGACTCCCCTGTAAGGTTTAATATTTATATTGGAGTTGAAAAAGAAAGCTTAATGACTGCTTGTACATTAGCCAAGAAAGGGATACACAGAAAACTACTATTTGGTTGTAAAACACTAAAGTGCAAGACAGGCTGATACCAGAGCTTGTTACATGAGAGGATATGCTGAGCTGAGCTGGCACACTGGAGCCAATTACATTCTAGATCTTGATGAGCGAGCTCACATATAAGCCTAAACAGGGAGAGGAGCTCTGTTCAATGCAGAGGCTACAGGTCTGCAGCTGTCATGTTGCCATCACTGGCCATTTGTGTGCTGAACAGAGACAGCTTGTGTTCCTTCATAATTCACATCACCCTGTGTCAAATGAGTATAAAGATATATATTTCTGTGTGTTGATGTTCGGATTATCACTGATCCTGGCTGCTAAGTAAACACTTGGGCCAAATTTAAGCGTATCTGTCATGCTAGCTTGCCCCAGCCCCACCCTAGAGACGAGAGCGAGGGTCATGAGACTGGAAAGGCTGACAAAAACAAATCTTTAATCAATATCCGAGCCCTGGACGCAAAACCCTCTCTCTTCCGTCTCTGTCTCAGAGCGCTCTGGGAGTGACAGTTTTTCTTTTTAATCTGTGCCCACATTGTGGAGAAATTGCAAGCTAATGTTTTGGCTATAGATCATTCAGTAAATCGCTGCTGGCGGCGCATATCCAAAGTAACAGTTTGAATGCAAACATTTTCCACAACAGTTCAGCGGCTAATATGGCTTAAGGATGTGAAGAGCAGTGTAACAGTATCTGCTCTTTGTGTAGCTATACCTGTAACAAGAGGGAGGTGAATCACAAAAGAACAAGCGGTCCTGTGCATAAACATTTGGCTCTCATCTCTGTCCAGTAAGAAGTGCTGTGAAACTGAATTAGGCCTATAGCAACGTCTGTTTTCATTAGGTTGGATGATAGCCATCCACTGGGCTGGACCAAAAACGCCCCTAAGAGTTTCGCTCCAAAGTTTGCCCAGTCAGCCAAATGAGCTTAGCTCAGACATATTTCATCAGCTGGGGTGAGACATTTTAGCAGAAACAAAAACATACTCATACGTCATCTGTTGCACATAAATGGTAGCCAAGCAACAAGTTGTCAATGGCAGTGAATGCTACTCTATTTAGATAACAAAAAATATTTCCTTTCCTCATCCTATGCTAAGGACGGTCCATCCCTTTAACATCATCAAGCATTTGCCAGTTTTGCACATTTCCCCACCCTATTTTAAGCAAAGGGACCTCAGTATATTTGCCAACATTGAGTCCTTTTGAAGATAAAATAAGCTGTGTTTCAAACTGTTTCAACTGCTGATGCACCCTCGTTTATTTCACCCTCTGCAACTAACAGACTAACGGTTCTTTTCCCAAAGCTTACTTTTAAAGAAGAACGGATATTTTCATCACTTAATCCAGGGGCGGCTGTGGCTCAGTGGTAGAGCGGTTGCCTGCCAATTGGAAGGTTGGTGGTTCAATCCCTGGCCCTGCAGTCCCATGTCGAAGTGTCCTTGGGCAAGACACTGAACCCCGAGTTGCCCCCGATGCTGTGTCATCGGAGCGTGAATGTGTGTACATGTTTATCTGATGAGCAGATGGCACCTTGTACGGCAGCCTCGGCCACAGTGTATGAATGTGTGTGAATGGTGAATGTTTCCTGTACTATGTAAAAGCGCTTTGAGTAGTCGTTCAGACTAGAAAAGCGCTATATAAAATACAGCACATTTACATTTAATCCCTGTATTATATGGACAGAATTACACTCACACACTTACGCAGCAGACAAAAATAGTTTCTATAGCATGCAGTCAGTGAAATCCATAGATATGGCGAGTATCTAAATTCATGCCGTGCACATCTGGAGTGTGTGGGATGTGACATGCACTAAGTATAATAGCCAGATCTATAGGAGGCAAGATGTCAAACTATTACATAACAGAGTGGACATGAAGCTCAGACCAAAGGCAAAGGTGCAGTGACAGGTTGTCATGGTGAAAGCAGTAAGACGATGATGGCAGGCGGAAAAAAAACAAAATCGAGACAAAAGAAAAAGGTTGTGGTCAGATGTGAAGCAGAGATAAACTCAGACGGACAAGGTTCAGTGTTGAACTGATGACATGCTGTCAATTAAAAGTGATCAATCTGGTTGTGAGGTGTGAAAGAAGGAGAAAAGGTAAAGGGGGTGGGAGGGTGTGTGTGTGTGTGGGGGGGGGGGGTGTTAACCTGCAGGCGGCTATTGCGATGGCATTTACAGTAATGGGATATTACCACTGCAGCCTTTAGATTAAGACACTTGATTCAGCTAAGCCCTAAAATGCGTCACTAATCATTTGCAGCCAAAACACTATCAGGCTCATTTAAAGTAACGCAACCGTTTATCATAAAATAAAATTCACCATTATTTTTAATGAACTTAAAGCCTTTTCAAACATATGGAAAACAAAAAAAAACGATTTCCCTTTTTGCACTGTGAACGATATTCCCTTTAGTCACATTTCCATTTTACAGTCCATAATTCCTAATTTGAAGAGGCTTGAAACGTCTCAAGACTTTGCAAAATAATTTGCAAAGGCCTTGAATTTCTACAACATCCATATTATAGTGAATCTGTGAGAAAGACTGGTGGTACTTGGCCACAATTGAATAGAGCACTTGATTAGACCATAGTCTATAGCCTAGGCCTACTACTTGTGGGAGAGTGATATCAATGACTAGCCCATAGTGCAGGGGCAGGTCACCCCACAGCCTGATGGCTCTTGGGAATGTGACAAGGAGTGTGCATAGACTTAAAATAGCAATGTCTTACTGTTGGATGAGGAAACCAATTATCTTCATCATCTGCCCTATAGCCTGATCGATAACACTCTTACATACAGTGAAATTACTAACTGCCCACAAGCAAAAAAGAAAGTCTTACTAAACTTCACTTTAGCGTTGCTATGTTACCAAAACAAAGAGAACATTACACAGCTTCTAGCTATAGCATCTTGAATGAGTGTTTGACCTGCAACACACACAACAGCTGTTGGGAAAGACGCAAAAGATGTTTTTTTCCTCCTCCCAGTAGGAAAGATAACAAAAAGGAGTCTAAACGCTAGTAAGAGATTTGTATTACACTAAATCTTGCTGGACACCATTTCTTATGCAGTTGTAGTATGGCCACACACAATATGCAATATGTGCAGGGTGGTTTTCATGTTTACATTCCCGCAATGACTATACCCTGGATGTACTATGGCTCCATGTGGTTATTATAGTACAGTGTAATATAGCATAATAAGGGAAGACTGTCAAAAAGTCAAACAGCTGGGGAAAAAAGCCTATGCCTATTACTGGAAGTTCAACAAACATGCACACACGGTTAACTGCCTGCAACAAACTGAAAATGACTCTTTATGTGTTCTCAGCCCTCACCAAGCTCACCCATCCATACAAATCCCATCTCAAGGAGAGCAGAGGTGAGGTCTCACTCTCTCTCTCTCTCTCTCACACACACACACACACACTACCTCTCTCTTTCTCTTGTTCTCTTCCACTGTCCCCCTCTTGCTTACACATGCACACACACAAAGCCCTTCTTTCTGTATCATAACTACTCCCACAATTACTCAGACGATTAATCAGACCAGTGGTTTACCTGCCTGTTTGAGCTGCTGTATTCTGCTACAGAGTGTCCTAGGTGAGGCAGAAAAACCCTCAGGCTGAACGCATTTAACAGGGTGTCTGACATGGGTATAGGGTACTGTAATACCATGCAATAACATGAGGGAAAATAGCAAGACTGGCAAAACGTATTGTCAGTCACAGCTGTCACACATGAGGGGGTAATGCAAAAAGTCTAACAACAAGGTTCCTGTTACAGTTTGCCTCTCTGTTTCATAGATGTGCACAAGCAGTCCCCTGCCATTAAATCTCTCCAAACATAAAAAATACCAAAACCATTTGGTGCAGAAGAGTTTTCCCCCGTGAAAGATATCAAGTGAGGAGCCTAACAAGGGGTTGCGGGTGATTTCAGCCTCTCTATTTAGAAATGACAATACATGAGCACACTTAATTACCCAGTCTCTAGTCTAGATGTAGTCTTCCAGCAGCGAAGAGACTGGTGTATTTATTAACAATGATGGGGCTGCTTTCTGCTGAGAAACAATCTGCTTTACAGAGGACAGCTTATTCAATGGGTAAGACAGAGGCTAATATCCTGACACATTTTCTAAAAAGGAGTGAAGTGGAAATCAACCACAAATAATATCAAGACTTTGACCTACATTCCTGACTGTTTTTTTTTTTGTGTGTGTGGTTGGGACAGAAAATAGCACTTGTACACAGACGTGTGAGTGCACTGAAGCAATTCCCACAGAAGCTGGTTTTTATACAAGTCATAAAAACCTCAGCTGTGATGTTGGGTTGTCTTTGTTCTTTGCCCCTAGTCTACAGTTCTCATAGAGCATGAATGTAATGAGAGGGAGGCAAAGACAAAGACTAATCCAATTTGAAGGGGAAAAACATCATAGGATATGGCAAAGCATAAATATGTTTGTCATAAAGAAATTATTTTTGCTAGATTTTAAAGTCCTACTGTAAACTTGGGTGGATTTTTCACCTCATTAAATGCAGGTTTAAGAAAAGCACAGAAAAGCCAAGTACAGGACCATAATGGATGGCTTAAAGTATAAGCTTTCTCTCTGAGGGTCTGCTCAGGTCTTGATCCCCTGGCCTCAACGTGAAACAATCACTCTTAGTTAACGACAACACTTCAACTATTGACAGTGTGATCCCGTAAAGCAGACACTTCAATCAACAGAGCAGCCGGCCGAGGTGTTGTGTTCGATGAGAATAAAGGAAAGAGGGGGCATGGGGACGGATGAAATCAAGAAGTAAATAAATGAATCAATGAATGAATAATAGATTGGCCAGCTAGTGGCCTCTTGGAGCAGCAATGCAGTATTAATAACTGACTCTTACTGTTCGTCTCTGTGTCATCACTGATACTCTTAGGTGGACCATGGCCAGCATAACACACTGCTGATCTGTACATTCGATCCGGATTACGAACTTTCTTCAGTCCTTCAGGAGGCAAAGAGAAAAGTAGAGAAAATCGAGGAAAAGAAGCATTCTCCCAGCCTGTGATAACTAATCAAACTCCCCATGCAAGCAGTATCAACAGAAGCTAGACAGTATATTGAAAGACATTTCAAACACACACAAGCTGTTGGGAAAAACATGATGCTGATATTAATAATATTGATAATAAATCACAGTGAATTTGTCTATTGTCATTTTAAACAGTGAAGTTCTCCATTTGCTGAACATTTTTTATAAGAAAAAACAGCCAGTATTAAGGGTTACTGTAGCTCTGGTCTGGTTTCATACGGGTCAATAACACTCCCTATTGTATCAGTAGTAAACTGGATGAATCAATACAATCAATCAGTGGAGGCTGAGCAAAGCAGTCAGCAAAGGTCTATTACAGACAAGCATTACGAATGATATGTCTCAGCAACCACAAACGGGACCTGGGTCCCATCCATCCTCACCTCACTGATTCAATTAAACGGCTGGAGAAAAAAACAAAACGTAGCGCCTGATTCAACACAAAACTAGGGGAGCAAGTCGTCCGACATCACGAGCAAGTTAAATCCATCTTTCTTTACAAAACAGCGGAGAAATATTTATACCATTGCTGCACAAGCACTTTTGTAAGTTAATGGCTGACTGCGTGCTTGCTTGATGTTTTGCTGCTGCTTCACCGTGAACTTTGAGTGAAATGATAGCATCATGAAACTTTTTAAACTGTACCCGCTTCAAAGTAAAAGAGAAAAATTACTTTGAGCACAGCTGAGGCTACAAGACTAATTCTCTATTTTAGAAAGCAACCTTTTTGCCGATTGTTTCTGTTCTGCCACAAAAGTTCCAACTGCATTATCCTTCAATGTAGAGCTGGGCAACATATTGATATTATATCGATATTGTGATATGAGACTAGATATAGTCTTAGATTTTGGATATTGTAATATCGTATGTGTGGCATAAATGGCATAAATTTAGTCTTTTCCTGGTTTTAAAGGCTGCATTACAGTAAAGTTGTCATTTTCTGTATTTACCAGACTGTTTAAACTGTTCTATTATTTGCCTTTACCCACTTAGTCATTAACACAAATCCACATTACACATGATTATTTATCAAATATTTATCAAAAATCTAAATAAATATTTTGTGAAAGCACCAATAGTCAACACTACAATATCATCACGGTAACGATATTGAGGTATTTGGTCAAAAATATTGTGATATTTGATTTTCTCCACATTGTCCAGCCCTACTTCGATGTATGTTGTTCATTTAACGCATTTATCGGAGTTGTATGTGTCAGTAAACTATTATTATTATAACTATTATCATTGGCCTTGTGTTGATTTCATTTTAGATGAATATGTTGAGCTAGGTTTACCTTTGTTTGGGTAACATCGACATTCAACTTCATCCGATCGGTTGGACTTTATAAGTAAGGGAAAGCTTCAGCCTGGCGCACAGAAGATGACGAGTCATTATGGCTTACTGCTCAAACTCCGTCCGTCTGACAATTTGCGGTTGGTTCCAAAAGTTAATGAAAGGGACCCTGACATTTTCTTTGTATTGTTTGAACATTTAGTAGAGGCCCGAAGTTGGTATGACACTGACAGAACTCTACTGCTTCAGTGTGTGCTCACTTTATGCCTTCTGTAAAAGCCTTAAAGATTGAACTTAAATAGTGTTTTAGTGAATATATTGGAATCCAAACACCACGGAAGTGTTAGTACTGTAGCTTGTGTTTACAAAAGTGCTCGTTTCGTTTCTCAAAATTGGCTTTCGAACAGCAATGTTTTTTATGACCACATACTCTGGTAGATTGATAAAACCATTGGCTGTAGTTTTATCCAGAGCAGTCTCACTGTAAGACATATCAAGCTTGTCTTTTCAGTGCCCGCCAGGCCTTGTACTTAAAGTAACGGACCCCCAGTGCTTTTTATGAATGTGAAGAGAAGAAAAAAAACACTCCCAAGGGCCCTGACAATCAGTTAGGCTGGAGAGAAATACCCCAGGATGTAAACATTACATTACTGAGTGAGACTGGGTCGTGGCCCCTAGGTTTAACACAAGATGTAACCCTCAGTAGTTATGGACCTGCCAAACAACTGAGAGAGATCAGCACTGCCTGCGTACCACAAGGACAAAAGGTTAAGGAAACACGGTTCAGCTCTCTCAGTGGTTACCCGACATCCAGGGGCATGTCATGTAAAATGTGATAGTGATGTACATTTTAAAAGCATGTTCTACTTTAATGAAGAGCCAAAACTAAGGATGCAGGAGTAACATTTCAGCGTGACAGCTCTATGTAAAAGCTTTAAGGGCCAGGTTTGCGTGAGATGGCATCGCAATTATGTGAAGGTATGAAGCACTCTCGCTTCATGCTCCCTTTGCTCCTCCTACGCCTCCTTTTTTTCCACTGACCGGCCTCACAGGAACACTGAAAATAACTTAACCTGCTCAGCAATGGGACTTTCAAGTCAGGGTTTTCAGTAAGAGCTCCCTGTGTTGGAGAGACATCGAGATTAATAACTGGAACTTATTTGTTAAGTTCAGCTATTTAGATCAATACATTAGGACTATATACCACAGTGAAGTCATTACTATCATAAAACCAGATGTCTTTATGTTTTGTCATTGTCACAGACAAATCCCTCATGTAGTAAGTGTGCTTTTGTAGCTCAATACCACCCCCTGGTGGGACTCTGTTTAGTGGTTGGCACACTGACATCCAAACAACTAAGTCTTTTATTGTTTGCCCTCATGTGAACAGAGGCAATTTCTTTCCTCTTATTTAAAACATGAACGTCATTCTGCATCAAAAATAATTCCTCTGTGAGGTGCTGACGTCAAAATCTGAGGGAGATCTTTTTGACTCCGAAACCTGCGACAGCACGTTATCAACAGCTCAGAAACAACTGCAGCTAATGAATCTTTTTTTCTCGCTTTTAAATCATGCAGCCAGTTTTAAAGTCTAAGATGACCAGTTCAAAATGAATCAATAATTATAAAAAAAATAAGTTTAGGAATAAAAGAAAGAGCATACTGTATTGACGACATGTCATACTCAATTCGGCCAATCAAAAAACTAAAGTTAAAGTTAAATGGTTACAAGTATGGCATAACTAAGATACATTATTATATATAATTAAACATGCATATAAGGTTTGCCCATGAGATTCTATAAAAAAACATGTTTAAGTTGCTTTATGTACGAATATCAGCATTATTAAATACATAACTCATTCCAGTCTGGTTCAAATACTCTTAACAGCAGAAAGCTGACATCTGGGTAGAAGAACGGGTCCCTTTAGCATTAATGTAATACGTCTTTTCTTTATTTTTATACATGCGTTGTTAAATAACTGACCCACAAATTCCATGGGCCTCTCTGAATAAGAACATATATCTAAAGCATTTGTTTTGCAGTAAAATATCCCACTTAACAGGCAATAAGTACGTCTAGTGCATTTTATTTTAAGTTAGTGTGCCGTATAAAATAGGCTGATGGGGAAAAAAGACCTAATTTTGTCCTATGTGTAAAGTAGTGTAATGAGCAGGCTGCTGGACATTCTACTCTCCATCCTCCCTGTTTCCTCTGGTGTGATGGCATTTCATTTCAAGTGCGATAGAGCATTGCAAGCGGAGCGGGCATTACAGCGTTTTGATGCCCGTGTTTAAACCCAGATATAGGCCAAGTAGGCTATAATTGGCATTTGGGAAACATAATATCCGCTCGTTTAAAAAACGCATCACTCCTGACTCGCGAAAACTATTCGCTGAATTCCAAAGGAAATCCTCGCGCTTCAAGGGGGGACTGATCGACCCTCTTCAAGACGGGGAAATAAAAATAGAAAAAATACTAGACTAATGCATTTTTAAACCGATGACCAAATTATTATTACAATGCCTTCAAAAGAAGCTCCAGATAGCGGCTGCAGAAGAGCGCCGTATAAACTGACACAACCAAGCGGCTTTTTAAAGCTGGGTAGTAAGGGAAGAAGTTAGTCGATGCCAATGACATGTTGTCATTAACTTAGCATTGTTGTTAACAACTTGAATTACTCGCCATTTCACACGACTCTTCAGCAAAATAAACGGTAAACGCGTTACTTTTACCACGCTGACAATTTGTCCCCGTGGCGTGCTTTAAATGTGGGCTACGATGGGAATAGTAGCTGGCTTGAATGCAAGCTAATATTAGCTGGCTAGGTGATATCTCCACGTTTTAGCTGCCTATTCGGAGGAAAATAGCGGAGCCGTTTTCTACCGAAAATTTCTCCACTCGTCCTCACGCGTGTGGCATCTCTACACTGAGTTTCAACTGTTCTAAAATCACACAGCGGTCATACTAGTAAAATAATCCCATTATATTTCTCTTACCTTCCGGCTTGTTTTCGGCAGCCATTTCCCCTTCACGCGCAACATCCTCCTCCTCCTCACGACCGTGGGTACCACGCGCGTGCACGGCGAGGACAGCACGAGGAGGGACTGGAGGAGCACGCGGCGAGTCGGTCCGACAGAGGCGAACTTACCATTGGCTGTGAGGCGGTGACTGACAAGAGGCTCCGGGAGGAAAAACACATCTCCCCTCACCTTGACACCAGCAGCCGTTTTTTTTCTTACAGTGAATTTAAAACAGCTCAGAGGCGCTGCAGGTCTGGCATGACGCTTTTTTAATGACGATGACGCGGTATTATATTAAAACGAAATATAGCCTTAATGCTCAGTAGGGGAGGTTACGTGTTTTATTCTTAATTTAAACTAATTAGATTGTGAATATTAAATGTTTGTCTTTGAGCCATCCCATTAAAGTTGTTTTAGACTGAATGTCATCCCTGAGTGACAAAAACAACTCTATCAGAATGTTGATTTTAGGCTAAATTACTGTTTAATGGCCTTAATTAGCCTACGTTTTTTTTTAACATATTGTCAGAGATAAGTCTGTTTGTCTTAACTTATAATTGAGGTATATAGGCTACCAGTTTGATACAACCGATAACAGAAAACCTTCTGCAGAAACAAAATTATCATTTTTTAAAGATAATTATCGTTAGTTTGGGCACGTCTTGTTTTGTTTTGATTTTAAAATTAATTTTCAATCAATCAATCAATCAATCAATCAAGTATGTGTCCAGTTTACATTTGAAAGCATGTGTACTATAGTTTGCTCCCTTTTAGACATGTATAACTGACTTATGATAGTGGCACCATGCTGCTGAAACCACTGAGGACTGCCTATGGCGTCCATCGAAGCAGTTTTGACAGGTACTGGGGGATCGATGTGACGCAAAGATCTGAAGACGACGCAACAACACAGTTACTCTAATTCTGTTCATTATGCTTTTTAACTTCCATTATTATGGCGCAGTTACATATGTTTGACAATAGTAGCCTATGGCTACGTTAAATGACTTCAGGCAATCTAATCACAGATCATTGTGCTTAATAGACTGTGCGTTTGGCACTTGCGTCAACTACAGCACTTAAGGACAGCTTTCATCCTGCATTAACATGCTGGTTGCCGTCTGCTGAAACGCAGTGTATAGTTGGAGGTGGTGGTGCTGAAAGGACAGCTCCTCTGCTGCCTGCTGCTCGTGCGCCTTTATACAATCAACTGCTCGTTGTTATTGCCAAGAAAGTAATAATGAACTAATGAAGCCCTAATGCAGTGAAGGGATTTCACACCTTGTCTGAATTGTTCCTATAGGATGCAGATAATATATTTTTAGAGTTGGGCATATATGTACTTTTTGTCAAAATATGGATTGAAATGCATTGAAAATGTAGTGTTGGAGTGTCATTTTAAATGGAAAGTAAGCTGGCCTAACTATACTGTAATTTTCAAAATACTTCAAATAAATGTAACATTTTAGGAATTTAAGATAAAAAAAAAACAGTCTTTGGCTGCTGTATGAAAATGCCACCCTTCTTTTTACTTCAGATAACAATAGATGCCATACCCTTACATACCCTACATTCTTATAACATCTCCATTTTACAATAACGGTGAATATCTGCAAACTTCCAAATGAAAAGCACACGTTCAAGACAACGTGAACAAGCCTGTGGAGCCAGTTGCTTTGTTGTTATTCATCCCCAACACAAGAGGGCGGCAAGGCGCGCAGAGCCGTCTCTGGTCCATGTAAGTGACAGGAAAGAAGAGATGACCGGGTGTAAACATGGCGTCTGCCTTGGACGATGATGAGATCCTTAATGATGATTTTTATTCCCTGCTTAATGTCAGAAGAGAGGTACAATATGCAGTTGTGAGCTGAATAGATGTGTGTGCGGGTTCATGTAGCAGTCATTCTATAACTTCGTCCGGCGGGTAGCTAACGGTTACCCGTACACTCACATGGAACGTTAGCTAGGTAGCTAGCTAGCCTGTGACCCTCGACATTGCTTTCTGTGCTGTGACTCCTCGGTTGGATACTTTATAAGTCATAGCCTACAACAGGTTGTTGTGGGGTTACGACTTTTAACAACAGGAGTTGTCAGTTGATGAAGTAAGATAGAGAACAGTGTGTTACTGCGGTAAGCTTGGAGCTAATGGTAACAAATTGACAGTTATTTTCAGTTTTATAATGATCTGATAATGAAGACAGTGCTAACTAAGTTAGCTAATGCTACAACTTTATTTCAAGTCGTCCCCATGACACTTACAGTTGATTCGATCACAATATGGTGATGTTTTTTTTAAGTCGGTGAGCATAAAAAAAGTAGAATACGTATTAAACGTTTTGTTTAAACTTTAATTCAAGAATAAATGTGAAACCCATCCCATCATATGTTTGCAGTAAAACATAAAATGACTCATGGTTTTCTAAGTCAGTGATTTGAAATTGACATGAAATTTAACAAAGCGTAGTTACATGAATGTGCATAATGTACATTTAACTATGAGGGCAGTAGCCTTTGTACTTGAGTCTATCTCGCAACATTATAATTATAACCTGAATTAAAGCAACAAGTTTCTGTTCATATCTAAACCCTGGTGGCATTACAGCAGGGTTGGAAGACTTCATGAAGTTCAAGTAAGCGTTGGAGGATCCAAAAATTAGGAAGTAGGGGAGCTGTAGCAAAGGCTTTCCCTGTGTTTTGTATGTTGTCGATCAAGTTTTGTCTTTCACATTTTCTAAATTTTATTGTTGTGCTAAGGCAACACAGGACGAGCTGAAGGCGGCATACAGGCGGTTATGCATGCTGTATCACCCAGACAAACACCGGGATCCTGAACTAAAGCGGCAAGCAGAACAGCTTTTTAACCTTGTACATGAAGCTTATGAAGGTAAGAAAAGATGTTCATATCATGTAGTCAATAGGGGTGGGGGGGAAAAATGTATACAGCATAGTATCAATAGTTTCCGTGGCAATACTGTATCAACACACAGATGCCAAGATTTTGTTATATATGTGTTGGTCACTTTGTCTACTTGACAATTCAAGTTTTGCAGCAATACAATTAAAGTGAGATGAACATGAATTGGGAAAAATGTGTTTAATATTGCAATAATATTGTATCCCTTTTCAGTTACACGTGAAGCAGACTTGAATATGTTATGGTCTACGTAAACAAACTTTTCTGATGGTTAATATTAATAATGGTTATCCGTGTCTTTTCAGTACTGCGTGACCCACAGGCACGAGCTATCTACGATATCTATGGCAAGAGAGGACTCGATGTTGAAGGATGGGAGGTAAGTCCATTAGTGACTGACTAAAGTGGCCATTAATTCTTTTTTTTTAGTTTAGAGATTATTTTTTGGGCATTTCTGTAGGCCTTTAATTGATAGGAAAGCTTATACATGAAAGGGGAGAGAGAGGGGGGAATAACATGCAGCCAAGGGCCGCAGGTTGGAGTCAAACCTGGGCCGCTGCATCAAGGACTGAGCCTCCGTACATGGGTGCACGCTCTACCAGGTGAGCTACACAGGGGCATGTGGCCATTCATTCCTGAACAAGGCAGCACATGCAGTTCAGAACAATATAGCCATTGGGCTGATACAGTTGATTAATTATTAAGCCCAAAACTTACAATGACCCACCTCTGAGGCGTAGTACAGACAGGAGAGTTGAAGCCTCATGGGACCAGCTCAGTGGAGTTTTGAATTTCAGTCAGTTTTTGAAGGACTGTCAGGCTTACTTCATACATAAAATTACTGCATATTGAATACATTCACTATTAATTCCATGTGTATCATGCTAGCCAAGTGCAGACATGGCCAAAAGTTATAATAAATCTGTTTGAAAAAATGTATGGTTTGCATTAGCAATTTCCAATGCACAAACAGCAGGTGCAGTACACATGCTTTTTTCACATGCTTTTTTTTCTTTTTTTCCTTTTTTAACCTTTTATTCAGGGAAGGTTCACTGAGAGGAAGTGTCTCTTTTGCAGGAACACCCTAATCACATTCACACAGTTATGCATCTATACCTGGAAGCTGCCCAGTATAGACACAGTCTGATCTGCTGGCCACTGAGCAGCTCCACTGGAGCAGTTAGGGTTAATGGCCTTGCTCAAGGGCACCTCAGTGGTGGTAATGAGGGAGGGACAAGCCCTGCTCTTTCACTTTCTCCACCCAGATTGTATCCTGTCAGTCTGGTGATTGAACCGATGACCTCCCGGTCAAAAGCTGGCTTCTTCTTTAATCACCGCGCCAAATGTTTTCGGCTATCTTGCCTTCATCAGGGTAGTGTGTTTGCGTTTGCATCAACAGATAGCTGCTTTTCAGTAGAACCCAGGTTTACAGAAGAGATTATATGCTTTCTTAGCATCTTAGGAACACTTTGAAGTCAGGTTTAGTTTAGATTGGACATTTGTGTAAGTTTGACAAATCAGTATGTTTTTAATTAGACACAACTAGGAAGTTTGGTGGGCTTTAGATGGTTATTTAAATCTCCACCAAGTTTTGACCCTGTCAGCCTGTAAATGTATATGCTTTCATATACATTTCAAACTCAATGGTCATTGTTTTTAAGTGTGCTAATGGAAATATCTAGAGAAGAGCATCAAAAGAAATGACGTGCATAATTACTTTCTTAGTATTAGTCACCTGGACCCAGGGTCTTGACTTGAGAATAATTCACTTATAGAAGATTACACAGTTAATCTTCAAGTAAAAACCATACTGTACATAAGTGGTATTAAGGCTGCATTACCCCAAGACTTTCCTGTCCTATGACACATCTCATCATCTAACCCAGTGATTCCCAAAGTGGTGGTCGGGACCCACAGGGGGGTTGCGAGCCAGAGAGGTGGGGTCGCAAGTTGATTTCCAGAAATAAAATAAAAATTTTAAAACGATTAGAAATAGCATATGTTAGCCATGATTTTAACACAAGATAAAACTAGTGGCTAAATTTAAAATAAAACCAAGCAAATAACTAAAAAGGGAACCGCTCTTTTGATTTGAAACGAGGGCAAATCATCTGACATCGAGCTGGAGGACGCATTGGTTGATTGACATTAAACCAAGATTGAACTTGCTGTGCTCCAAACATATTGCACATCCATCTCATTAGGTGAGGTTAAGTTCAAATTAAAGTAATGAGTAAATTACTGCAGAATAATGTTATGGCTGTTGTGTTATTTTGTGTTGTCAATATGCTCGTGTTTGAATACTCCTATAGTGCGTGCGCGGTTGCGCGCAATGTTTATATACGTTTATAGTGGGGGGGTCGCAAGTTACTTGCACCGTTACTTTGGGGGTCGTGGGCTGAAAGTTTTGGGAACCCCTGATCTAACCTGCTTAAAATACTTCTAGATTTGCTTCATCTGTGTTTACTATAATTACAGTGCCTTGCGAAAGTATTCGGCCCCCTTGAACTTCTCAACCTTTTGACACATTTCAGGCTTCAAACATAAAGATATAAAAAATGTATTTGTTGTGAAGAATCACCAACAAGTGGGACACAATTGTGAAGTGGAACGAAATCTATTGGATATTTTAAACTTTTTTAGCAAATAAAAAACTGAAAAGTGGTGCGTGCAAAATTATTCGGCCCCTTTACTTTCAGTGCAGCAAACTCACTCCAGAAGTTCAGCGAGGATCTCTGAATGATCCAATGTTGTCCTAAATGACTTATGGTGATAAATAGAATCCACCTGTGTGTGATCAAGTCTCTGTATAAATGCACCTGCTCTGTGATAGTCTCAGGGTTCTGTTGAAAGCGCAGAGAGCATCATGAAGACCAAGGAACACACCAGGCAGGTCCGTAATACTGTTGTGGAGAAGTTTAAAGCCAGATTTGGATACAAAAAGATTTCCCAAGCTTTAAACATCCCAAGGAGCACTGTGCAAGCGATCATTTTGAAATGGAAGGAGTATCAGACCACTGCAAATCTACCAAGACCTGGCCGTCCCTCTAAACTTTCAGCTCAGACAAGGAGAAGACTGATCAGAGATGCAGCCAAGAGGCCCATGATCACTCTGGATGAACTGCAGAGAACTACAGCTGAGGTGGGAGAGTCTGTCCATAGGACAACAATCAGTCATACACTGCACAAATCTGGCCTTTATGGAAGAGTGGCAAGAAGAAAGCCATTTCTCAAAGATATCCATAAAAAGTCTCGTCTAAAGTTTGCCACAAGCCACCTGGAAGACACACCAAACATGTGGAAGAAGGTGCTCTGGTCAGATGAAACCAAAACCAAACTTTTTGGCCACAATGCAAAACGATATGTTTGGCGTAAAAGCAACACAGCTCATCACCCTCAACACACCATCCCCACTGTCAAACATGGTGGTGGCAGCATCATGGTTTGGGCCTGCTTTTCTTCAGCAGGGACAGGGAAGATGGTTAAAATTGAGGGGAAGATGGATGCAGCCAAATACAGGACCATTCTGGATGAAAACCTGTTGGAGTCTGCAAAAAGACCTGAAACTGGGACGGAGATTTATCTTCCAACAAGACAATGATCCCAAACATACAGCAAAATCTACAAAGGAATGGTTCACAAATAAACGTATCCAGGTGTTAGTATGGCCAAGTCAAAGTCCAGACCTGAATCCAATCGAGAATCTGTGGAAAGAGCTGAAAACTGCTGTTCACAAACGCTCTCCATCCAACCTCACTGAGCTCGAGCTGTTTTGCAAGGAAGAATGGGCAAGAATGTCAGTCTCTCGATGTGCAAAACTGATAGAGACATACCCCAAGCGACTTGCAGCTGTAATCGCAGCAAAAGGTGGCTCTACAAAGTATTAACGCAAGGGGGCCGAAAAATTTTGCACGCACCACTTTTCAGTTTTTTATTTGCTAAAAAAGTTTAAAATATCCAATAGATTTCGTTCCACTTCACAATTGTGTCCCACTTGTTGGTGATTCTTCACAAAAAATAAAATCTTTATATCTTTGTTTGAAGCCTGAAATGTGTCAAAAGGTTGAAAAGTTCAAAGGGGGCCGAATACTTTCGCAAGGCACTGTATATATAAGTATCCATGTTCTCAACTTAAGTATTTACCACACTGTAAACATACTCTGTTACAAGTAAAAGTCCTGCATTGAAAATGTTACTTAAGTTAAAGTATGTAAGTATCATCAGGAAAATATTAAAAATTCTCATTGCAGAAAAGTCCCTGCATTTGAGAAACTGGAAACGATCCAACCAGTTGTGTGTTTTAATGGTCTAATCATATAAGCTCTACTGTTGCATTGTTGGGTAGTTTAATTTATAAGAAATGGGATTTGTGTGCAAAAAGCTTAATTTGCAAAGTAACTAGGGACTAAAGCTGTCAGATTAATGTAGTGGAGTAAAAAGTACAATGTTTCTCTAGAAGTAGTAGTTAAGTAAATGTACTTTCATTCCAGTATGTTACATTCCACCATTGCAAAATATTAAACACAGACAGACAAAATTAACTTTTTCATCCACCAGCCAAATGGCTAGTGAATGTTCAAATTTGACCAGCTGCTCGATAGACTGTTATTGTTTTTGCGCCTGGTGAGTGAAACTATATTTACCAGCCACTTGCAAATTCATCCAGCATTCGGTGGATGGTGCTGATTTTGAACCCTGCAGACAGAACATATGGGCGCGTGACATTCTGTTGAAATTTACTACTACTACTTTCTCATCTACTTTTTTTCTGCAACCTGTGAAGCAGCCAATCCACCATTTGCTTTACTTTCATCGTATACCTTCTTTCTCCAGGTGGTGGAAAGAAAAAGAACCCCTGCAGAGATCCGAGAAGAGTATGAACGTCTTCAGAAAGAGCGAGAAGAGAGACGGCTTCAGCAAAGGACCAACCCAAAGGCATGTTCAGAAGAAGATCACAAGCTTCACATTGAACTGACTGTAACATAAAGTGTCATTAGGCGTCTTGTGCATATCTGTATACGTCATTAATCAACATGGTGGTAATTCCTGAACCTGTTATTTGCAGGGAACTATTAGTGTGGGTATTGATGCCACGGACCTCTTTGACCAGTATGAGGAGGACTACGAGGATGTGGTTGGAGGGGGAATCCCACATGTGGAAATCAACAAGATGCACATATCCCAATCCATAGAGGTAACGGGTTGCTCCACATTCTACATGAGGTTTAAAGTGGCATTTCTCACGATATGTTTTGGATTGAAAGAGTTGTAGCTACAATTACATTTGTTTTATGTGTTCTACTACAGGCTCCACTTACCACAAAAGACACAGCCATTTTATCTGGCTCCTTGTCTACCCACAATGGAAATGGAGGTGGCACCATTAACTTGGCTTTGAGAAGAGTTACCTCAGCCAAGGGGTGGGGAGAGGTGTGCTGCATTATCACTTGGCAACACACACACACACACACACTCATTTTGTAATGTATACTACAAATGGCCTACTTTCTTTCTGTCACTCCATATTTCTAGATGTAAAATAACATTACGTGTGTGTGTGTGTTTGTACACAGGTAGAGCTGGGTGCTGGAGACACCCAGGGACCTCTTTTAGGGATGAAGATTTTCCGAAACTTGACTCCTCGATTGTATGTGTTACGATGCAAGAGGGAAACAAATCAGTTCTCTGTATTTTTACTACAACATGAACAATAAAGTGATTTTTTTTTCTACTCTCTTTTTTTGCTTCAGTTTTGTGACCGCTCAGTGCGGGCTCCAGTTTTCATCCCGAGGCGTGCGTCCTGGGGTTACCACGGTGCTGGCCCGTCACCTAGACAAGAACACTATGGGCTATCTGCAGTGGCGCTGGGGCATCCAGTCCTCTATGAACACCAGCATAGTCAGGGACACCAAGAGCAGTCATTTCACCTTCGCAATGCAGGTTAGCAGCCAGCAGTTATATTTAACTAATTAATGTTAGCCGGGACACCATTAAATCAACAGTTGCTTGTCAAGATTGTGCCAAAATGATCAATTTCTTTCTTTTTTTTGTCTCTGCAGCTAGGCATTCCTCACACTTTTATGATGATGAGCTACCAGTACAAGTTCCAGGATGATGACCAGACAAAGATTAAGGGCTCAGTAAAGTATGTTGTCAAAATGCGATATGTTTTATTTGGAGAACGTAATCATAAATTCATATTCATTAGATTTGTTAAGTGTTAATCTGTTTGTATAGCAACTACAATTCCTATTTGTTTTAAAGGAGACTTGTTAGGCGTTTCTGTAGTTTTTTAGTCATATTGATAATGTCACAAAATCGGATGTTCATGGTGAACGTGGCCAAAGCTTGAAATAACGAGGTAAAAACAGTTAAAAGAAATCCCTGTAAAACATCATCTCAGATGTTTAGTGAGAATGTGACCTTTTTCTTTATGTTACAGATCAGGTTTCTTTGGGACCGTGGTGGAGTACGGGGCTGAGAGGAAGATCAGTCGACACAGTG
>CM049377.1:9489110-9511610 GCA_026937815.1 Etheostoma perlongum
TGGTCTTCATATACAGAGCCCTAAGAACTTGTCCCCACAGCATTTATTTGGTGTTTAGGAATTTGCCTTTACAATTAATGCGCTAGAACCCAATGTCCATGTACACTTATGCATTATGATGCCTTTTAACAGACACTCATTTATGCTGTTGGCAATCAAAAGGTATGCATTACTTTGCCTTTCAACAAACACTATTTTACCCTGTTGGCTATCTGAAGGCTGCTGTTTTAGTTCATTATGTAGTGCCATACCAAAACATTCACATACCAATGCTTCTATTGCTATCCATGTTTCCACTCTTGCTTTTCAGTGGACATCCGTGTTGAGCAACCTTAAAATTAGTACTTGTAAGATGTAAGTTATGATTAATTTTCATCTGACAAGAAACACAAACCGCCACAGTAAATGTGTTTTTTGCTGTGTGCCTGAATATGCAGTGATTGACTACATGGTATTTCCACACACTGAAGCTGAATCAAACACACACACACACACACACACACACACACACACACACACACACACACACACACACACACACACACACACACACACACACACACACACACACACACACACACACACACACACACACACACACACACACACACACACACACAGCACACACACACACACAGCACACACACAGCACACACACATAGCACACAGACACACACACATAGCACACACACACACACAGAAACCCAATTAAAGAAAATATATCCAACCAACTTGATGTGAATGAATTATCCTCACAAGACACCCCTAAAAGCCTTGCAATCCCAACAGTGGAGCACAAAGCTCATCACCTCCTGATGAATAGTCTCAGTATCCACAAACACAAGAGGCTGATGCTATTCAACAAACATGATTTGAGTGGCCATTTTCTTCACAATGAGGCGCAAAAGAAATACAAAAGAACTCCAAATGGAAAACTGACCGCAAACACGCACATATGAATTTACCTTACTTGCTGCCATTTAGGGCTGGGTACTACATTTGAATAGGTAGTTAAGGAGAAAATCTCATCAGCGACAGAAAGCCAATAAGCATGCAGCATGTTTGTACCAAGATTTAATAATGTTTGTGATTGGCTTATTAGTCTTATTTTACATGTAGAGGAAAAACACTACATAATGCACAGTCGGGGCTTGTGTGTGTGTGTGTGTGTGTGTGTGTGTGTGTGTGTTGATGTATTTTGAGAGGCATGATTACAGAGTGCGTCACATAGGTGTAAATGAGCTGGAAAACATAATAATGTGTAATTTTGTAATTACTTTTTGTTGTATGGATTTTATAAAAATTGGTAACAAAAATAATAATGTTTTATATTATTAATAATAATGTATAATTCAGGAACCGCTATCAAATTCACGGTATGGGTATTGAGCATTTTTCAACGATACCACACTGATTTTTTACAGTACAATTGATGAAAGCTTAGCTGACATTGGTGCACAAATTGGGGCAGTACTTGGTTGGTTATTTTATGCTTTTAAAACATTTGAAATTAAATATTTACCTTTTCTGCTGATTGTGAGGTCCCAAAGAAGATGGGGATGAAAGCAAGCCATACGATGCAGGTGGTGTACATGGTGAAGCCGATTGGCTTGGCCTCGTTGAATGTCTCCGGAACCCCTCTGGTCTTGATTGCGTAAACTGTGCACGTGACCATCAAGAGCATGCTGTAACCCAGCAGACAGATGAGAGAGAGGTCTGATATATCACATTTCAGAACACCACGGGCCATTTTAGGATTGGCTGTGCGCTGATCCTCATAGTCGATGATGGCTTGTGATGGGTCAACACCAAACCAGATGCACACTCCTAGCAGCTGCACTGATATCAGGCTGAATGTGATGACCAACTGGGAGGCTGGGGAGATGAATCGAGGGGCACTGACCGACATCTTGCCCTGCTCAAAAATCCTGTAGATCCGATTTGTCTTGGTCAGCAGCGCTGCATAGCTTATACTCATGCCCAGGCCCAGGAAAATTCTTCGCAGGGAGCATATAACCACATCAGGAGTGGAGATCATAAGGAATGTTGTAGCATAGCAGAGAAAGATACCTGTCAGCAACACATAGCTCAGTTCTCGACCTGATGCCTTAACAATGGGTGTGTCATTGTAGCGTATAAACGTGGCGACCACAAACACAGTAGCCATGATGCCCAGGACAGCGATAAGGACAGGGATGACTGCCCATGGGGAGCTCCACTCAAGCTTAACAATGGGTATGGCATCGCAGCCAGTGTGGTTCGCATTCGGCCGCAAATCAAAGCGGCACATCTTGCAGGTGTAAGTGTCTGCCTGATACTGGTAACCATCACAATTCTCACAGTGCCAACAACATGGAATTCCCTTTACGGTCTTCTTGCGCTGCCCAGGACGACAGGGTTGGCTGCATATAGAGGACGGGGACTTCTTGTGATTCACCAGGCCACTGCATCTCATTAGTCTAGAGGGAAATTGATAAGAAAGCGGGGGGAAATGGCAGAATTTACCAGCTTATTCCACCTCAACATGCTAACACTATTTTTCTTATATACCCACTTTTCTGAAACCTAAACAAAGGGAATAAATATCATGCAAAGACACAAGCTCATAATCAGAATTAAAGAGCACCTGTAAGGTTCAGTATAGCAAAAACAGGACATGCTGTTACACTAGATACTTAATAAAAAGTGTGCTACATAATGCATGAGGACACAATTCAATTTACACTTGGCAGATCAATTTACACATAAGTGCATGATCGATTGCTAACTGTAAATATTCACCACATGGAACCTGCAGTCTTTTTATCAAGACATCATTGTGTAAACTCATTAAATTATAACGCAACAGGAAACTGTTAATCTTTTCCAAGGAATGTTGCACTTACTGGAGGAAAGATGAGTAAATAGTGTCTGCATTATGCTGCAGTCTCAACAATGCAGTATGCGGTATATAGAACGGTATTTTTTAACAGTTTGTTTTAAATGCCTCATTAATGTTAGGGTGTGCAAAGGGATAGGGAACATTCAATTATTTAAATAAACATCTGGATGATTGGTTTTGGATTTAAACATCATGTGGCGTTCTTTTCCTTGGAGAGCTCTGCAAGTGATGCTGATGAGTTGATCAGTGTACAGTAGTAACTCAGGACCTTGATGTCTGCAATGATCTCATGCCATACCTACAGTATGTGCGTCAGGAACATAAGAATGCCTGGGGGCTTATTTATAAATGATGCATAACAACAAAATTATTCATATAAATTGTTCCTCACAATATTTTCCATTTAAAACAAGCCCGTTTTGAACACATGCGAAACTATAGCTTCTGTGCTCTATGCATGTGTGTATATCATTATAGAGGGAACTGGTGCATTAGTGTATCACGTAATGATAGCAAATATCAACAGGATTAATGCAAAAACATGGATTTTTACTCCATTGGAGACCAACTTACAGTATATGGGCATAATTGTGAGAAAAGTTGTGGCAATACTGTACAACACTCTTTTATTGACCTAAGTCATTTGTTAGCGTCTATGTAAAATCTTTTTAAAGCAACCAGGAAGAGGATGCTTAATTATTAATATAATTATTCTGTCGACTGTGGCCCTATAAAACCCAGCCTAAGCAAGATGCGTTTGGCATAATCTTTGATAACAGTGATAACTACTACAGTAAATAAAGGCATAGCAGTGGACAGACATGGATTGTGTCTGATGACATTGTGTGTGATGACATTTTCTAAACAAAACTTATCAAAAGATGCAGCTAATCTGCCTTTTGCGAGTCCAAACTTGGGATGTCTGATGAACATTCTGGCACTCTTATTGTGACAAAAGTCAAGCATACGATCTTTCAAACATATTTTAAGTAATATTTAAAATATCCATACGTCTAAGTGGAGCTGATCTGTCCAGTGGCCAATGATCTTGTATTCTGTGGTGTTATTTATGATCTGGTATTGGTAGATTTCATAGCGACCAGGAGCATCTCCATTCACGTTGAAGACCACCGGGGTGCCAGCAATTCCTGAGGATAAAAACAAATGGCATTGTTGTTTTAAAGGGCAGAATGTAACGTAAAGTTGAAGTGCAGTACAAACTCAAACAGGTCCCATAATGCTCTGAGATTAAATTAGGCTGCTGGGGACTTCAAGCTAATGCTGTGATAGTGTTAATGATGGGAGCAAAATAGATGTTGACAGCCATGTTGTCCTGGCCCTTTGAGGATGGCCAGGGCTGCTGTCTGTTCATGTTCCCATATCATTTCACACTCCTTCATTCTGCTCATTGCCCCATTGCTTGTTATCCTCAAGGTCCCCACTCGGAGTGCTAACGAATGACAGCACTGATTTTGATTACCACTTTGAGGTCTCTCTCTCATCCCTCTGCTTCCTTTTTCTGAGCCAACCTACAAACCCCTCTATAGCTTTGTAACTTGTTATACAATTGTGGTGTGAGGAAACGAGGATTCACAGTTTTAGTGATGAGAGCCAAGTACAGTGTGTCTCTGAGGAAAGCACCAATAATAGCATCCCCATCTCTGTTATTTGCTCCTACCATATTTGCTTTTATTCCCTTAATGCAATCCTCTAATACCCTGTAACATTTTGAAATGGGTGTTGAAAAGTGAGTAAAAAAATGCCCTTTTGTTAACTTGCAGCCGAAATGTGTTTTAGATTACCCACATTCAATATTTGGATGTTGTATACACTATATTCTAGAGCTACATCACAGGGATAATAGTGCAGTTTCTTGCAACAGAAAAGGATATGCATCATCTCTAGACACCACACTCAGTATGTTCCTGCATTTGGAGGAGAGTTATTTATGTTCCAAGTATGGACTACACTCTACTTTGTCATAAGAATAAAATGAATTATTTATTTGACTGTGTTGTTCCCCTGAATATGTCACAGTATTGGTTGTTTAAACCTGTGAGTCAGAGTTGGAAACCTGTGAGTCTGGTGTTGCCTTATTTCCTCCCTTCTGCAGATATATGTGTCAAAGGTCTAATCAAAACCCATAGGATGTGAGTGCATTAGTATAATCCTGCTGCATTATCTAGAGGGTATGCCTAGGACAACAGCAGGCAGTCATGTGCAATTATATAAAATGTTCTTGCCCCTCTCAGCAATACAGGGAATTGGGTGGGTGTCTCCTAATTTGATTGCGTTCATTGATTAGTTTCACCTCTTAACTTGTAAAAATGCATTGCAAGTTCTATGCACAGTCAGCAAAAATAAACAAACTGCTTGTTATACAGTGCCTTGCGAAAGTATTCGGCCCCCTTGAACTTTTCAACCTTTTGACACATTTCAGGCTTCAAACATAAAGATATAAAAATTTTATTTTTTGTGAAGAATCACCAACAAGTGGGACAAATTGTGAAGTGGAACGAAATCTATTGGATATTTTAAACTTTTTTAGCAAATAAAAAACTGAAAAGTGGTGCGTGCAAAATTATTCGGCCCCTTTACTTTCAGTGCAGCAAACTCACTCCAGAAGTTCAGCGAGGATCTCTGAATGATCCAATGTTGTCCTAAATGACTGATGGTGATAAATAGAATCCACCTGTGTGTGTGATCAAGTCTCTGTATAAATGCACCTGCTCTGTGATAATCTCAGGGTTCTGTTGAAAGCGCAGAGAGCATCATGAAGACCAAGGAACACACCAGGCAGGTCCGTAATACTGTTGTGGAGAAGTTTAAAGCCGGATTTGGATACAAAAAGATTTCCCAAGCTTTAAACATCCCAAGGAGCACTGTGCAAGCGATCATTTTGATATGGAAGGAGTATCAGACCACTGCAAATCTACCAAGACCTGGCCGTCCCTCTAAACTTTCTTCTCAGACAAGGAGAAGACTGATCAGAGATGCAGCCAAGAGGCCCATGATCACTCTGGATGAACTGCAGAGAACTACAGCTGAGGTGGGAGAGTCTGTCCATAGGACAACAATCAGTCGTACACTGCACAAATTTGGCCTTTATGGAAGAGTGGGAAGAAGAAAGCCATTTCTCAAAGATATCCATAAAAAGTCTCGTCTAAAGTTTGCCACAAGCCACCTGGGAGACACACCAAACATGTGGAAGAAGGTGCTCTGGTCAGATGAAACCAAAATCGAACTTTTTGGCCACAATACAAAACGATATGTTTGGCGTAAAAGCAACACAGCTCATCACCCTCAACACACCATCCCCACTGTCAAACATGGTGGTGGCAGCATCATGGTTTGGGCCTGCTTTTCTTCAGCAGGGACAGGGAAGATGGATGCAGCCAAATACAGGACCATTCTGGATGAAAACCTGTTGGAGTCTGCAAAAGACCTGAAACTGGGACGGAGATTTATCTTCCAACAAAACAATGATCCCAAACATACAGCAAAATCTACAAAGGAATGGTTCACAAATAAACGTATCCAGGTGTTAGAATGGTCAAGTCAAAGTCCAGACCTGAATCCAATCGAGAATCTGTGGAAAGAGCTGAAAACTGCTGTTCACAAACGCTCTCCATCCAACCTCACTGAGCTCGAGCTGTTTTGCAAGGAAGAATGGGCAAGAATGTCAGTCTCTCGATGTGCAAAACTGATAGAGACATACCCCAAGCGACTTGCAGCTGTAATCGCAGCAAAAGGTGGCTCTACAAAGTATTAACGCAAGGGGGCCGAATAATTTTGCATGCACCACTTTTCAGTTTTTTATTTGCTAAAAAAGGTTAAAATATCCAATAGATTTTGTTCCACTTGACAATTGTGTCCCACTTGTTGGTGATTCTTCACAAAAAATAAAAATTTTATATCTTTATGTTTGAAGCCTGAAATGTGTCAAAAGGTTGAAAAGTTCAAGGGGGCCGAATACTTTCGCAAGGCACTGTATATCCAGGTCAGATTTTTGAGAAAACTGCATAAGATAACTCTTAAGAATAAAAGCCGTGCAATCTAGGAAAAAACCCATTTACTGCCATCAGCTGCAGCTCTGCTCAAATGCACCAAAAATGAAATGGTACCCATAAAATGTTCATTTAACTCTAAATTTGGAAACTGGGTTCATAACATTGTGTGTAAAACTCTGTTAATGCTTTGAGAACTAAATTAACACATTTGTACTGTGGAAATGACAGAGGACATGTGTGAAGGGCACTGTGTAGGAACATGTATAAACATGATTCACATTTACTCAGTTGTAAGAATGGCTGTGAAATGAGATTTGTTGTGACAAGTCTGCTAATTGAAATCCCAAGCTTGCTTATGTTTTGTTTTTCCTTGATTTTTAAGCTGCTTTATTGAAGGCAACACATTTAAAGTTCTTATTTGCTACTTTAAGAACTGATAATTTCCAGAATGACATGTTGGCAGTTAAAAAAATTACCCTGTCCACTCAATTAAAGGCCATTAGCCAAAGCCACGTCAAGTCTAATGGGTTTTTTAATTCTTCTTTGAGAACTGAGTTAAAAAAACTGAGTTACGGGCCAATTTTGAGGTTGATTACCTTTTAATCGTTCCTTCCTTCACACTGACTGCAGGAACAGTTTAGTCTCTCAAACTGTGTCTTACCCTCACAATTTGACTTACTGCTTAAAGGAGAATTCCGGTCGATTCCAACACATAGCTTCTGTTGTTCGTAAATTTGGAGTGCTGTCATTAGAGAGGAAAAACTAAAACAGTCAGGGCTGCCTACACCCTGTTATCCTCCTGCTAGAGTTAGCACCCAACAGGCTTAAACAGGGCAAGTTTTAAATGTGTTGTCCCTCTTAACATGTTCAAAATGTTATTACCAGTGCCTACCCATATGCAGTGATTCCGTCAGAGTGAACACAGTTAATCTGACTGCAGTAGATGTGAAAGAAATGCATGAAAAGTTGTGCTAATTCAGCTGTGGTTAGCTCCTGTGTTGAGACACAAGTTAGAGAGCTTGGGACCGTTTAGAAACTACAACACCGAAAAGAGAGCATATATATATTTGAGTTTTATATCAATTTAAGTATTAAATACGGTAGTATCTCCAAAGTTATACCTCAATTATAACTTGTCTCCTGCTAGTTGTAGTACAGCACTTACTTTTAAAAAATAAGCAAATGCTTATGTTTGAAAATATGTTTGTATCTCTTTTCTGTATTGTAGTTTGTAGATTGTCCAGAAGCAATCCTTGCAGTATCAGCACAGGAACTAAAGACAGCTGAATTAGCACAACTTTCATGCATTTCTTTAACATCTGCTGCAGTCAGATTCACTGTGTTCACTTGGAAGAAATCACTTGACATGGGTAGGCACTTGTAATGACATTTTGAATATGTTTAGAGGCTAAAAACATGTTTAAACTTTCCCTGTTTAGGCCTGTTGGGTGCTAACTCTAGCAGGAGGATAACACGGTGTAGACAGCTCTCTCCACTGACAGCACTCCAAATTTACAAACAGAGGTACATGTTGGGATTGACCAGAATTCTCCTTTAATATTCCTAGTTCCCTGTGCAGGCAAGATCCATAATCAAGCGGTATGTATACACTTAATGTGAGATCCTTTTCCATAGGCTTTTGTAATAGTTTGCATTGGTCCGAGCAGAGAAATAAATTGTGTGTGTGTCTGTGTGAACAGTATGTATATGATCCTGTGACTGAGTGCTTCCTCAGATTACATCCAAATTGAATTAGTAATCAAATCTCATGAAAACACATGTAAATGTGTACTGTATATGCAATGATACAGCCAGCCTTTAATCAGAACACTTTTAGCACAGCTCAGGTGTATGTCTTGCAAGGTTACTTTGTAAAAACAAAGTCCTCAGGAAAACTAGCACTGAGTATGTACAATTTCTGAATGTAAGCCTATTCCTTCTTAATCTTAATGCCATGCATCAATAAGTTTCAACGTCATCTACATTATCTGTAGTGCATGTGTTTCCTCTTTCCTGTAGTCAGCATGAATGTCTACAATTCCCAGAATACACTGGGATCATGTGGATATTCCCGTTGTTTTCCCACAAACCTTTTTAAATTCTCCACTCATCTTTGCTGAAAGACTCTTAAAAGAGGCAGTTTTCCGGTAATGTGCAGCATTGATTTTCTAGCCATCCCTGTATTAACCCCAATGGCTTTAGAGCTGACAAGCCATCCAGTAACATAACGCCATGAATACCGGACTGCTTAAAGAATTGAAGTTTAAATCTATAATGCAAGCCTGATATACAATACTTCAAATTAAAGTTATATTCCTACCCTGGGAGAATTGATCCATCTTGTAAAACTAGAAATATGACTTTGGAGTTATAACTCCAAAATATTTCTTCACAACAATTTTACACAAATGAGGACTGACCTGCTTACTTAGTGATATGTGCACTCAGTGCAGGTAAACAGTGTTTGACTTTTGAAGATGGGGCCTCCAGTAAAACACTGCTGAGTACTGCAGAGTTTCCTTTCAACATCCATTAGGGATGATGACTAACTGTTGCAAACAAAGTGTCAAGTTAACCTTTATTATCCCCAACAACAAAAGGTTATGTTGACTACTTTATTAAAATAATCCATCCATACTGAATTCAGATCCATGTTTGCTTTGCCCCTTTGCTACTCTATCTCTACTTAAAAACTCTCTTAAAACAATATATACACTATATATATATACACTGCCTCTGAGGAAGTAAATGCCAAATAATATTTCTTTTAACAGTTTTGTACTTTTTCTCCAATATATCCTAAGTGTATTTACCAACAAAGCTGCTCCCAGTTGCTTCCATACCCCCTCTGTTGCCCTTTGGATACTGTAGACATTACAGTAACTGCCTTTTCATTCTGATTTCTTAAAAATTGGGGGCTTGGGCTTACAAGGATGGGACATTCAAAGAAGGTAAGCTCATCCTCCCACCCACTCCAGCTTATACTGTAGACATGCATTTTCAACCACATTAGTCCAAGTTCACGTTAAAAACACATGAACTTGCCTTACTTTAAAAATAGGCTTGCACGATAATCGTTCACACTGTTTATGATTTTATTTTTAAATCAATTGGATTTAACAAAAAAATGTATGACTTTGATTCTCGTTTAATTTTAAGAGCAACTACTTTTTTCTGTGAGTTTTAAAATAGACTGTATAAAATGGGTTTCAAAGCGCTCCCAAGCGCTGCAATGCTCTCCCGTCTCTTCATTGAAGCCTCTGTGTTTACAGGCTTGTGGTGATGCACAATGTGCTATAGGTGCAAAAAAAAGCATGGCAGAGAATCGTGACATCAATTCTAAGCAAAAAAAAAACATGATTCATATTTTTATTTTTTTTGCCAAATCGGTCAGGCCTACTTAAAAATTAGATGTAGGTTTAGGCATTACTTGGTTAAGGATAGGAAACCTTATCGTGGTTAATAGACCAAGAAATAAAAATGGGAAACAGACATTTGTGTCACCTGTCCATCTCAGGAACTTGGTTGGCGTATCCATCCACACCATCCACTCTCCTCCCTGCGAGATTTTGTAGCTCTAATAACAATTTCGAATTCAACCAAAGGGTTACGCTCTGACTGACCAGGGCCCCGTTTCAGGAAGGAGGCTTAACAAACTAACCCTGAACTCTTGAGCCTATTTAGCCTGAGATGGGAAATTCAAGTTTTCGGTTCCAGAATAGCTGACAAAGTACGTTTACTCAGAATTAGGCATGTGCACCACCACTATAAAAAGGCAGCATGAATGGAGCCATGCTACTACAATTTACCATGGTAACAACCACAAACAAATCAGTTGCAGAAAAACTCATGCACACATACAGCAAGTTTGAACATTTCATTAAAAAAGCAAAGACAGCAGCTGCTGCAAAAGAGAGAATTTGCGTGGGAAAAAATTGCTGCTAGAGTACATGTATAAATTCCAATATAGTGCATTAATATAATGTAGTAATGATAATAATGAACGAACCCTGTTTTTTTAATCATGCAGGTAAAACTGTAAATGAATGAGGAAATGAAAGAGCGCTGTGTCAGAGGGAGGAGACTGAGAGAGAAGAAAACCTGCTCCCGAACAGGTTAGCTTCACAGGCTCAGTTACCATAGTAACTGACTCTGTGTTTAAGCTACTTCTCTTTCTGAAACAAGCTGGAGTTACCCCTCACTCTCAACTTTGATTAACCTCCCTTCCTGAAACAGAAAACCCAGAGTTTCCCTCATCTCAGGGTTACTCACTAAACCTGCGTACTGAAACGGACCCCAGTAGGAATTACCAGCACCTCCTGTTGTGTTCATTGGAGCACTCAGCCAAGCTGCAGGCACTGATGCTGGCAAATGAGCCAAAAGTTCCTTTTATTTTTTCTCATTTACCATAAATGATTCCTGTCATGTACTTGTACAGTACTTACTGTGTAATGACTGCCCCTCACCCAAAGATCTCACCCTGTAATTATCATACAAATAAATGTATCCTTTACTGTATAATCATCCCTGAGCACGAAGCCGGTTTGAGACTGTGTCAAACTCCTCGCATTGCATTCTGCTTAATTGCATGAACACTTTGAACCTCTACTCATCTGACGTATAATTAGCTCAAGTTTTTATAACCACTAAAGCTGAACTAAGTTAGACCCCTTTCTGCGTACGTTTATATTATTTCTTCACCAACCAGCAGGTTAAAGTGGTGCATATGCTGCTTTCATGACCTCCTCATGTGTGTATCTTTTCTGTTTATAGGTAGGCCTATAATTAATTTTCAAAAGGCCTCTTACTTGTTGCTATGTTAAAGTGTTGCATTTTGTGTAATTATATATTCATTAAATAATATTATTTGCATGTGTTGAGACTGTAAATGACTGCCTAACGTTCCACCGTATAAACATTTGTTTCTACATTCAGATGTTACGTTCGACTTCTTCAAGATTTCCATAAGCAGTCATCAAAACACTGGCTAAAACTAAAACGTTAACAAAGCTAATATGAGGAGACTTTTCATATTTGATAATATGTAAATCATTTAGGCACTATACAGTGCCTTGCGAAAGTATTCGGCCCCCTTGAACTTTTCAACCTTTTGACACATTTCAGGCTTCAAACATAAAGATATCAAATTTTTATTTTTTGTGAATAATCACCAACAAGTGGGACACAATTGTGAAGTGGAACAAAATCTATTGGATATTTTAAACCTTTTTAGCAAATAAAAAACTGAAAAGTGGTGCGTGCAAAATTATTCGGCCCCCTTGCGTTAATACTTTGTAGAGCCACCTTTTGCTGCGATTACAGCTGCAAGTCGCTTGGGGTATGTCTCTATCAGTTTTGCACATCGAGAGACTGACATTCTTGCCCATTCTTCCTTGCAAAACAGCTCAAGCTCAATGAGGTTGGATGGAGAGCGTTTGTGAACAGCAGTTTTCAGCTCTTTCCACAGATTCTCGATTGGATTCAGGTCTGGACTTTGACTTGGCCATTCTAACACCTGGTTACGTTTATTTGTGAACCATTCCTTTGTAGATTTTGCTGTATGTTTGGGATCATTGTCTTGTTGGAAGATAAATCTCCGTCCCAGTTTCAGGTCTTTTGCAGACTCCAACAGGTTTTCATCCAGAATTGTCCTGTATTTGGCTGCCACCACCATGTTTGACAGTGGGGATGGTGTGTTGAGGGTGATGAACTGTGTTGCTTTTACGCCAAACATATCGTTTTGCATTGTGGGCAAAAAGTTCGATTTTGGTTTCATCTGACCAGAGCACCTTCTTCCACGTTTGGTGTGTCTCCCAGGTGGCTTGTGGCAAACTTTAGACGAGACTTTTTATGGATATCTTTGAGAAATGGCTTTCTTCTTGCCACTCTTCCATAAAGGCCAGATTTGTGCAGTGTACGACAGATTGTTGTCCTATGGACAGACTCTCCCACCTCAGCTGTAGTTCTCTGCAGTTCATCCAGAGTGATCATGGGCCTCTTGGCTGCATCTCTGATCAGTCTTCTCCTTGTCTGAGCTGAAAGTTTAGAGGGACAGCCAGGTCTTGGTAGATTTCCAGTGGTCTGATACTCCTTCCATTTCAAAATGATTGCTTGCACAGTGCTCCTTGGGATGTTTAAAGCTTGGGAAATCTTTTTGTATCCAAATCCGGCTTTAAACTTCTCCACAACAGTATTACGGACCTGCCTGGTGTGTTCCTTGGTCTTCATGATGCTCTCTGCGCTTTCAACAGAACCCTGAGACTATCACAGAGCAGGTGCATTTATACAGAGACTTGATCACACACAGGTGGATTCTATTTATCACCATCAGTCATTTAGGACAACATTGGAATATTCAGAGATCCTCGCTGAACTTCTGGAGTGAGTTTGCTGCACTGAAAGTAAAGGGGCCGAATAATTTTGCACGCCCCACTTTTCAGTTTTTTATTTGCTAAAAAGGTTTATAATATCCAATAGATTTCGTTCCTCTTCACAATTGTGTCCCACTTGTTGGTGATTCTTCACAAAAAATAAAAATTGTATATCTTTATGTTTGAAGCCTGAAATGTGTCAAAAGGTTGAAAAGTTCAAGGGGGCCGAATACTTTCGCAAGGCACTGTACACACATGCAGCAATAGCATGTTCACTCAGTCTTTATTCTGTATTTAAACGTTCTAGTTCATATGCAGGATTATGGCAGATAAACGCTACAAAAAAGGTGCAGCTTTAGCTATGAAATGTGGAATTTGAACATGTCTGTGCTGACACTGGCCATTAACGATATTTGGTAGAAAAAAGGACGTGAATATATCAGCACACAACACAAAATTATAATACAGATCCCCTTTTTTTGTTGCCACATACTAGTGTTAATTTTGAAATAATTGATATATGAGGGATTGCATTGATTTAAAGAAGCTGGAAGCACAGTCTCGACTGAAAGTGACATCCAAACGTTGGTTCTCACTTACCTTTCAGGTCTGATTTTTGTGTCACCTGTGTGTACATATGTATATTCAACTCATACTTATTTCTGTGCCCAGAGATAACCACCCACTGTATTGGCCAGTTACCCATACAAATAGGATTTAAGACTACATAGGACAGCCACTGGAAAACTGCTCATGCCTGTGTTTGATGGTGATTTGTGTTAACTCTCTTCCCCCTCGCATTAATGTGCAATTTTAACTTCGCAGCCACTTAAAGCAGGCGTGGGCAATTCAGTGCTGACAAGATAAGGCGGGAAATCTCACAAAGTACAGTTTTCTGCACATCATAAACTATGATAAAACCCACAGTTCTGCTTCTGGTTGTCCACCCTCCTACGGCTCTCAGCCTCTTATACTTACTGGAAATAATTAACATTATGTAGCCTAGTTGCTGGGAATAATTTACATTCAGTAGCCTGATAGTCGGAGACCAGTCTATACTCACAGAAAGCCTCTACATAAGTATGTTGGTGAACCCAAAAATGAATATGACATAGACTTACAAGTTGCTTCCAATAGCACCGCACCGATGCCTCAGAATGATACATCTACGTATACAGTTCAGACTCCTTTGGCAAAAATTAACTGATTTCTTATGACGCCATATACATTAGGCATAATACTTGACACCATATATACAGTACTTGCAGTTAAGCTACCTTGGTTGAATTACACACCTGTGAAGTTGACATTGCGGATGTACTTGAGCAGCAGTGTGCCATTAATGGTATCCATCTTGGAGCAGAGGCCAACTTTTCCAGGGCAGAGATCCTTGTGCATGTTATGTAGAGCATGAGCCATGGAATAAACTGCGTCTATCACAAACTGAACCTTCCCTTCTTGTTCGTAGGATGAGTCTTTCCCGATCCGCTCATGATCTAAAAGAAAACATTAACACAAAAATGAAACTCATGAAATTAAATTAGATTAAACGTTATTGTGCAGAGTACAAGTACAAACACAACAAAATGCAGTTTGCGTCCAACCAGAAGTGCAACAACAGCAGAAAAGTGCAATGTGATAAACAACTATAGACAGGATGTCATGAAATTAGGCCCCTCATGGGACTGACTTGATGAATTCATAAACACATATTATTACTGATTTAGTTTAAGTTATAGTTTATATAATGTTCCCATGCTGTCTTTCACTGCCTGAGTCAATGCAATCTTGACATCCGAGAGTAGAATATTTGATGTCACTGACATAATATTCAGAACAAAGGCTGCTCCACAATCAATCAAAAATGTAAGAACTAAACAATGATTGCTAGATGTGTAAAATCAAGCAAATCATAGCCTTTCAAGAGGCTTGATTACTCAATTGTAATTCCATCATTGCTTTACCATATTTAATATATTTAGAGATCGGTGTTGAGTTGTGCATGTTACCCACTAATTATATGCTATTTCTTTTATACGTCAATCACAGCCTTTCTCATAATGGTCGGTGGATCCCTGATAAAACGAGATTATTCAACAGGACTCTTTTGGTGTTATATAACCTAATCTGTTTCACCTGATGCAGCTAACAACCTTTGCATTACTCTGCGGCATCTTGCAGATATCTCAAGATAATCAAGAATAACCAACTTTGTCTGCACACTCTCAGGTTTGGATTATACTATATGATCTTTTAGTGTTTAACCCCACAAAGTCACGTGCCACTTCACATCCATTTATCAAGAGTGCAGAGTATGATAGAGCAGTGGAGGGAAAGACTCAGCAAGACAAGTCTGATCATTCTTTAGTATTAATGTAATTAGTTATGACAGGTGTATATTAATCATAGCTGGGGTTGTTCTAATGCTTCGTTGTGTTAACCGTGAAGCAAGGTTTCACTTCAGAATAAGCACTGCCGTTTTTCCCCATTGCGGTGTGACTGCGGCAAAAGAGGTTAAAAAAAAGTCATTAGTAGTTATCAATACCCAGCAAAGCGCTTTACGTGCATGTGAGCTCATAGGAATAACATGAGTCTCAACACAATGCCTTGTCATCCAGTGCTTGTAAACTGTCAGAGTTCTTAAAACAGGTGGCAAAATGTGCTCTAATAACCTTGATAATAAATATTAAATAATAATAAATGCATTATTATAATTCAATTGATTATCAAAACATATCAGTGGATTCACTGTGAGAAGCGGAGACAAATGTCCCTCGCACTCAAGATGGTCATTTATCACCGTCAAAATCAGTTTTAAATTCCATCAGTGATCCATCAGCCTTTGAGAGGAAAGGCTTTTTGCAATGACATTTTTACATTTAACATTAGCCACAACATAGCACTGTGTCTTTTTAAGTTACTGTGCTATTGTGTCTGATTGAAGTCGTAATGAACATGAAAGGATACTTATGTTTGAATAATAAAAAGCCTTTCACAGATAAGATGAAGTCAGCAATGTTACCTATTCCATGTCTGAAAAGGGCTGTTTGCACCAATTAAATCTTTGTTGTACGGCTTTTAATGTGATTATATATCACTGCACTATATATGCAGTAAACTTATTTGTTTGCTGATTTGGGTGTGGGGCAAGGTGGAGGGTGGGGTTTTGGCCTTGACCAGCTGCCATTTTGCTTGTATGAAAGCAATGATGTCTCTCTTTCATGGGTGGGCCAAATTCTCTGGGCGGGTAAAGCAGAGATAGGGGAGGTAACCTTGCCCCTTATGACCTCATAAGGGGCAAGATTCCAGATCAGCCCATCTGAGCTTTCATTTTCTCAAAGGCAGAGCAGGATACCCAGGGCTCGGTTTACACCTGTCGCCATTTCTAGCCACTGGGGGACCATAGGTAGGCTGGGGGGGAACTCATATTCATGTTAAAAAAATCAGATAAAGTGAAATTTTCATGCCATGGGACCTTTAAACTGATAGAACTAAGTATAAACGCAAGTTGTGACCTTTTGAATAATTGTGGAATGTAACCTTTTGTTAAGCTTTATTTACTTACTAATAAAGTCTGTATCATCCGGGCAAGTTGAACTGAGTGTTATTTTTTATTTAATTTTCATTACATAATTCCTAAAGCTCAAAATAAAAACAAAATTGTGAGAGAATTAGCAGAACACACTTCAGTTCTATCACATAGTCCTGTGATGGCTGGGTAAATATGGATATGCTTTTCCTTCATTCTAATGTGATGCTGCTTATTTCCCCTTTTCTCAATTAATCCATGAGTACTACATTATAGAACCATTATAGAATTATTGGAACCCCCCAACATTTTGCAAGACAAGTGATCGTTGAAGTGACCAATAACATTTGAGACATTTTTATTATTTGTAAAAATTTGTTATGAGCTTATTGAAGGCAAAGCCAAAACACTGTAACAAAGGTTAATTTATTCAGCGCAGTCAATGTCAAGTTTGATACTTTTTTAGAATAATTTAATCACCTGATTTTGAACTCGACACTAGGGCTCGGACGAGATAGATTTTTTTTTTTTACCGCGGTTGAAAATCAATTTATAGTATACCACAACCCCCTTTCCAGAGTGTATTAGAGCTAGAATGGCAGGGTGCCTTAAGCGAGTGACACTTCTCAAGACACTGTGGCTTTATCTATTGTCAATATTGCCTGTAAAGTGAATGGTGTTACCCCCAAAAAAACATTGGATAAAACCTTGAATCCATGTAAGTCACAATGTCATCAGTGACTATCCATTGTGTCAGTGACTATTCAAATCAATGAATCCATTAAACACAAAAGTGGCCGTGCACACGTGGAGGCCAATGTTTATTTGCGGTTATGACGAGCTCAGACCCGCGGTAGGCATCAGGTGACCGCGGTAATGCAGTAACCGTCCCAGCCCTACTTTACACAGCTTGAAGGGGAAAACATGTTTGGAAGTTATAATAATTTGTATTACAGCAGTAGTGATAAGTGTATACCTTTAGGTGGGGGCTACTAATTAGCATAATTCCCCCGCTTTATGGTTATTACTTTTAGGTGGGGGTCATATTCCCCCCGCACCTGTTGTGTATACTAGTAGGTGGGGGCCGTTTCCCCCCCGCGCCTGAAGTTAATACTTTTAGGTGGGGGCCGTTTCCCCCCGCGCCTGAAGTTAATACTAGTAGGTGGGGGCCGTTTCCCCCCGCTCCTGAAGTTAATACTAGTAGGTGGGGGCCGTTTCCCCCCGCGCCTGAAGTTAATACTTTTAGGTGGGGGCCGTTTCCCCCCGCGCCTGAAGTTAATACTTTTAGGTGGGGGCTGCTGATTCCCCCCTAAAGCTGCGTGCGCAGATCGTCCAAACTAGAGGAATAAATCAATTGGAAAAATGTATAAAAGAAGAAGAATAAATTGAAGAATAATGAAGGTAAGTCAATGATTAAAGTCTTTTAAAAGTTTGACTATGTTGAGTTTTAAAAAGTTAATAACTATATGTGATGCAGCTATGATGGGATTAATATGCAATTTGTCTGTGAAGAAGTCAAGATGGCCATTTGTCCCCCATTCCCCCCCCTCTATTTCTCTGACTGTAAAGAATTGATCTGCTCAAGTCTGGCATTTAACATATGCAAAGGAGCTTCCTGCTACAACAACAAAAGGTGGCCTTCTGTCTCCGGTCCCCTGGGGTCTTGGTCTGGGCTAAGACAATACAATGCTAATTAAACTGTTGATGTTAGTTTCACATTTAAACAACAGAACCCTTTGCTTTGCAACCAAAAGCGACCCCCAAAGGGGCAGAGTTTTGCGGCATGTTTATTGTCATGGTACTGCGAAGATGCCCTCGGCATGCTGTCATGACAACGGCGGACCAATGAGAATAGATTTGACTGTGCCAGGTAAAAAGGAACCGCCCCAAGGTGCAGGGGATAAAACTGTGTGATTTAGGAATTTTCAAGACTGGTTTCACGTGACTCCATCGTGGGGAAGCATGGATCCAGTCCGCTGTCAGCTGCAGTGTTATTATGTTTGTCTGTCTTTGTCTTTGTCTTATCATCCTCATCGTGCTGTTGCAATAAACCTTTTCTTAACTCTCAATTTGACCCTCAGCCTCCTTCCTCAGAGATCCGATTGAACCCGATGTTAGTTTTGAAAAAACTTAACAATTGGTGACCCCGACGTGATATCTCTGAGAAAAAGGACGGAGAAAAACTCAAAGACTGGAGGCGGTGGTGCTGAATCTCTCATGCGGGCCCATGAATTAAAAAGGTAAGCCAGACCTGTTTCATCATAACTTGGCATAGTTTATGTAGGAAATTTTAGGCATGAGAGACTCAGCAACCATCAACTCGTAAGTCTGTTAGAAATGGAAAAGTAATTTAAAAGTAATACTCAATTGAAAGTAAGCCTATTGAAAGTGATAAGTCAAAGCAATTGTTTGTTTGTCAAACTGTCTGTATTGATGTGTGAAGCTTAAAAGGAGAGAGAGACCAGAGGATCGGAGCGTTTGAGTCGTGTGCACTGATTTAGAAGTCCGTTTGAGCCGGCCAGTGAATTCTGTTAAATCTTAAAGTTAAATTGATCGTGAAAGAGCGGCCGGGTGAACTTGTAAACGTTTGGTTTATGTGATCGTGAAAGAGCGGCCTAGTTTAACCTGTTAACTTTAAGATTTGAAGTGATCGTTGAAAAAGACGCCGGGGTCACTGAAAAATTTGTAAAAAGTTCATGAAAGATGACCAGGTTAGAACCGTGATAAATATTAAATCTTAAAGTTAAATTGATCGTGAAAGAGCGGCCGGGTGAACTTGTAAACGTTTGGTTTATGTGATCGTGAAAGAGCGGCCTAGTTTAACCTGTTAACTTTAAGATTTGAAGTGATCGTTGAAAAAGACGGCCGGGTTAGAACCGTGATAAATTTTAAATAAAAAGACCAGACGGCGACAGAGTTCTAGTCTCTGTGGGGCACGGAGGAAAAACGAAGTCTCTTAAAGCCAGTCTACTGTGAGGGATCAGGCCTGGAGCGCTTACCTTGCGGCGGCTGGGCTGAGAACCAGTGAAGGGTCCCTCAGTTATTTCCTCGTGACCATAGTAAGAATAGGAAATGATTTGATAAATATAGTCAAATTGTGTAAAAGATACACTTAGGAATTGTACAGAGGCGCCTAATGTAAATACATTTATGTGGTGATGGGATGTGCGTTTGGTGATAAACTGTAGCTGTGTTACCGGGAGCTTGCAGAAGGCGGCTCCAGCTGTCCTGATATTGACTGTACATAATTAATTGTATAAATGTTTGTCGAATTGGGAGCGTGAATGTTCTAAGCAGTGTGTTTTTAAACAGGAAAAAGCGTTCATTAACGCCTATCCTGTAGTGAGTGGGGAAAAATTATTTGTGGAATAAGCTGAAATTGAACTGTGAGAGTTCCATTTCTGATGAGATTGTGGTATGTATGACTTGAAATGTTCCACAGAATGGCGGGCTTGATGTCTTGTGAGGAACTGCTGAAAAAGTGTGAATGGAGGGTGAAGAGTGATTGGAGTTCCTCAGAAAATGCATAATGAGCAGCTAGCAGTTGAGAATGGATGAACATTTGTCAAACATTGAACATTTAAAATAATTAGTTTCAGTTGATTACATCTTCTATTTCATGTTTGGTGTTGTCCTATGGGGACAAAGATTGGAACAATAGTCTGATTTAACTTAAAAATCCTTTTTCCTGTTCCCTGATTAAGTGTTAATGAAGGACTGAAAAGGAGGGACTGGGGGTTTTCACACCTCGATGCAGACAGATTAAAGCAATGCATATCTACTCAGACAGTCTTAATAGTGAATGGTCATTGTCATCAAAGAATCATGGTGACATTTAGCATTGTGTGATGTCCTCAAATGTTTGTAATTGATTAGTGCATTTTTATTTTGGATTCATCTGTTTCTTTTTATTCTTTTGGTTTGGTGTTATGAGTAATATTGTGTCTGAATGAATTGATAAAGCTCATTACAAGTCAAATTAAGCATTCCAGTAAAGTCAATTGAAAAGTGGTGGGAAAATAAATTGAGCTGCCTTAAGCAACTGGACATTAGAAGAAAATGTGCCAGAGAGGAATTATAGCGTATTAGGGTTTTAAATGGATAATGCATATTTGGAATTTTGACTCAATTGGATTGTTTTTTTTGACTTGAAATGATAAATAAGAGGTTTTCAACATTTTTGCGTTCATTGCATTTATATTCATTCTGAACTTTGTTTCCCATGATTTAGGTTTATTTTATTTATTTTCTTTCACTCAAACTTTTGATTTTCTGTAGAGGTGGAATCGCACGTTTTTAGTCAAGACAGTAAATTTTCTGCTGCTTTTTCTTTGGTTTGATGTTTATTTTTTTCTCCCTAGTTTGTAAAACAGTTTATAAAAAGGAAAAAATTAAAGATTTGCTTAACTTCTGTGCTGGCCACACAGAATGTTAAAACAATCTTCTTCAAAGAGTGTTGTAGCACAAAAACGTGATGCAAGACTAATAATGACATTAATTTGCTTAAAAAATAGCAATTTGTCAGAATTTTGAAATCTCAATTGAAAGAATCAATGAGCAGCCCAACCATTAAGAGAGATATTGGGAATTTTATAGTGGAAAAATTGCGGTGGGTTTTATTCTTTGAATATATGTATTTGTGATTGGTGGTATTTACGTATATTTTAAATGGATTGATGATTTTTGGATGGGTAATTTCATATTTTTTGTGTTTTGGACTGAAGTTTTTGCCCATTGTGTTAAGGACTTTGGAAAACACAGAGACCAAGGAAAAGATTTCTCCCTCCATGAGAAATTAATGGACAGATCAAAGACAAACTCATATCACAGTTCTTTCCTCCCAGAATGAAACACTAATATGACTTTTGAAAAGCAAAAAGTCTGTCAAAACCATTTATTCACAGGTGAAAGCAGAAACTGGTCCACCCTGATGGCTTCAGCTGTTCAAGAAATCCAGATCCAGGTGGAACAAGTTCATTCTGGGTGCTGTTGACTAGGCTACCAGCCCTGCAGGAAAGGACACCCCACACAGCATGAGATCAACAGCCCAGCAGGGGACCACCAAACACCTGACCAGACGCCAACAAAGAGCATGGAGCGTCTGTTGCTGACTTCCTGCGGTGGCTCCTGACACTGCCAGCATAGAGGGGAGAGACTGGAGTCCTCCCTGATGCTGACTTCTGCTGAACAAATCATCCCCAGGTGCTGGAGTGGAGGCACACCCAGCTACTCCATCCCCATGTTTCCCCAGTTAGACCTGCGAGGACATCCACACCAGGTGTCAGAAAAGGAGGGTCCTGATTCCATGATGAATTGCACTCAGGGGCACGCTAAAGCATAGCGCCATCATCTTCCCGTCTGGATGTTTCTGAAACAGATGATGTTTCAGAAAAGGAGGGAAAAGGAGGATGTTGATATAAGGAGGGTGCATTCAGACACCTTCCATCCAACCGGTAAACAATCCGAATATCCAGCCAATCCTTCAGAAAAAGGAGGGTAAGGACTTTTTACAGCAGCGGCAGCCAAGCGGAAATGGAAATGGAAAAGCCGCCGTGGCCTGCTGCTAATAATGAACCAGCAACGATTGGAGATTTTGTCCCCAGAGACTTTGTGTCCAAATTAGACAACAGTGAACAAGGAACTTTCAAAAATCTGGACTTCAGAATAATTTCCATTAGATAGATTTGCCATTAAGAGAGATTTCAAACC